>JARHVA010000179.1:2890000-3490000 GCA_037957365.1 Torreya grandis
GGCTAAAAATAAATTTTCTATTATCAAATATTTACATTCATAATTGACCAATTAGCAACTGATGTAATAGATTACATGTTTTATGTGATCATCATCATATTGTGTTAATAGGGCCCCAAGGCCTCATGAGTAGCTGAGATATAAATATATAATGGTATGTTTAGGATAGGACACATGAGTACTGGTAGGTTTGATAAATATGTTTTGATTTGGTTAAAGCTTTGTTGACACACATCATCCCATAAAAAATTATGTCCTTTTTTATCAAACATGTGAAAGGAATTGTTTTATCAGCCAACTAAGGTATGAAGCATCTAATACCCCAAATTTAACCCTACAAGAATCATAACTATTTGAGATTTATTGGTGGTGGCATTTCAACAATAAATTTTTAAATTTTTTATATCAACTTCTATGCCTCATTAAGAGATAATGTATCCAAGTATATTTCTTTAAGAAACCCTAAAAACACACTTTTTTTTATTTAATAAAACATTGAACTTATGCAAGCACTCAAATATTTGTCACAAATCAGTAGCATGTTCCTGACAATGTTTTGATTTGGAAAGTAAATATCAACATAGTCCTCAATAGTTTTGTGTATAATTTCATGAAATATATGAGTCATGTCCCTTTGATATGTGGCTCTTGCATTCTTTATCCCAAAAGGCGTGATTGTATAGTAAAATGTACCCCAAGGAGTAGTAAATGGTGTATTTTCTTGATCAATTAGGTTAATTTTTATTTGATTGTATCTTGTGAATCCATCCATAAATGAAAATGTCTCATATCCAAATGTAGAATTGATAATCATATCAATATCAAGTAATGGAAAATCATCTTTTAGACAAGCCTTGTTTAAATATTTGTAATCAATGTAACAACGTATGTCACCATTAGGTTTTTTAATAGGTACAATGTTGGACACCTATTTAGAATGTGCAATATCTCATATAAATCAATAATCTAAAAGATTCTAAATTTCCTCTTGTACCAATAATACTACTTTGGGATGCATTTTATGAATTTTTTTAACTGTTTTTGCATCTGGGTATAATAATATTTTATACATTTCCACTGATGGATCAATTCCAAGTATATATTAATAATATAAAGTAAAAAGTTTAGGAAATTCATGAAGGACCTATCGATAGGTTTTTCCTTCATCCTCCTACATCATTATAGCTAGTAGAACTAGTTAAGGGTCCTTATTTTTTCCATACTTATATTAGATTATTTATTCATTTAGCAAATTATATCTCTCTATGAGAAATGGTGTCATAGGAATAGTATGTGATGTATCATGTTGTAAATTAGTATCATTTTTTCACCAAAGTAAGCATGAGTAGAGGTGGCATGAGGAAACATGTTCTTATGATATAAGGAATGGAGATACTCATATGCCCCCAAATACTCAAGCAATGATTCATCATTTGAGAACTCATTTAGTGTTAGAATTTTTGATGAAGCACACTCATTAATAAGATGAGGGTTGAACACTGGTAGATCAGTGTTTTGGAATTTTGAAAGCAAGTTGTGTAGTGAGATATGTACTTATGACTTGCATTTTTTCCAAAAACCCCAAACCCTAACAAGTTTTATTGGTTGTAAGATAAATAGGTTGAGTTATGCCTTTTTCATGTTTACCTAGCCCTTGTCCTTAGTATCCATATTTTTATAAATAATGAGAACCAAAATTAAGATTATAAGATTTTGGTGTAGTTTTATCCATTTTTTTATCATTGCAAAATGTTTGAATGGATTATTATCCATAAGACAAGTGTAAATGAACCCATGATGACTAAATTTTAAGTATGCATGCAAAGTGGATGAAACTAGGTACATCTCACATATCCAAAATCATCCCAAGATGATGTTATGTTTTAAGTTATTTAGCATAACTTGGCATAGATTAGGTAGGGTATAGAGACCTAAAATAATATTCAGACTTATTTTTTGCAACACTTGTCATGAAATATTATCAAATACCTTGATGCTCATATTATATGGGGCCAATTTTAAGGTTTGATGCCAATTAAGGAGAGAAAATATAAATTACAAATGTTGAGTCCTAAACCATTATCCATAAGAACTGATTTTACCATTTTATTATAAACACACACTTAGATGTAGAGTGGGAAATAATTGTTTATAATATGTTGAGGTGGTAATTCCTTTTTTTCAAAGGATATATATTATGCTCAGTCTATTTGGCAAAATTTAAAATAGAAGCCACATCTAGCAGTTCCACATTACAAGGCAATATAGTCATATGAAATGCAACTAAAAGGACATCCTTGTAATGGGATGATTGGTATAACAAGTCTATGGGGGAAGTTTGATAAATAATATCCTTTGATGGGGTGGGAACATGGAATGGTTTGAATGATTAATTCATACATTCCCTTTGGCATTCTATAGTAATAGGTAAAAGCTCATTGTAAACATTAAAATAAGGAGTATGCCAGAATGAAGATTTTGAACTGCTTATAGATATAATGGTTGAAACTAAGAAACTAATTTAATAAACCATAACAAATATAAGTAATTGGGCCATTAAATAGTTTACATATATGTCCAAATAAAACATGATTATAATATTAAAGCAAGTGAGGATCAACAACATAAAAAGAAATCAAAAAATCCTTGTTGCCCTACGGTTTTATGTTCAAAAATAGGGTTCACCATATGTTTAACCATAATTTATATGTGGATCCTAATTGGGTAGATAGGGTTAAGGATATATAAATGATAGGGTACAAGGGTGAATATAATATCTACAATAGGCTAATTAATGTGCTAAACTCAGATGTATTATATATTGAATTAATTTAAGAAAAATAAGTTATAAATGGAAAGTACAACTATGCTAGATATGAAAATGATATAAAACAAGGTGCTTAGGTAGTTATTATATTAATGTAGACTCTATATGTAGTACAAAATGAAATTATATGGGAAGGAATCACTAGAATAATTTTTAGATTCTAGATATGGTGCCTTTGGCTCTCTAGATAGTTGTGTTAGGTTGGGATGGTTGTGTCCATGATACTATGTAGGTTTAAAATTAGTGACTTGTATATAATATCAACTAAATAGGATGTTACAACTTAGATTCTTATGGGTTTTGCTTCACCTTCATTTTGGTGAATTTAGATCTGGTTCATAAACTATCACTCCTAGTGAAATGATAAAACCCTATCTTTCCATGTTCAATGTGACTTTGGGGAAAATGGGTTAGTGGGAATAGTGTCAAGCTAAACTACAATGACCCTACTATCAAAGCTAACTTCCTACATAGCCAATACTTTAGAATAGGGTCTCAGACTCATTTAGTTATCCCATATGTATTAGATTGTGTGTGAATCATGTAATGTGTGTAAAGCAAGTACAACAAAAACCTAGCTTGTAACTTTGTAAATAATAACGTATGATATTTCCGTTAGTAATTTAGACCTATATATGGGTTGTACCTATGACTAGTGTGGAAATAAAGAAGTTTTTGATTAATTGAATGCTTGATAAAGTAATTTTTATAAGTGCCTTGGTCTCTTGGTCTAATTTTTAGGTGAGGAATGAATGAGGGTTGATATTATATTTATACCAATCCTATTAGGATATAACTCAAATTAAAGAACTTAGGCTGACCATTAGGATACATTTTAGTTTAAAATTAAATGGATTTAGGGCACTAGACATTTGCATTGGGTCAGGATAGTAACATCAATGTTATTATCTATCTTGAACGTTAATGTTCAAGAAGCATGAGAGCATGTACAGGCTCAAAACTTATAGAGGTGTAAGATAAGTATATTTTAAGAATTTTAAAAAGGTTAGGATGCCTGTATCATCAATATAATATTGGTCATACTAATATATAGGCCAAGGGGCATGAGATAGAGTAGATGCGAGGCTTGTTTACGCAATGCATGTGTAGAACTAAGAGAATTAGCCAAGTTTTAAATTTTCTAAGTGTACAAGACTGAGGTGCTACATAATCATAAAATATCATCCACATAAATAAAAATAAAAGGCTAAGCCCATTCAGTCAATTGGTAATTTACCTACAACTATAATCCCCCTTTTGGTTAGCCCATTTGTGTTTCCCCAATATATACCAATGGCCAACCCCATGGCCTTGCTTTGGAAAGGAGGTTATTACCCTATGAATTTCTTAGGTATAGCTCATGATCTAACCAAAAATACAAAAAACCTTTTTTCCAAATTTATAGCTAGATGCACCCAAACAACAAAAGAACATATTCAAGACTTTAAGGATGAATTAATCAAAATGTAAGTTTAACATGATGATGTTCCTTATAGATTATTCCCATATTCCTTACGAGAAACTACATATTCCTGGTACCTGGAGCTATTGCATGGGTTTATGACTTCTTGGGATGGCCTAAAAAATATATTTTTGAACTATTTTATGTTTCCTATTGACCCTTCCATTCTATATCATCATTTTATATCTGTTAAAATAGAGCCAAACAAACCCATGATCATGTTCAATGTTCGATTACATGAGTTATATTAGAGATTGAAAGATCCATACATCATGGTATAGGGTCCAACCATCCAAACTAATGTAGGAGCATCATGATAACACTTAAAAATTGATGTAATTAGGCATGTGATAGTGTGACAGACCTAATAGGGTTCCCTAAGAGCTGTTGGTATTATTAGAAGTTTTCTTTTGTGTGTGTTGATAGTCATTTTGGAGTTTCCTACTAAAATGCATCATTTAAATATTTGAATTATGAAAATGTGTTTAGGGTGAATTTCATGAAAGGTAAGGTTTGGTAAATTATTTGTGTGGATCCTTATGGTCCTAGGAGAGTGTGTCAATATGTTTTACCATAAAAATTGTGGTAAAAGCAATGTGAGCTAAGAAAGTGGATTTGTAACTACCCTCCATATGTGGAGATGACAAGAAAGAAGGAAGTTCTTTGCATGTTTTAGGTTTTTAAGGAGATATAAATGCATGAGGGGAAGTTATTGTGAGTTATAATAGAAGATGAGAAGAGTATAAATTCATATGGGAGAGATAAAACTTTAGGAAAGATCAATAGTATAGAATAACTCTATCTACTTTGGTTTAATTCTATGTTTTGTTGTACTGATCTAAGAAATCATTAAATAAAAGGTGTATTGAGATAGTCTTTGTTGAATATTAGTATCTTCCACATTGTGAGTGATGTGGTTTATTTTTTCTATGATTTTTGAATTTTTATATCATCATCTTATAAATATTCAAGGTGAAAATTTAAGGCATAATCAATTGGAAACACCTCTATTTTGCATAGTCAAGGAAAAGATAGAATGGTGTTTATTTTATGTTTTATTTATTAATTTAAGGTATTGGGGTATCATAGAGACCCTGATAAATAATTATGATCCTTTTGGATGCTTATAAAACCTTTTGGTAATGCAAAATTTAACTAATACCATATATTTTTCCACAGTCTGTAAATTAGACTTAGAACCCTACAATATGTCTCTTAAAGACCATTAAGGATTGTTAAAGATCAAATACCTATTGAAATAGGTGAGTAAATTTTATAAAAATATAAAACTAGTATTGGATGTGTTTGAAGTCATTTGAAATCCAATTTAGATCATTTAGCAAGACCTCAGCTTACCCAGTCTTATCCAAAAACTTAGAATTCTCAAAAATTGTAAGTTGTAGACTTTTATTTGTTTATTTAAAACCAAATAAGTATTGGAGAAGGTGAAATATGTTAGGATAAACCTCATCCATGATTTATAGGTGATGAATATGGCTATATATTTAATTTGGATCATTTTTTTGCTCTTGGCCAAGTTGTAGGCCTATACATGTTCATGACCTAGGGTTTTAAGTAAAAGTGGCTTATATAGAGTTTCCACCCTTAGAAAAAGTTGAAACTCAGGTATATATTATTGATGGAAGTTTTCTTGAATAATAATGATGTTTTATACTGGAACTAGTTCATATAGTATGGTATTGGGGTCTATATCAAGCTTCTAGGCTTAAAAGAGCCTAAAGATGCCTAATTGGTGATGGGAATGTCTAATTTTGAGGTTGTGCCTTAAGAGTTATTTCCTAAGATTGTGCATGAATTTTAATTGAGATAATGAGTACCTATAAATGGTTTTGATTGGTCAAATATCCCTATGAATAGTTTGAACTAAATATCTTTATGTATTTGAAGGGCTACATGAAACTAGCCTTGTGATTGAGAAGAGGTGCATGCAAGAGGATCAATATGGAAAGAAACCTAAAAATGAGTTGGGATAATTTAATTATGATCAAGGGAGACTGGGGAGGGTGTGTGGATGATCTCTAGGAGTGCTTATGTAGATTTTGGGTTATGGAGCTAGTCAAGTAAGAGAGAACTATAGGTGAGGAAGAAGTAAGACTGTAAGTCACTATGATAGTGACAACATTTGGAAATAAAGTATAAAGAGAGTATGGTGTGAGGACCATAGAGTTTTTTAGAATCAGGTTTGAGTAAATGGGATGTGAAAATTTGTTGAGAATAGTTTTAGACTTGCATGGTGATAATTGAGAATAAATTGGAATGAGAATCAGCCTAGAATAGGCCTAGTAGAGAACATTAGGAGACCAGTTAAGTTGCAAAGGTATAACAAAAAGAGTAGGGTGTGGCATCTAATAAAATTAATATGGATCAATGTTCAAGAGATTATAGCTAGATAAGAGGGATCAGAGCAATTTTAAGGAACTAAGTGAGTACATATTTTTACTAGTTGCTTCATTTAGTATGAATCAGGTTGGAGCTCTACATCATAAACCTACTTGAAGGCTTGGGATTATTTGATGTCAGTGTTCCTTAGAATAACCCAAGTTGAACTTACTTCCCTTTAATTAGCATATAATAATAATATGAACATATAACAATAGATGGGATCCCATGGACATAGCGTGGGTGATCTATCATCATTAAGATAACTAGGGCATACAATCAAATCCCTATGATAAATTAGGTTATTATGTAAAACACACCACTCATAAATCCCATCCCAAGTGCTATGTATGGTACCCTTATCCTATTGCATGATCTAACTCTGATGAACTACATACCTAGTGGTATGCCCTATATGCCTCCAAATCATGTAGTGCCCTAGGTGAACAATCAATAGTTGGTCCTAATGACATATAATAGCATTACTATCACATTGATCACTAGTGGGTATGTTGATTTTATTATCACTTAGCATGCATCTCCACCCTATTTGAACCCTCAAACACTTGATAATAATTCTCACAACCATGATCCTATTGTTACTCCTACATTATTGAATTTAAGTACACTTGTGACTAATCTCTAACCTCAAATAACAAGCCAACCCAACACTAATACAGACTCAGAAGTATGCAACTTAAAATAAATGGTCCCAATGTTATCTAATGATGTGGTCAATCTACTAAGACATAGACTTAATAATGTAAATAAGAATGAAAATAACCCACTTAAGGGTAGAAATTTAAATTTTCAAATGCCTAATAGGGAATTGAATACCTAACATAATAACAAGAATGTTCCTAGTCCTCTTAATAGTGGAAATAAAAATAGGAACAATGCTTCCCATTATGTGAATTTCATAGACTTGGATTTTGACAATTGGTGCAGAGTGCATAACATAGCTAATCATGCAAAAACCAATTGTGCTAAGTTTATAGTTACCTCAAACATATTCTAAAAGGAGATAAACAACATGGAAATTGTGTCCACTCTTAATGAAAGT
Organism: Torreya grandis; assembly: GCA_037957365.1. Classification (NCBI taxonomy): domain Eukaryota; kingdom Viridiplantae; phylum Streptophyta; class Pinopsida; order Cupressales; family Taxaceae; genus Torreya; species Torreya grandis. Next base: position 2,897,753 of record JARHVA010000179.1, read on the forward strand.
CAAAACCAAGATGGAGGGAACCTAATGTAAAAATTTAGTATTACAAACTTATGAATTTCTATTTAAGGATTAAAATGAACTGGGAGACAATTTTCATGAAGTCCACACATTTAGGTAGTTCTATAAAGGAAACATAAAGATTATTGGTAGTTTTACCTTGAATATCTGTAAGATATTGAAGAGCTTTGTAAGGATATGTTTCCCATTGAAGAGCTTGTTTATGAGAAATTTGATCAAGAATCACTCATTTAGGATGATGATATAGATTGGGTTGACTATTCAAAGCTCCTTGAAAAGCTTAATGAACTTACAATAGATAATAAGAAGAATGACGTCACTCAAGGGAAATGGATATATGAGATATCACTTGATGAGGTTGTAGATGACAATCAATATGAAAAGATCCTAAAGTGTAAGATGAGTTTGTGTTTTTTGGTGACTAGTTTGTTGTTGATAACTCACTTGAGAAGATGTTAAGAGAATTAGTAGGAAAAAAGAGTGCCGCATCAAAGGTTATATTCAATAAACATCCTACTTTGCAACTTGTGCCATCTCTTGGAGTGAGTGAGTTTATCAATTTCCCTTTTGATCTTTGTGGATCATGCTTTGTAATGTTTAGTTAGATTAGTTTGTTTATATTTTGTCCCAAATAAGTGCTTAGTTTTCACATTTGTTTTATTAGGTTAGCTTCCATGTTTTTTTTGTTTTCTTCCCTATTTTGGTGGAATTTTTTATCTTTGCAAGTTAAAAGGTTTCTTGTAGTCATGGATACGATTCAACATCATTGATGAGTCCAAGAGTCATGTAAATGGTCTGAATTTTCAAGCATAAAAAGCATGTTACCCAGTTGAGTCACCAATGATGTTGGCCAACTTTGGCCACTTACCAAAATTTGCCTAATCCAAAATAAAAATTTGAGTAGGGTCCTCATTAAAGAGTGATCCAATGTCACAAGGATAATATGGACTTCAAGAGGAGATCAAATAGAATTATTAATATTTTGAAACACTTTAAAGCAAGCTTAAAGTGTGAATTTGGTGATCTTAAATAACTAGACTGTTACAACATGTCTTATAAGAATGAATGGGTTAATCTAGTTGCACATTGGATAAATGCACCTTAGAAAGCCTCCTAAGGAAAAATATTGTATGGACATAAATTTATTCATGCCTAAATCATGATCTACAAGTTTTGTATCTTGATGGGCTTGTTATCTCAAGATATAAGCCTTTAAATTCAGACTTACAGAGTGAAACATGCACAGGGACATAAAGTTCATGCTTTGGAAAATAACCATTTAAATTCAAATTTTCATGGGTTGAAATTAGATCTGATAAGTGTCAAAATAGTGTAAATTAATAGTAGATATAATGGCAAGTAGCAAATAAATTATTCAGTGAGTCCTAGATATCTAACAGAGTGTATTTAATCATGCAGTCAAAGATCAATGGTGAGCATCAAGTCAAAAGTTCAGCATGAATGTGTGGTTGACAAGTGTTAAGATCTTAGGTACTTGAATGAATATATAATGATGTATGGTGACTAAAAAGGTTAGTGGGTCCAATTAGATTGATGGTAAGCAATCAATCGTATAAAATTAGATCAATGGCGAGTGAGAGATCAACAAGTCATCAAATCTTGAGAACAAATAAGGAAATTCCAAGTGTCTTAAGAACATTAAACTGGTAAAAAGTTAATAGTATGCATTAAATACATGAAAATTAATATATATGGTGTATGAGAGGTCAAAGAGTTAGACGGATCCTACAGAATGAATGGGGAGCTAACAGTTGGCACAATTTAAGAAGGCCAAGATCAAGATCGATGGCCAATGTCAAAAGTCAAAATACAAAGACTTCATAAAGAATAAATGTGACCTAAGGTTTAAATAAATCAAACATTTTTATGGGATGCCACAAAGGTAGACACATCAACTTTGATGGGTTTAGAGCTAAACTAGCTACATGGTTATGACCCTTTTCTCTACTCTTGCATGTCAAAGATGAACCAATAAGGAAAAATCAATGCCATAACAAGATCTTAATTGATTGATCCAAATGTTGTAAATGATTTTATGCTATAATTCAGCTTTCAAATGGCTTTATCCCACCATTATAACCATAAGGAACATCAATATATTCTAGAAATAGATTAAAAGGGACTGATACAGTTGTTATGGCCATTTTCTAGAAGTAGTCTTAGACATTATGACCTTTTCTAATGACATCAATGTCAAGTGATTGGGAATCTTGTTCATCATTCTCCCTTCTCCATCCTTCTCCATGTGATCCCCATCTCTCTCATCCCATTATATTATAAATATAAGCTTTTAAGCCTTAAAGATGATCACTCTCTTTGGCATGACTAGACTCTACCAAACTTGAGCTTTTTAACCTCTTGAGATGAATAGATGACTATTTTTAGATTTAATTATTATGGTATAGTGTGTTCATGTCATTTTTATTTTCATATGTGGTATAAATTTCTCCCTTGTCAAGTCCTGATCTCACCTAGCTACTAGTTCATCTTGTTATGCAGGTCATGTTTAATGTTTAATGTCATTTGATTGAAGCTAGCATGTGGATACATTGACTAGTTAGTGCCTTGAATTAGGCCTCTTCATCACTTCCCTCAAGTTGTGATCACTTGGTAAACCTCTACATGAAATATTGATGCATAATAGACATTTGAAGTTATATATTCAATCATTTTCTTATCTCATTAGTGGTTTTTAAGAAGTTCAAATAGAGTGGATGAATAATCAATTTAGGTGCATCACCAAGATTAGCTTAGATTTCTCTTTAAATTATATTTCTCCCCCTTTTCACCCTAGTAATTAGTAGGTTTTATTGGAAATGAGCTAAGTGATACATCCAAGGAGCTAGCCTCATTAAAAACCTTAGAGGTCTAACCTAATATTAGGTGACCCACAGCCTAGGGTCATTCCCATGTTGGACTAGGTTTGAGTAGAGGACCTAAAAAATCCTTTGCTTAGCTAGGGTGCAACCTAGGATACCAATAATTTTAGTACACCTAGTGGGACCCATTGGAGCTGGTCTTGGTGAAATTGCATTTGAAATAGTGTTCTTCATGAACTATTTGGTGATTCCAAGCTTGAGCAATTATTTCTAATAGTCCAAACTCAATTTCCAAGTAAGTATATTTTCATTTCACTATCTTGATGTTATTTTCATGGTTTTATATGAGGAAATTATGCTATACTTCCTTATCATCCCTATAATTGATCATAATAGTCTTGCCATGATCCTTATGAGCTTCATTATGAGCCTAATCAGCCTTACCAGGAGTTTTATCCAAGATATGTTGAGCCATATCATGTTTATTATGATCCTTATTATCAAGAGTATGACCCTTATCCCCCTTGTGAACTATATCATTTACAAGACCAGATTTCACCTTCCCCATATGGCTATGATGTTGTATATGAGCAGCCTTGTCTCTAGGAGAAAATGCATTAAATAGAGCTCAAACTACTAACATATGCAGGAATTTTTTTTTCAAATTCTCAGTATGAGGAAATGAATGGATTGTTTCTAAATGCATCCAATGATTTAGATGAGAGGAATGAGTTTTGAAATCTTGTATTGGAGAAGATGGAGGCTTGGGGGAGGCAAAAAGGTGAGTTGAACTAGTTATTTCAAGAACTCTTTTATATTCCCTACCAGTATTCTTATGTTCCTAATTCTCATTAAGTACTTAACCATACTCAATTTGAGGCAAAGCAGTTACTTGGTTAGAGTTAAGAATAGACTCATATACCTATTAAAGAGTCTATTCAAGAGACTAAGTCTTCTTATAATTCTACTTCTTCCTTACTTGTACCCAAAGTTCAAGTTGTCCATGAGGCTAAAGAGGTTTCATATTTTGATGAAGTAATGGACAAGTAGAAGGAAAAAATTGTAGAGGTCTTCAAAAGCTTCTCTTTCCCTATTTTTCAAGGCTCCCTAAATGATTTCATTGCCCTCAAGATCCTAAAATCTGACCATAATCAATGTGAACTAGGAATTTGATGATGAAGGGGAGATTAGTATTGTGTTAGTGGATAAATCAAATTAAAAGCACACTAAAATAACACCTTCATGCTTAATTAATAGGGTGAGCTTAATAACAAAAACAAATAAAAAGTAAGGAAAAACAAGAATCCTTCACCTTCCTTGGGTGAGCTTAGTTATAGTGGCTTGCTCGGTTTGTGATCATGAAGCTTGCATCAATGGAAGCTTGACTACCTACATCTCCCCTTGGCACCTTGCTTAGCTTTGGATTCAATATTTTGGTATCATAAATTTGGCATGTGAGATGTTTTTGGAATCAATTTGGTATGATAAATTTGCATAATTTAAGCTTAAAATTCATGTGTCAAATCCTTCTATTTATAGATTTTGGAAAATGGCTAGAATCACCCTAAACCATCCATCTCAAGATTGATATGTGTGGCTAAAGATTAATCCAATTATGTAATTATAATCCATAAATAGGCTCATAAATATTTGGGATAGAGGGGCATTTAAGAGGTATGGGATACATGAATTAGGCATGGGGTGGCTTGATTCAAATATTTGTGGCATTTATGGCCTAGGGATCTCTTCCCAAGAAATGAGGTCACTTGATGATGTAGATATTCAACATTCATTTCTAAAAACAAGTTTTTAACAAGTTTCCATGGAGTTATTAATTAGGATCTAATTTTATTTAATTATATCTTAAACATGATTAAGCACTTTGTGCATAGATTATTCAAGTTGATCAAAATGCCTTGTTATTGGTCCAAAATTTGACTAGCTTGGAATTGGAAGTCAATGTCAAATGCGTTGGATCTATTATCCCATTTAGGATGTCATAAACACAAAATAACAAAGACATTTATCTCCTACAATAAATTTTATAGAAAAGAGAAATCCAAAGCACCCAAGTGAAAAATTAGTATTTTAACTTGAAATGATCTAATCAAAGTTAGTTGGCCCATAAATTACACTACCCTATTTAATGATAATCTAAAAAAAATCAGCACTTGAATATGTCATTTTCAAATCTTTAAATATGTTTTAGTGTTTTTAGGCCAAATTATGTGTTTTAGTGTATTTAAGCTGAATTAGCATTTTGGTGGAGATTGGTCAAAATCTTGATTAGAGGTTATCAGTGGCCAATTTTAGGTGTCTATAGTTTACCTCTATTTGGGAAGATGTTGCAAACTGTAGGCAAAGCAATGTCTTCTCAAATAATGAGAAATGTCCTATATGCCAAAAACAAGATGATGATTGAATAATAAATCTCCAAATGGTTTTAAGAAGCCTATGATGATGCCCCCTTGAGGGAGTGGCCATCACATTTGTTGATGGAGGGTCCCTTAAAAAAGAAGAAAGAAGAAAGGTGGAATTAACCTATGGTTGAGATTAATCCAAATGATAAAAATGCTTGCATTCATTGATTTAAAAAAGATTATTGATTTGCCCAAAGATAGTTATAATCAGGAATAAAAGTCAAAATAATGATTTACCTATCAATAGTTATAATCATTAAGAGGACCTGGATTGGCTAAATATGATTTTGCCCCAGTTAGGGCTGATTAGCAACCATAACTCAAGGATATAACTTGGAGTATAGATTAAATATGAGTGGCTATAAATTGATGAAATAAATGGATAGAAAAATAAGATTTGATCATTAAAAAAGATTTAGTTGTAACTTCTAATGAGGATATGCTCATCCTTATTATAAATGATATAACTATAATGTTCAATGGGTTGATTTAATCAAGGGTGGGATGGGAAAATTTTCCAATGTGTCAAGGAGAAACTTTTGTAGCTCCATTGATTGTTGACCTTCTTGAAGCTAATTTTTGATGTAACATGTGATGGTAGGCATCATGATAGAACACCATAAATACTTGTCTAAAATATGCATAAGGACTAACTCTAAATCTAATAAACACTCAAAAAAATGCACCAATGATAAAAACCATGATGATAATGTTGACATATGAATATAGATAGACTCAAGAATAATGTGCACAAGGAATCACCCATTAAACACACATAGACTGAGTCAAGGCAACAGTGTTGAAATCAAACAAATAGGTAAGCAAAAAAATATAAATCACACAAATAAACAAACAATTTAAAATAAACAAACAAATAGAAATCCTAAAAACAAAATCAAAATAAAGCATCCTAATAATGACTTTGCCCCAGTAGGGCAGATCAAGGATAACTAACTAGGCTTAAACATGACAAATGTTTTTGGGTTTTTGAGATATTTGAATTTTTTTGGAAATTTGAGGTATCTTAACTTTTTAAAGAATGACAAGATACCTACTCACAAAATGGCAAGAATGTTTGGCTTAGTTTACTCACAAAATAGTGAGAATGTGGCTTAGATTGCTTACAAAATGGTGAGAACACATGAAAAGGGGAACTAAGGTGACATCAACATCAATTAAGCATGACCTACATAGTCCTAAAATGACCTCAATTCATAGTAATTTCATCCACAAAAAAGGTGGGGAAAAACCAACTAGGTCCCAACAAGCTCTCAAATCTAGTAAATGACTAGTCAAATGAAAATAACGATGGTAAGGTGATGCGTTAATGCATGGTAAACAAGTATTTCCCTAGTTTTCCTATAGGAAGTTATAACTAGGATATAATAGTATAGATCAATGATACTAATTTTCCTATAAGAGGTTATAATTAGTAATAAGATTAGTGAAACACTGATTTGCCCATAGGCAGTTATAATCAGGCTCACATAAACCAACTTTGATATAAGATGGAAAAATGAAAGATAACTTGTCAAATCAAATATCACACTACTTTCATAGACTATCATTGAAACATGGATTGTATTGATTGTTGAAACTTGATTGGAATCCCCTTGTAAAAGTCACATGAAGAACCAAAGTAATCAATATCAAAACATGATTGGATAGGATGACTAAAAATAGGCTTTGGTCTCGATAGGAATGGAATGGTAGGATGGTATGGTCTTGATCAAGGAAAATGATAGTTTGATAAAATGGTAAGAGGGTTGACTCCAAGTTATGGGGTGAATAAAAGGATATACAATAATGGTAAAAGGATATGTAAAACAACAATGGCATGACAATGAAATGGTATGGTACATGTTTTTGGCCTAGGTATGATAAATGGAATATGATTCTATCATTCCTACTAAGATGGAGATGCACATCCTAATCAACAAATGATACAAATAGAATACTTGATCATGTTAATTGCCATCCCACACCTCATCTGAATAACTACTCTATCAAGAATGGCCTACAGATTTGGTTGTCAAAAATGCTTTTGTGATCTTCATTGGTCATTGATTCTAATTCTTTCAAGTGTCCAGACAAGGTATCTTTTTAGCCTCCAAAAAGGAAAGTGTGATCATGGATGGTAAACAAGGATAAAAGTTAAATTATAGGTTTGTTTGTGAAATGGAATGGTCGATGATAATGGAATGTGTAATAGAGGGAAAACAAATGAAGATCGGGACTTTCAATCATATGTAATGTTGTTGATGTCAGATATAACATAACTTTGGATCTGGTGGGGCCAAAGACCTCTGAATATTCTCATGATAGGACCACTAGATTCTTCTATTATTTGATCTTGAGAGTAGTTACCATTTGATTAGGCTATAGATTAGAAGCTATTTTGATTTGATCTTGAATAATGTCTTCATTAAGTAGTGAAAAATGTTTGTGCTCAATTAATGGTGCCTTAATGAGGTTTTCACCAATGAAGTTATCTTGATTATTTTGTAGCACCTCTGAGAAGGTTTCACTAATGAACATTGAATTTTGACTTTGATTTTCTTCTAACACTTCCAAAAACATTTCACTAGAAGATGTTGAGTTTGAAATTTTCTTGTCCCTTGGTACCTCTAAAAAGGTTTCATTAGGAGAGTGTTTTTGTACTACATGAATGTGGTCTTGGCATCCTTACTCTTCTTTAACTACTACATCTCCATGGATGCAATTCAACAAAGTGTGATTCTATTGGTCCTAATCAATACTTGTGGGAGATGGAATACCAATAAAATGGATATGTTGGTTGATGGTAATGGCATGTGGAATGGTAATAGAATGGGGAGAGGTTGCACAATCCTTATAGAATATACTAGAAAACTTGTGTTAATGTTGAATTACTCATCCTCAAAAATTGTAGAAGGATCACAAATGTATTCAAATTGATTTTCAAGGCATGCATAACCAATGTTGTAATAGTCATGAACATATTCTATATATAAATCTGATTCCAACTCAATGGACTTTGAATCTGATGTTGAGACTAATTTTGATTCTGATTTAGATGTTAAATCTGATGTCGGTTCAATAATAGAGCCTAACTCTAACTCTGATTCTTCATCTGATGGATACTCTATTCAAGGATGTCTTGTTGAATTTTGATATTGGATAAGTAACAGCCTATGATGGTATGGTGGGCTTTACAAAAATAGGTTTATCAAAGTGAAACTCCTCAAAAATGGGAAAAAGGTTCAAGAGACAACTTGCTTGTCGATAGGAGGCTCTTGAAAAATAGGCATATGGTTGAGGTAATGGTTTCCCTAAAGGTGGTTATAATCATTAATAAATGACTCAATAAAGATTGACTCATTAGAGTGAGACTTCTTCACAATAGGTATAGGATTGAAAGGTGATTCATCACAGGTTGACTTATCACAAGTGGTTGGTTCAACAAAAACATCTTAGATTGGTTGGTTATTTTGGCCTTGGTTTCCAATAAGTAAAAAAATAATAGTTTTAAACATAGCTTGGTCTTCGCATGATTAGATCGATTGATGTTTGGATGGGATTGGTAATGGAAGAGGAATAAATTATGGTTAAATAATGGTAGGGTATCGAGGAGCATGATTTCTCACATGAGCCAAAGGATAAAGTCTTGAGATGGTAACGATAGGGTAGTGTGGAGCTTGATTGTTCACACAAGCTAAAATATTATATCTTGGAATGATGAAGGGTTGTTATGGATCTTTATTTCTCACACAAGCCAAAGGATGAGGTTTTGGTATGGAAATGGTCTAACTTTATGGTCCTAAAATAGAAATGGTACAATGTGGTAGAGCTTGATTACTCACATAATTTAAAGCATCCAAGTCCTCTTCATAAACTATATCATCTTAGTCGGGGTTTTGAGTTGGATTTTAAGTTGGTCCTTGACTTTGTTCTCCATATGAAGTATTGTAAGGAGAATAATAAAAATCCCTATAAAACCTATCTCTATAGGGGTTTTTAGTGGGATTTTTTGTAGCCATTCTATCATTAGTTGGATTGTGCATGACTCCACCATAAGTGTAGCTAGACATATCTACATAAATGAGAAAAGTTTTGAAATAAAACAGCCTAGAGTTTTACAAACTCTGAAAAACTATATCCAAAAAACAATTGATTCAAAGGTGGAGTTGTATCTCCAAAATGGTTATGCTTAGACTCAGCATAAAATAGTTTAACATCAAATGTCATACACACAAAAGATCAAGCATCTGAATAAAAACCTGAATGTTAAAGGTCTAGGTCAAAGTGTTCGAAAAAAGGTCCAAACTAAGAAAGGGAAAAGAGTCACTAGGTCTTTTGTCTAAACATGGAGTCAAAAGCAAGGATCAAATAGGTTATGCTAGGACTTTTTTCCAAATGATGTCAAAAGCTAGACTTGAAACAAAGGTATGATGTGATCTTATTTTATCTAAGAAGTTTGGAAATAACTTTGACATAGACTTAATACATAAAATTAAACATAAAAATAATCAATTGGCATAGGGCATGAGGAAAAATGAATTTGGAGAAAGGTTGAGTTCTTCCAAACAAAGGCATAAACAATTATGAGGATAAGCACTAAACAAACAAACCATCAAGAATTTTCAAATTTGGTTAATCAATTAATCAAATTTATGCAATCTAAAAGATAAAGATCTATGTATCGACCTCATGAATTGAGGCTTAAATATAAATCAATCAATATTTGAATCCAAACTTAACAAGGTTAATTGAAAAATCAACATTGAAAACTAGGATTTGACCAAACAAGATAGATAAGATTAGACAACATGATGACACATAAACAAGGTCCAAATAGAAATACATGACATGGATTGAAATAAATAGTTTTTTTTTAATAAAATGGTAAACAAGTCTTGAACTAAATTGAGTATCCTAACAGTGTAAGCATGCTCGAATGATGTGACCAATGCTATGTTTCAAAGACTCAACGGCAAAATGGTTTAACATGATTTGGGTAGCATAATGCTACCCTCCTCAACTCAAATACATGGTTTTGACATGGTTTATGAACAAATAAACAATTTTTTGCCTCAAAACATACCAAGAAAAAAATGACCAAAATACATGAAATATAATTGTCCAAATCCTATCAAGGGTATGGCAATGTGGGGTTGACTAAACTAGAAAGTTTTCAAATGTTTATAGGGAAATCAATTACATTATGACTTTCACATCAAATGCTACAAAAGAAAAGCATGGATTTTGGGTCTATGGCACTTGGCTTATTATTAAAGGGTATAGTCCTTTTTGCAACCACTACATTCATCACTTGCTCAGTGCAATGTGATGTCCAAAGTTCAAAAACGCCTCACGTGCAACTCCATCACTAGAAGGTGGTTTACCCACTCAAACTTTTTGATCCTAATGAGAGTGGGTGAAGTCAATGCTGGGAGATGAAACCCCAGGTCAAAGCTTCCCTAAAGAACTCATGGGAGGTAATGACATCCCCCTCATAAGCCAAGATGAAATGAAATGAAAGACATAAAAAGAAAGACTTTAAGGTCATTTTCAAGGTCACTCAAACTATGACGAGTTTTTAGGGAGTATTTTAGATGACATTTTTTCTAAGCCTTGGACTAGGATTTTTGTAATAAATATGGCACTTTTGATTCTAAGGGTTCCCTAAAGGGGATAAATAGAAGACCATACATGTGTAAACCTTATTTTTTCCAAACAAGTTCTAATTTAAATAACTAATTGAATACAAAAAGCTTAGAAAGGTGAGTTCATTTTTAAGTACCAAGTTGAAAGATTGGGTGGTGTTCTTTTGACCCCTTGGTCTTAAGTTGTAACTTTGAAAGCCTAAATTATCAAAAAAAATCACTTAAGCATCTAAAATTTTCATTAAGCATCAAAACAAGGTTCTTAATTCATTTTAAAGCATGCAAAAGATGTCTTAATAGCATGTTTTAACAAATTCCAAGTCTACTGGTTCCTGTCTACCTTTAAGGCATCACTCTAAAAGAAAATGTGTTAGATTAGAAAAATTTAAAGACATTTTCAAAATTTTGAGAAAAAAACTAGGAAAATTGAAGCTAAACTAATATCAAATTCTAAAAATTTGGATGAAAACATGTGGTTTTTAAAAAAAATCATCAAAAATGGAGTCTATATGACCCCAAATCAAGCATTTTAAAATAGCCTATTAGCTCTCAAGACTATTTTTTTTAAAAACATCATGATCAATGATGGTTATACCTAAAAATTTATGGTTATATCTAACCATTGATGGTAGGAAAAAACCATTGATAGTTGCACTAACCATCAGTGGTTACACTGACTGTCAGTGGTTGCACTGACCGTCGTTGGTTACACTGACTGTCGGTGGTTACACTAACCATCGAAAGTTGACTATGTAAACTCATGACAAAGAAAAATGGTGAAAAAAAGTTATAAAATAAAATTTAATGATTTTTAATAATCCAAATGAATATTTTAAAGTTTCATAATGATCTTCTTCATGTGTGAGATGTGTTTGGTCCCATCGAGCATGCCATTATGTAAACTAAGAATTTGATGATGAAGGGGAGATTGCTATCATGTTAGTGGATAAATCAAATCAAAATAACACTAAACTAACACCTTCATGACTAGTTACTAGGGTGAGCTTAATAAAATAAATAAATGAAAAGCACAACTAAAAATTAAGGAAAAACAAGAATGCTTCACCTTCCTTGAATGCTCCAAATGCTTTATTGTAGTGATTTTCTTTGTTTATGCTCATGAAGTCTACATCAATGGAAGCTTGACTATCTCTATCTCTCCTTGGCACCTTGATTAGCTTTGGCATCATAAATTTGGCATATAAGATCTTTTTGGAATCAATTTGGCATGGTAACTTTTCACAAGTTAATCTTAAAATTTATGTGGCAAGGCCTCTTATTTATAGATTTTGGAAAATGGCTAGAATCAACCTGAACCATCCATATCAAGATTGAGATGTGTATCTAAGGATTAATCCAATTATGTAATTAAAATCCATAAATATTTGGGATAGAGGGGAATTTAAGAGGCTTGGGAGGCATGGGGTGGCTTGATTCAGATATTTGTAGCATTTATGGCCTAAGGATGTCTTCCCAAGAAATGAGGTCACATGATGATGCAAATATTTAAAATTCATTTAAAAAAATAATTTTTTAACAAGTTTCCATATAATTATTAATTAGAATCTAATTTTATTTAATTATCTCTTAAGCATGATTAAGCACTTTGTACACAAATTATTCAAATTGATCTGAATGTCTTGTTATTGGTCCAAAATTTGATTGGATTAGAATTAGAAGTCAATGTTAGATGCATTGTATATATTATCCCATTTAGAACGTCATCAACACAAAATAACAAAGGCATGTGTCTCGTATAAAAAATTTGATATAAAAGAGCAATCTAGAGCACCCAGGTGCAAAATTAGTATTTTGACTTGAAATGATATGATCAAAGTTAGTTAGCCCATAAATTGCATTACCCTATTTAATCATACTCTAGCCAAAATCAACACTTGAATATGTTAGTTTCAAATCTTTAAATATTTTTTAGTGTTTTTAGGCCAAATTTTAAATTTTTTAGGCAAAATTGTGTGTTTTAATGTTTTTAGGCCAAATTAGCATTTTGGTGGAAATTGGTCAAAATCCTGATTGGAGGTTATCAGTGGCCAGTTTTATATATCTACAGTTAAATTCCCATGTCTCATAATACCTCTTAAATAAATTAATTCCATCACCCTCCTTCCATCTCCCTTCCTAAGGATGAGTCTATTTTATGGAGTATAGATAAAGATGTTGCAACTACAAGCTAAGTTCTTAGAGAGTGTGAATGATATGCTTCAAGTGTGTATGAGGAAGAGTTTCTCATTGATAATTTACTTGAGGATCAAATTGAGAATGAGTTTGTATCTGATCTTGAAGATATATCAACTCTGCTTAAGAAGAATGGTCTTGATGTGGAAGAACTTCAAAAGAAATTAGTACAAGTTGAAGTCATGAATGAGTTTGAGACATCTCCTATTGAGAAGGATCGAGATACCTTTCAAATTGATCCTATTCAAGTTGATCAAAATGAACAACAAAAGTTGGATTGGAAGTTATACCTTGAATCTATAAAAGATATTGAAGAGCTTTGTAGGGATATATTGCCCATTGAAGAGCATGTTTATAATAAATTTGATCAAGAGTCACCTATTTAAGATCATGATACAAATTGGGTTTACTATTCAAAGATCCTTAAGATATTAATAAACTTAAAATAGATATTAAGAAGAATGGAGTCACTTAATGGCAATTCATAAGTGAGATATCACTTGATGAGGTTGTAAATGACAAGTAGTATGAAAAAGATCCCAAAGTGCAAGATGAGTTGTCTTTGTTAGTGACTGGTTTGTTGTTGATAACTCACTTTAGAAGATGTTAAGAGAGTTATTAGGCAAGAAGAGTGCCTCATAAAATGTTATGTTCAATAAACATCCTACTTTGTAACTTGTGCCATCTCTTGGAGTGAGTGAATTTATGAATTTCCATTTTGATTCAGGTGGATCATGCTTTGTCATGGTTAGTTAGATTAGTTTTTTTATGTTTTATACCAAATAAGTTCTTAGTTTTCACATTTGTTTTGTTAGGTTAACTTCCCTATTTATTTGTTTCCTTCCCTATTTTGGTGGAATTCATTATCTTTACAAGTTGAAAGGTTTCTTGTAGTCATGGATTAGATTTAGAATTATTGATGAGTCCAAGAGTCATGTAAATAGTCTAAGTTCTCAAGTATAGTATGCATGTTACCCAGTTGAGTCACCAAAGATGTTGGCCAAATTTGGCCTACTTATCAAAATTTACCTAATATATAATAAGAAGCTAAGCAAGGTCCTTATTTAAGAGTGATCTAATGTCACAAGGAGCATATGAACTTCAAGAGGATATCACATAGAATTTACAATCTTTTAAAACACTTTAAGGAAGCTTAAAGTGTGAATTTGGTGATCTTAGATAACTAGACCATCACAACACATCTTATAAGAATGAATGGGTCAATCTAGTTGTACATTAGATATATGCACCTTAGAAAGCCTCTCAAGACAAAATATTGCATGGACATGAAGTTATTCATTCCTAAATCATGCTCTGGAAGTTTTGTATCTTGATGGGATTATTATCTCAAGATACAAGCCTTTAAAGTTAGACTTGTAGAGTGAAATGTGCATGGGGACATCAAGTTTAGGCTTTGTAAAATAGACACTTCAATTAAAAAGTTCCCAAGATAAATGCAAATCTAACAAGTGTCAAAATTGTAAAAGCTTAGAGATATATAATAGTGAGTGGTAAACTAACAAGTCAGTGGGTCCCAAAGATCTAATGAATCATGTTTGATTATACAATCGAAGATCAAGGGTGAGAATTAAGTAAAAAGGTTAGCATAAATAACTAACAAGTGTCAAGATATTTGGTACCTGAATAAATATCCAATGGTATGCATTGACTGATGAGGTTAGTAGTGTAGACACCAATATCATGTCAACCCCCACTTGGTCCTTTTCTAAACATTAGCACTCCTAACCCACACTTGAACCCCTTTCACCTTGGACACCTCACCCCTTTTACCTTGGACACCTCACCTAGACACCTCAACCTAAGACCATTTCTTACCCTATGAGTCACCCTGAGACTAGGTCATCTTAATCCTAACTACTCATGACCTATTCTCACTCCATCCTAACCTCCCAACCAACTCTCGTGCCTCATAAGCCCATGTTTTGACTGTTCTGCAATAGAAAAGGCACTTGGCGGATGGACAAATGGGCCAAGAGCTCCCTTTTACCTATTCTCCCTCCACTGACATTGGTTACATAACCTAAGCTCCAACATTGAGCTCCCCCCCACCTCTTTGTAGATTGACGTGCACACTCTGATCTCAAGCATCATAACTCAACTATCATCTTCCTAGCTACCGAAGCTCTGCACAAGTCATTCCAGAGATTAGATTGAAACACTGTACAAGGACCTTAACATCAGCCACAATGGGAATAAGCATCTTGACACCTCTGGTTCTTCACCGAATAGAGCTAAGTATTCTGCTTCTTATTTCAGTATTTTAGAATACATTGGTAATTATTTTCCATTTAATATTTCTAAGAACTTTTGAGAGAAACCCGACTTCTTTCATGGAGAGGCTGAAAAGCGTTCCTCTTATTCTTACCCTCTTTTCATACTTATTCTCTACCTTTGCCTTCCTCAGACCTTATTCAATTTCCTGCAACCCTGCACAAACCTTTAAACTTCTAGACTCCTCTGTCAACCACAGAAATAACCTGAAACCCATTCAAGGCCCACTTCCCCTACCGACATTAGCAAAAAAATTGACGTCGACATCATTAACCCAACCAACCTCGGTAGCAATATCTATGTCAGCGACTATGATAGACTGACTGTAGAGAACAGGTACGAGTTATCTATTTTTCTCTTTCTTAGTCTTTCATCATTTCTTTTTATACATCACTCTTTTTTTTAAATAGTGGACTTTCATCCCTTATGGAGCTTCACGCTTCTGAGATCGAGCGCATAGCTTGGCAGTCCACCATATCCTCCTCTAACATTTTCCTTGTTTGAATCTCTTTCTTATTGCAGGTGTTTACTCCACAGTCAAAGAGGAGCTCCCACAACGCTTGGATACAGTGCGCACTTAATCTGGGTAACGTCAAACCCATGACCTTTAACCTTAGTTTCTTCTTTCTTCTAAATTTAATTAGCAAAAAACTTAGAGAAGCAAGTAGGTCCAAGTAGATTGATGATGCACAATTAATCGTGCAAAAGCATATCAACAGTGAGTGAGAGGTTAACAAGTTAGCAAATCTTGAGAACAAATAAAGAGATGCCCATTATCTTAAGTGTGTTAAATTGGTAAAAAATAAATAGTATGTGTTTGATCCATGCAAAGGAAGATTTATGGTGTGCACGAGGTCAAAGAGTCAATAGGATATTGTAGAATGAATGGGGAGCTAACAATTGGCATAATTTGAGAAGGCCTAGATCAAAATTAATGGCCAATGTCAAAAGTTGAAAGCCAAGGACTTCATAAATAATATATGTGACCTAAGGTTGAAATAGAGAAAACTTTGAATGGATTCCATGAAGGTAGACATGTTGGTTTCGATGGGTTTAGAGATAAACCATTAGCATCATTACGACCCTTTTCTCCACTCTTACATGCCGAAGATTAACCAATAAAGAGAAATCAACATCAGAATAAGATCTCAATTGATTGATCCATCTATTGTAACTACTTTGATGCTAAAATTTAGCCTGCAAATGACTTGATCTTACCATTTTAACCATAAAGAGCATCAATGTAGGCAATAAATAGATTGAAAGGGACTGGTATGGTTGTTATGGTCATTTATAGAAGTAGTCTTAGACATTATGATCTTTTCTAATGGCATCAACATCAGGTGTTTTGGAATATTATTCATCATGCTCCCTTATCCATCCTTTTATGCATGATCCTCATTTCTCTCATCCCATTTTTTATAAAAATAGGCTTGCAATCCTTGAATATGATCCCTTTCTTTGGCATGACTAGACTCTACCAATATTGATCTTTGTAACCTCTTGATATGAATAGATGACTATTTTTATATTTAAATGTTCTGGTATAGTGTGTTCATGTCAATTTGATTTACATGTGTCAAAATCTCTCCCTAACAAGTCTTGATCTAACCTAGCTACTAGTTCATCTTGTTATACAGGTCATGTTTAATGTTTAATATCATTTTATGGAAGCTATCATGTGGATACATTGACTATTTAATGCCTTGAATTAGTCCTTTCCATCACTTCCCTTAGGTTTTGATCACTTGGTAAACCTCTGCATGAAATATTGATGCATAACAAACATTTGGATTTATAGATTCAATCATTTACTTATCTCATTAGTTATTTTTTAGAATTTCAAATAGAGTGGATGAATAATCAATTTATGTGCATCACCAACATTAGCTTAGATTTCCATTTCATTTATCTTTCTCCCCCTTTTCACCCCAGTAATTAGTAGATTTTAGTAGAAATTAGTTAAGTGATACATCCAAGGAGCTAGCCTCATTAAAAACCCTAGAGGTCTGACCTAAGATTAGGTGACCCATAGCCTAAGATTATTCCCATGTTAGACTAGGTTTGATTAGAGGACCTAAGCAATCCTTTAGTTAGTTTGAGTACAACCTAGGACACCAACACTATCTAACCCATTAACCACCTCTACTCCTTTAATCAATAATAAGATCCCACATACTATAAATTTGAGTAATAATCCTCTTCCACATATAGGACCTCCCACTTCCTATCATCCTAATAATTATGTTGCATATACTGCCGATGATAAGCAAAAATAGAATTTCAAACTTATCTATGATATTGTTTAAGATCTAAAAAATACGAAATCTAATATAAATATGTTTGACCTACTTCAAATTTATAATTAGAGAGAATTGTTTCTTAAATAAATTTATGATAATAAAGGGAAAGAAGCTAATATAAATTTTGACTCGTGTCACTCTATATAAATAAAAAAAGAGACTTCATCTTTTTTTCTAATAGTTATGATTTTTTGACAAAAAATTACACAATTACTTGGTTGATTCAGGTGCCTTTAGGAATGCCATGTGTTATGCTATTTACCAATAGTTAGGCTTTACACTTGTAAATTAAAATTGAAAGGTTATCCAATTAGATAAAATAGAGGTGAAAGTAGTGGGGGAACTAAATCATATACACATGCAATTGGCCTCTAATCCAAAGATTCAACAATTCATTGATGTCAAAGTGATGGATATCCTATATGTTTATGGCATGTTATTGAGCCAAGACTAATCAAGGACACTCAATGGTTACATGTTATGCCCTTAACCTATAGTGCATCTAGGAATATGTGTGGCCAACTTGTGGATTACACACCTTCATATTATCTTGTTGCATTTCTTGATGTTCTTAATATGGTCAGCCTATGGAATAACCATAGCTAAGTATAGTATATATATGAGGTAGTGGTTAGTATTTTATCATCATATCATGAATTTTATTCTTATTACATTGTTGTGAAGGTTTTCCCCTTGAAGTGGCTCAGTCATAATATTCAAGTATTCTAATCTTTCACCAATTATTGTTGTGGATCTTGTTTCATGTAAATTTTCAATTAAGTTATAAAGAAAGAGAGAGAGAAAACTTGATACGGGTATGGTTGAAAAACTTATTTAATTGTGTGCATGTTAAATCCAAATGATTGTGAGAGATCCTTTTTAGTTTATGAGGAAGACCTATAGATAAGAAAGTACTAAATCAAACTTATTTATTAGACAAATAGTTGGGTGGATTTCCTAGTGATAGCTAGATCCTAGGAGTGAGAGCTTCCTTAGGGGCTATCAATCCACATGTTTTAAATTACTAAGTTCACAAAACTAGAAAGAAGGTACTTGCATCAATAATAAAAAGGTACTAAAATTGAACATAAGGATGCTTTCTAAGAAAATAGACTAAAAATGATCAAATTAGTGATAAACTAACTAATACTAGTGCTAAGGGGTTAGGTTATGCTTCAAAAATTTTGAAAAAAGCCTGTGAATAGGGAGGCACATAGAAAATTAGATTTAGTTATGTGCAAGTAGGTGGAATTAACTTGTTGGTTTTTGATACCATAGGTGATTGTCACTAGTTAATGAAAATCATCATTAGTCATCTAACCATCACCGATTAGGTAACCATCACTAGTTGCCTATTAGAGGAACTAGAATTGGGGTTGGTGTTGTTGATTGATAGGATTTAGAAGGTAAGTTTCAAGATGTTGATAAATACTAGGTTGATATTGAAATGTAAATATGATAAGTAGATACCAGAAAGCAAATACTTGCCTTATCATAAGCTGGTTAGGTTGATGGTTGAGGTGGCTTATTCATTGTAGCAGTTGGCCATGATTATGATAGAGTAATGATGCTTGAAGAGCTTAATGGGATATTTTGGTAAGTTAGCCTATTGATATATTTACTATATTACTGAAGTGCTTGAAGATGATTGACCTGTAAGAAGAGATTCTAAACATATAAAAGCTCTTGATAATGATTGTAGATATTTTTATCTTACAACCCTCTCTCTTTTATAGGTAAGGTAAGAGGTTGAAGTGGTCATTCTAAATGGGGATTGGAGAGGGATTCTAAATATAAGGCATCCATGTAAATGGCTTGCAACTATAATTAGACAATCTTATTTTAGAAAATCAAAGCGTTGGTTTACATGTGGCTTGCATGCTGAAAGTTTAGGGAATGCAACCTGATCATCACTGGTCAGGGTGACTATCACCAATCACCTTGATCATCATTAGTTAAAGGCCTAGGGAAAATGTGGGTTAAAATAATGAAAAGGTGAATTAAGTTAGTCAAGTGGCTAACTCAACTCTAGGTTAGGTAAGTGGGTTAGGTCAGGTAGGTTTGTTGACCTTATAGGTGTAGTCAAAAGAGGTTAAAGAGAAACCCAAAGGCATTTCAACAACTAAGACCATGTGTGTGGTTTTATAATGTCTACATTTTCCCCCTTTTTATTATATAGCTTGTGTGAATGAGTATCAAAATAAAAATGGATAATGGATCAAGGTTTGGTTGCCCTAAGAGTTGATGAGGTGAGACTAAAATGGGTACAGGTTTGATAATGGGTATATGGTGGGTCATGAAGGTAGATGAAAAAATAATGGTTGGACATTTGAGATGTAAAATTACGTACAAAATGTGAAAAAAAGGTGTGATAGACAAGATCACACAAAGAATAAAATTTTAAATGTTGGTAAAAATAAGGGTCAATGTTAAGTAGGACAAGTGACAAGTGAATCATGTGACTGCCTATAGGTGTGGTAGGTGGGAAGACTCATAACCACATGTCTCCTAAGTGATTATTATATTTCTATTGGGTATCTAAGGTAGGAAGTGTTCTTAGATAAAACACAAATGGGTTAAATATTAAGAGTATCTATGTTAGGAAGTGCTCTTGATGAGACACAAGTGGGTTGGTATGCATAATGTGGTGAAAAATGTAAAAGTTCAACATGGCAATGTTATCACCATGGTCAAAAGGACTAGGCAAAAAGTGTCATAAAATTATGCATCAGATGGGCCAAAATAGACTAACAATGAGGTGATGAGGTGGTCAAGTTAGTGGGAGTGGTAGAGCTGACTCCATGTGCATGAGGTACATGGATGTTTTTGACATAGTTTTATGGACATAATATCCAACAAAAACTTTAGGCCAAATGTAGTTCTTATTACTAGGTAAATAAATAGTTGAGAACCTAGGTGATATGTCATAGAAGTTTAAAAAGAGGAATGGGGACCCTAATCAATGATGGTTAAGGGGTGCCCCAAGGGTCGATAGGCATCGATTACCCTAACTAATGATGGTCAAGGTAAAATCCTAAAAAATAAAAAGTAAAAAAGTGAAAAGGTGAATTATTTTTTCACATTTGACTTTTGCATTTATGTTGTAGGTGAATAGTGTGTTTTTAGTGGTTGGTGTGCTAACGCTATTAAGGTGGAGGCTTGTAATTGGTTGGCTTGCCCAAGTGAGGATCAAGATGATGGAGGGTGGTCAAGGACATGGTAAAGTGGTGGGATGAGGCCTATGACCATGCCAATGATCACAAAACAAGGTAAAGGTTATTTTTAATTGATAGCTAGGGTTGATTTTAAAAATATTTAAGGGAATTAGCTATTTGGGTTAGCTACTTTTGAAATTCCTAGGTAGGGTTTGGGTAAGGTCTAGGTAAAATTGTGGGTGTAATGAGGAATTGGTGGGGGGTCTAGCTTAATAATTTTATTGTATTGTAAGAATGTTAGGTGGTTTAAGAGTGAGATAGGGTTGTAACAAAGGTTCTTAGTTTGAGTATCTCCATGGTCTGGGTGAAGATAGTGATTGATGATGGTTCTTCACTACTAGGCATTTGAACACATTCAGGTGCTGAGACCCTTGAGTCTGTTAGTGTAGGGTTATCTACTGATCAATTATATAGTTAAATTCCTACATTGGAGGAGAGGTGGATCCATGATAGGGGTAGGTGGAGGAGTCATGGATATTGAGTAGTCCTAGGATGCTTTGGAGGGGTTGGTGCCAAGAGATGTGATATGGTAACCATATGTTGGATGGCCATAGTGGAGTGGATACAGGTATCACACCCTAGTGCTATAGATCTGGTGGTAGATATATGGTAGATGGGAGATGGAGATGTAATTCATCCTATTTAATCGAGTGTGGAGGCAAGTTGGTTAGGTGCAGGGGATATCACCTGATGTTCCCAGGTATAAGAGAGAGGAGGTTAAGTTCTTACTTCTTAAGCCACAACCACAAAACATGGTGTGTGACTTTGAGAATTTACCAATAGGAGGCTCAATTGATGATACAGGTATTGTCGATGGCTATGCAACATGGTATTAGGGTAGATATGCCATGGTTTACTTTGGATGGGGTGACGGGGGCCAACATGCCATAGATATTGATTCAACAAGATCACTAAGATAGGGAGATGGACAGGCAATAATAATACTAGACTTTGCATAGGCATAAATCACCAATTTATAGGGATAGGTGCTTAATTTATAGGGTTAGGTGGTCACCTTACAAGGGCAAGTTTAGGTATTGATGGTTGAGAGGGACCAGGAATAAGCTACCCTTGGAATGGTTACACAGGGGAGAGATTCTTTGAGATAGGGTGGGGGGGCAGTAGTAGTGCCAGCTATTTTTTTCCCTGGGCCTGACATTTGGCCATGATTTAGGAGTTGAGATATTATGAGGCCATAGTTCTGACTTAATGCCTATTATAACTTAGATGGGGGGAGTATAGGGTTAACTTGGCAGGTGGCCTAGCTCTCATGACTTTAGGATAGTGGGCTTCGATAGTGGGTCCCTAAGTAGGTATCTCAAGAGGACCACCACTAGATGGGGCTATACATTTAGTTATATATGGAGTGAGTGGTAGTGGTGTAGGTATAGGTGCCCTATGATCATGTATGGGTATGTTTTGACATATTTTTAGTGATATGTATACACCATTTTGATACTGGCCTGTGTGTTAATGCAATGAGATGTATAAGTTTTGAGAGAGAGCCCATACATTTTTATCTATATTATTTTATGATGACATGATGTATATATGATGTTTATGGATGATGGTGTTATATATGATGTTTATTCTTATGATTTATGTATGTTTATGGTTTATGGTGTTCATGTTTATGATTTATGTTTTATGAGAGGTTTGTCTTGGTAGTTTAGGCATGTGATGTTTAGAAAGGTAGCTATGATGCCTTGATTCTATTTATGGATGTGAAAGTATTTGTTATTAATAGATGTATGTAATGTGATAATGTAATATCTTTGTTCATGATAATGTTTATGTGTTTGGCATGAGTTGATGTTTATAAGATGAGTTATGTTAATGTCATGGTAAATGGATAGAGTGATAGATGGCATATGGATTGATGTCTTTCTCATTAGTTTGATTTATGCTTATGATGGTGTAATGGTATGATTATATGCTCATATGATAGCATGATGGTTAATGGATAGGATGATGTTGAGGATATGTTGTTATATGTTTTCTTTACATTTTGCTCATAGATAGCTAGATGATGTTGCTTGTAGACATAGTTGATGGTGTTCACACTTTTGATTTGATAGCTATTTTTATGCTCATGGAGATAAAATGTGAATATGGTTAAAGATAAGAATACATGAAGTAAGTAAATAACAAACTAGATGTTTAGGAAATTGATGAGGATCACGAGAGGTATGTCTACATGAACTAATAAAAGATAAGAAAAAGGAATGTGATGCCTCTCCATTAGTAAAGAACAAAAATGAAACCCAAATTTGGTTTGGATTAGTGAAAGTAAGCCTTTCAAGTGCTTTACATTAGCATGCTTAGGTTGATAAATAGGTGTCTTGATCATGTTGTGTCAAGTAAGCTCATAATCTCATGCATATGATATGTAGAGGGAGAATGGGTGAAATTGGAACCATTAGTGAGACTAGCATGCCTTTTTGTAGGCTTCCAAAGAGGTAGTATAGATAGGTCTATGCTCACATATAAAGTGTAGACTAATCGATGTGGGAAGACTACTAAGGAGGGCCGATTGTATCCTTCCAAGATTATTGATTTTATGAGAGCCGATTGCAACTTTCTCATTACTTTTGTTTTTGTTGAGGGGTCTTTGCTATTTTGGAATTTGATTTAGGGTTATGGAAGTTGAACGATGTAGGAAGATTCCAAGAAATTGCTATCTTTGATAAATGCTTCACTCAGCCATCCTTCGAGGGAGTAGTTCTAGTGTATATGCTTAGTTCAAATACCTTTGATAATTATCCTTTGAGGGAGTAGTCCACCTTAAATTTTACAATTTTGGTTGAGTTTTCAATATTTGTCCTTCAAGGGAGCATTTTACAAATGTTAAGGATGACCCATGATTTATTTTTGACTTTTGATATTGATTTTTTTTTTATGTAGACTTTCTTATACATGCTCAAAGGCACAAGAAGGTTCATTAAGTAAAAAGAGGTTTAGGTGACAATAACCATGGGAATCTATCCTAGAGAGGGATAGAAAGTACCATAAGAATCATATCATGGGTAGAGGCATGGTACCCATAGTTCAATATTAGGTTATGACTGTGATAGATAATCATATGATTTAGTTGTAGTCTATTGTCCCTAAAATAGGGAAATGAATGTGGTTGCAAGAGATGAGCTTAAGTTAGACAAATGATGATTGTGTTTCGTATTTAACAATATAAGGGATCTAGATGTGAATCATTGAGAGGCTTAGGTTCTAATTTTCCCTTGAGAAAGGACAAATGATAAGCTCCTAGTCCATACTTATGAGTTATGGTATAGGGTCTAAGCCAATTAAAAGCAAATTTTTCCCTTTTTCTTTTCTCCATATTAATTACATGTTGATTTTTCTTGAGGATGAGATCTCTAATATTGAACTCTTAAAATTTCAAGTGTTTTTTATAATCATGCTTGATTCATTCTTGATAGACATGGAGATGGGAAAAAGTAGCCAAATGACCCTCATCAAGTAGCTCAAGTTGGGCTAAACATTATTGATGATAATCATCTTTCAAAATAAAATCATGTAAAGATATGCAAAGAGAAGGTATTTGGATTTCAAGAGGAAATACAACCTTAGCTCCAAACATGAGAGAAAAAGGTGTAGCACTTAGAGGGGTTTGGATGCTAGTGAGATATGCCTACAAGGTGAAAGGGATGTGTAAGTGCCAATCCTGACCTGAAGCATTGACCATTTTGGTAAGCATGTTATTAAGGGTTTTTTTAGAGGCCTTTGCTTGTCCATTTTCTTGTGGGTGATAAGGTGAGGAAAAGCTCAATTTAATTCCAAATACATCACAAAGACCTTGAACTTTTTTGTTTTTAAAGGATTTTCCATTGTCAATGATGATCTTATAAGGAAAACCAAAGTGGTAGATGATATGATGGGTGATAAATCGGATAATATTTTTATCTTTTGTAGAGATAAAAGGAATAGCCTCCACCCATTTGGTGAAATATTTAGTCATAGTGATGATAGAGTGATGTCACTGTGAAGAGTGGGGGTTAATTTCACCAATAAGGTCTAGACCCCACTGTGAGAAGGGCAAAAAGTCCATGAAAATGCAAAGAATATTACTAGGTGCATAATGCAAATTAGTGTGTTGTTGACACTTGACACACTTTTTCACATAATCATAATATCCTTAGTTAAGGTTAGGCTAGTAATCACCTAGGTAGAGGATACACTTAGCCACGGTGAGTCCACTAAAGTGGCCCCCATAGATACCATCATGAATTTCTTTGATAGCGTGAGAGGATTTAAGACCATGGAGGTAAAAAAATAGGAGGCCATCAAAACTATGTTTGTAAATAATTCCTCCCATAATGGTATAATTGGAGGTGCTCTAGATAAATTCTCAATGGGCATTCCTAAAGAGGCCAGAGGGAATGATGCCAAGGTGAATGTAGTTGAAGGTTTGTTGATACCAAAGGTTAGGCACAATCTCTTCCATACTAAATATAGTTGGAGTGTCTAATTTTGTGTAGGAAGGTTTAGTGAGGTGATGGATAATGACTAAAATTTTGGAGTCGAGGGTGCTAATGGGATCTGAGAGGCAAGAGAAGCCATGGTGTTAATAAAATTGTTGGTAGATCATGAGGTGGTTTGAATGTGGTGGTCTTTAAATGATGTCAAGAGTTTTATGACTAACTATCTATATAATTATAAAATTGCATTCTTACACTGGTAAATGTCATTGACTTGATTGACCATAAGTTGGGAGTCACCAAATATGTTGATTGTTCTGACTCCCAAAGCTAATATGGTTTGGAGACATATCACTAGAGTTTCATATTTAGACATATTGTTTTTACATTTAAAGTCAAGTTTAAAAGATAAGGGAAGTGGTTCACTGACAAGGGGATATTAATGATACTAACTCCTCCCATCATGCTAACATTTGGAACCATCGAAGAACATGGTTACATGATCAGTGAAGTCTTCTTAGGATAGGTGTGTGATGGACTTATCTATAAATTTGAGAGGAGGAGGTTAGTTGTTTGGTAGGGGTACATTAGCTAACTAGTTAGTAATGAATTGCCCCTTAATTGACTTCTATTAGAGGAAATCAAGGTCAAACTTAGCCAAAAGCATGAGCCACTTAGCCATATGATGGTCTTGGTGTGGCTTGGATTGCATGTACTTGAGTGGGTCAGTATTAGTTATGACCAAAGTTTTATGGTTAATAATTTAGTGGTGAATTTTGTTAGCCAAAAAGACTACAACCAAGCATAGTTTCTTGGTATGTGTGTACTGAGTCTCATACTTGAAAAATGTGTAGATAATGTAATAGATAGATTTCTCTTTGTGTTGTTCATCTTGATGGGCAAGCATTCCCCCTAGGGAATGGTTAGTGGTATAGATATAAAGTTAGAAAGGTTGGTCATCCTTAGGAGGTGTGAGGATAGGTGGAGATATAAGGTACTCTTTGAGTGCATCAAAGGCCTTTTAATAATCAGCATTCCACTTGAAAGAGATGTCTTTTTTCAAGAGGCAGTGGAAGGGTCGACACTGATCAAAGAGCTATGAGATGAAGTAGTGAATGGATTGGAGCTTCCCCTACAAAATATGAAGTTGTTTAAGATTGGTTAGAGGTAGCATTTCAAGGATGGATTTAATTTTAGTTGGATCAACCTTTATTCCTTGAAGGGAAATGATGAAGCCAAAAAGTTTGCCTGAAAAGACCCCAAAAATACATTTCTTAGGATTGAGGTAGACATGATAATGGATAAGTCACTCAAAGATAATCTTGAGAATGGTTGAGTGGTCTTTTCAAAGTTTGGGCTTCCTTACAAGGTCATCCAAATAGTCTTAGATGAATATATGGATAATGTCATGAGAAATATAGGTCATGACACATTGGTAGGTTACACCAATGTTCTTAAGACCAAACGGCATGAATTTGTAACAAAAGTTCCCTCATGGGGTGATAAAGGCAGTCTTATGTTGATCTTTAGGGGAAAATATAATTTGATTATAACCTGAGAATCCATCCATGAGTGACAAAATCTTGTGGCCTAATGTAATATCAACAAGTTGGTCAATGCTATGACCATAGAGCTAAACTCTAAATATGGAACCTGGACTCAGCCAATTACTTATGAAAATGCTACCACTTTTTACCAAATATGTAAGAGGAAGGGACATCTAATGACACAATGCATAGTGAAGCAAAGGGGGATGAAAGAGGATTCCTAGAATGTAGGAGAAGAGCAAGCAAACAGCAAGCAGGAAATGGCGAATGATGTGGAAATTCTTGATAACACAGGAAAAGGAGAGGAGGGGAAGGGAAAGGAGGATATCCCTAATAGTGAAGGAAAAGTTGACCTAGAGGAAAATATAGTATTAGATAATAGTCAGAAGGCTACAGAAAAAGGAGAGGAGGAGAAAAGAAAGGAGGATAACACTAGTAGTGAGGGAAAAGCTGTCTCAAAGGAAAATATAGTATCTGATGGTAGTCAAAAGGCCATATTTAACACAGATAACACTTTAGAAAAATATATTAATATGTCTAAGGAAGGGGTATAAGGTAACCTTTTGCTAGAGGAAGTTAATGAAGATGACAAAGTTTCAAGGGTTGGATAGGAAGAAGTACCACTCAAAAATCACACTAAAGGAGTAGCAAAACCACGGTTAAACATAGACATTTTCCATGTTCTGGAAGTTGGCGACCAGTTAAGAAACTACTTAGCAACAGGGGTAACAGGATAAAGTGGCAGAAATGAATAGGAGGAATGGGTTACCCCAAAGAAAAAGATTTGAAAAGGTAAAAAATATGTAGATGTTGGCACTGATCCCAAACAAGGGAGGCCAACCCTAAGAGAAATAAGACAAAGAGAGATTGTTAGGGAGATTGCCAGTGGAAAATAGAAAACACTAGAATCCCAACCCCCCAAACTCTCTCAATGAGAATATTATCCTAGAATTTGAGGGGCTTTAATAGTCCCTCAAAGTAGTTTGAGGTTAAAAACTACATTTTAGATAATAAATTAGATGTTCTATTACTCCAAGAAGTCAAGATGAATGAGGAGAATTTTGTGAAAATTGTTGACTATATATGGCCTAAGGCGGCTTTTTGTATTATTCCTACTGAAGGGGCTTTAAAAGGGATTGTCACTATTTGGAATAGTGATAAAATCCAAGGATCTCTTTTGGCCCATAATAAGAACTTCTTGATTATTAATTTTTCCATGAATTCCTTGAACTAGACATTGGTCAATGTCTATGGACCGAATAACAGAGCTTTGAGACAAAAATTATGGATAGCCTTGAGCAGCTTTAGGAATAATCTTAAGAACACTAAATGGATGTTAGCTAGAGATTTCAACACTCCTTTATATCCTTCTGAAAAATAGGGTGGAATTATCGATTACTCGGACAACATGTTCGAATTTGTTGAATTCATCAATGATTGGGGTTTATTGGACATAGAGTTGCATAACCAAAATTTTACCTAGACCAATAGAAGAAGAGGTGATCAAATGATTCAGGTTAAACTAGATAGATTTATGATATCAAGCAAATGGAATGATTATCAGAATATGTAGGTGTAGGCTTTACTTAGAACCATGTTTGACCACTACCTAATTGTCCTTAATTGGAGAGAACAGGGACATCATGAACCTCCCCCATTCCATTTTGAAGCTATGTGGATTAAACACAAAGATTTTAGACAAATGGTGACTCAATGGTGGAATATTCCCATTCAAGGTACTCCCATGTTTAGAATAGTCAAGAAACTCCAACACATTAAACAAGAAGTTTATGGTTGGAATAAATACAGCTTTGGGCAGGTCTTCCAACAGAAGAAAAATATAATAGGAAAACTCAAGGCTATACAACACCTAATAGATCAAGGGGATGACTCTGAGGACACCTTAGAAGAAGATAATATCTTGTCTTCAGAATGGAAGAATCTTATGGAAAGAGAAGAGGTTTTTTTGAAACAAAAATCCTGTGTTCAGTGGCTTAAGGAGGGGGATAGGAACACTACTTTTTTTCATCTCTCATCTATGAAACATAGGAAATCCAACTCAATAACTAAGATTGTCCTAGATAATGGCGACATTATTACTGAGGATAATGAAATAGGGGAGCAAGCTAGGGCGTTCTTTTAGAACCTGCTTACAGAAGAAAACAATAATGATAGAATTGATAGATCTATGAATCAATTCATTGATAAAATCCCCTATTTGATAACAGAAGAAGATAATATGGAAATGTTAAAGCCTATATCTGAGGAAGAAGTTCATGCTATTTTATTCTCCATGGGTGCTTTTAAAGCCCTGGGTCTTGATGGCTTTCCTCCTATATTCTTTCAGGAATATTGGGAGATTGTAGGAGCGGACCTCATGGATGCCATTCATGATTTTTTCAGATCTAGAAAACTTTTGAAACAAGTTAATAATACCTTCATCATACTTGTTCCTAATAAATCTCAACCTTCACACCTCACTGATTTTAGACCCATTAGTTTATGCAACACTGTGTATAAGTTATGTACTAAACTGCTGGTCATGAGGATTCAACCCTTGCTTGACAAAATTATTTCTCCTGCTCAAAAAGGTTTCATCTCGAGCAGACAGATTCTTAACGTTGTGATCACCACACATGAGACTATTCACTCCATGGATAAGAGCAAAATCTCTGGGATGGCCCTCAAGCTTGACATTTCTAAAGCTTATGATAGAGTCTCATGGAATTTTCTATTCTAAGTGATCAAAAAATTTGGGTTTAATGATAAATTATCTTACTTATTATGGAATGTGGTCTCTTCTGCTAAATTCTCAGTGCTGGTTAATGGTGTTCCTAGAGGGTTTTTCTCATCCTCAAGAGGAATTCATCAAGGAGACCCTCTCTCCTTGTACCTATTCATCATTATGGTTGAGGCACTGGGAAGATACATACAAGCTGATCTAGTCTCAAAAAAGGTAGTAGGCATCAAACCTGCCTCTTCCCTTCATCCTATGGTTATACAGTAGTTTGTAGATGATACCATCTTATTTGGTATCTCATCAGTGATTGAAGCTAGAAGATGGAAGAATATATTAAATGATTATGCCAGAGACTCAAGACAAAGCATAAATTTCTAGAAAAGTAATGTGTACTTCTTCAACACTTCCAATGATCTTAGACATAATCATTGATATATTAGAATGTGCTAAAGCTGGCCTACCAGCTACCTACCTGGGTCTCCCACTCTCAGTCAAAGAGGTATCTCCAAGTTTTTGGAATGGAATTGTGGAAAGAACACAGAGGAAACTTCTTGGGTAGAAGGGGAAACTACTTAGTAGTGCTGGTAATCTACAACTTCTTTGGGCATCATTGCAAGGTATTCCTACTTACTTCATGTCTCTTTTTAAAATTCCTATGTATTTTGTTGAAAAGCTGGAATAGATCCAAAGGAAATTTTTATGGATGGGAGTGGAAGACAAGCAGAGAATGTCTTTAGTCAGATGGGAAAGAGTGTGTCTCCTAAAATCTCATGGTGGACTTAATATAAGATCCATCAGGAACATGAATAAAGACCTTTTCTCAAAAGTTAGTTGGAACCTGATCCATAACAATAGTGAGTGGGGGGAAATAATGTATGCCAAATACATGCATAGCATTGATGATTCCAACTTTCTTCAATAGGTGGGATTACCTAAGGGGTCTATGATATGGAATAAAATGCTAAAAATTAGAAGCCTTCTCAAATAGGGAATTAGGTGGAAGCTTGGAAATGGCCGATAGATTAAATTCTAGGAAGATACCTGGTTAAGGGACAAGGCTCTCATTTCTCAAGGAAACTATGAAGAAATTTCTGACTTGACTACCCAGTTCTTTGGAGATAGGGTTAGTGATTATATGGAAAACAAAAATGGGATAAAGAGTTGGAAAAACCTTTTGGATTGTTGTGGTCACAGACCTGAGATTCTCCCAAGAATCTAGGAGATCTAGCAATGTGTCCAGGAGATTAGAATCTTGCTCTCCCTCGGGAGGATGAACAATATTAGTGGCTGAATAGGAATGGATCATTCTCTATCAAATTTGCCTACCATCTACTTACTCTTGAAGCTCAGAATAAGGAGGTATGGAAAAAGTTTTGGAATCATAAACTTATTCCAAAGATTAACTTGTTTTGGTGGGTTTCTGCCCATAACAAAATCCTTACTCGGGACAACCTTCAAAAGAGAGGGTTTACTTTGGTAAATAGATGTGTTCTATGTGGTTCAA
Organism: Torreya grandis; assembly: GCA_037957365.1. Taxonomy (NCBI): domain Eukaryota; kingdom Viridiplantae; phylum Streptophyta; class Pinopsida; order Cupressales; family Taxaceae; genus Torreya; species Torreya grandis. The sequence goes on from JARHVA010000179.1 coordinate 2,928,906, forward strand.
AAGAGGAAATAACTTCACACTTATTTATCCACTATGAGTTTGCCCAAGATTTATGGGGCACAATTCTTAACAACTTTGGTATTGAATGGGTTTGTAATTCTGACCTTAGAGAAGTAATTATCAGTTGGAACTCAACCTTCACACATCCTTGGATTAAGGAATTATGGAAGCAAGTTCTGCCATGTTTAAGTTGGACCTTATGAAAAGAGCGTAATCACAAAAATTTTAGGGACACTGCTAGAAATGCTTCTCAGGTGTTTAACTCCTTTGATAGGACCATCTTGGAAAGTGTTACAATAGCCCATATTAGTGTTGCAGAGAAACCCCTATCTCAATTTGAAAGACAAATTGCAGCCAATGGAAAGTTTTAAACCTTATCCCTGGGCATGATAATTCCAAAATTCAACAGAGACTTCATACCAAATAGATACCACCTAAACCCAATTGGATGAAACTCAACTTTGATGGGGCATCCAAGTTAAGTGGTAAAGCTAGTGGAGGAGGAATTATAAGGAATGAAAAAGGATGGATGTCTACTGTCTATGCTGGTGGAATTGGTTGCCAGAGCAATAACTATGTTGAAGCTATGGCTTTACTATGGGGATTAAAGTTAGTTATATCCCTAGAAATAAGAAATTTAAATATTCAAGGAGATTCTAAGATGGTCATAGATGCTATTAATAAAGCATCTAACATTGGAATCTAGCTAAAAGACATCATTATTGATATACATATTCTTTTATAAAAGTTTTTTGAAGTTGAAATTACTCATACCTACAGAGAAGGCAACAGGGTTGCTGATGCCTGTGCCAACCTTGGTCAGCAATTCTCAGGATGGAGGGTATGGTGAAAAGATGCTCATATTCCCCTAAACATTAGAGAGATCATTTAGAAGGAGATGATGGATCAAGAATGATGCACATTGATGACAAAGATAGCTTTAGAAGGTGGTCTCCGTGGAGAAGGCCATCAGGGATCTCAGAAAATGATAACCTTAGTACTTCCTTGATTATCATTATTAATTCCTTGTATCATGAGGAGGAGGTGCAAGAGTCACATCATGAATACCAAGGGGAAATTATTTTCAAGCATGGGAGTAAATGTCACCATGGTAGGGCATTTCATAAAATGAGCCTTCACATCTACATTCAGTGCAAACAGAAGTGAGGGATTGCTACTTGTTCGAAGCTCAAGGCAGAAATTAGGAATTTCATCGACTGGGTCTACAATCACAGAATGGGGGGAGACCGTATTCAGACAGAACTTATATCTTGTTATGAATTTAAAGATAACCCACTAGTTTGGCATTATTGTAAAGGAGGTATCAAACCATATTTAGAAAGTCTGAATGGTTATGATGAAAATTTGTTTGAATAGTTCACAAGATCCTGGTTGAATAGACAGGTCACTATGGGTGGTATTAGCTTTGAAATCTTTGAAAAGGTGATTTTTATGGCCACAATAATGACCATGCAGGGTTTAAAGCTCCAAAGGAAAACCAAAATCATGGATTTGGTTAGTCCCAAATTGTTTCTGGGTGAAGGAGAGGAACTCGTCCCGTATCAAGGAGGGTTCGAATGTGCCAAACTTCCAGAGCCATGGGATGGTGTGTGCTACATTCTCATGAAATACTTCACTCTCGAGGGGCATTATACCAGGTTCTATAACTATCACCTTCCTTTGTTAAATCATTTTAGATGCAATGTTATTATCAGCTTTCCTTTCTACCTACTTTCTTCATTGAAACACTCTATCCTGAGGGAAAGAGCCAAAATGGCCAAGAAAGTGGACATAAAACCTATTCCCCTACACCACGGGCATATTGTCTATCTCTACAATTTTCATCACACCCTTGAGCCAAACAGGAATATCAAAGATGTTAATGAAGACATTCCCTCAAACTCGGTGTCTGGTGACGCAATTGATGAATCATGGGTTTCCCCTGCTCCTACCAAAACTAATGATGCCCCTTTCTCCACCCCCGTTAAGACTCCTATTAATACCCCCAACTCCTTTGTGAGTAAAAAGGGAAAGAAGAGGAAGGTTGATGGAGAAAAATAAAATTTTGAAGAGAATACGAAAGGGACCCACAGGAATCTAGACAGGGCCACGGAGGGCCAAGGTGGCAAACCTCACAAGCCTTCCAAAATAAGTAAGGAAGGTTTCCCTTCTGGAGTGCACAAGTCGGGGAGGATCACTGGAAAACTAGCCCTGAAGGCCAGGCTGATTGATTATTTGAAAAGTGCTTCCGATGAAGCAACATAAGATGAAGAGTCTGATGAGCTAGAAATTCACAAAATTTTGGAGGACATGAGAGGGAAATAGGCTTCTCAAGTTTTTGAGGTCACTAAAGAGGAGGGTGCTGACTCTACGGGAATTGCTAACAATAAGGGGAAGATGCATGTTGAGGAAGCTAGTGAGGATACGGAGAATGAGAATGATTGGAAAGCCAAAATTGGGGCCTTGAAGGACTGAATTCAAAAGCTGGAAAAGGTCTTTGCCAAAGGCCTTTGAAATAAAATTCTACTAAATATGTCTATGTTGGAAGTGGTGGGTAATCCTGGGAATGCTGACAATGTAGAGAATGAGAAACTTAAAGATCATGTTACTTTTATAGTTATGTAGTTTCATCCTTTTTGACTCTAGTCTTTCTGTTACTTTTGTTCTGCTCCTGACTGTGTTTCTCGATTGTGCCATTGTTACTATGCTAGCAGCTTTTGTTTGCTTGCCTTCTTGTCTTTTTTGACTATATAGGGTTTGGCCCCTGGTTTGCCACCTTAATCAAAAACAAGTTGGTCAATGCTAGGTAAAGGAAAGTCATCCTTTAGGTAGGTGAGGTTGAGTTCATGAAATCCCACATAGATACATAGTCCCCTATGGATTTAGTGACCAGAATGATGTTTAAACCCCACTGTGGATAATCAATGGGTTGAATGAAGTTTACAAAAAGGAGATGTTGGAGCTCTTTTTTGATAAGGAAAGCTATGCAAGGATATATTAACTTTAATCTTAGATATAGACGTAGAGGTTTGGATCTGGTTTGGTTTAGGATGATTTGGTGGGTATTTCCGTGGAATGGACACTTTGGCCTTCTATTTATCCTTTTATTGTGATCACATGACCATACTGATGGTATGGATAGAGGGGAAAGGTGTGATGGGAGGTTGGGTATATTCTTCATCATTATAAGGTGAGAGTAGAGGATTAAGAATGTGTTGGTAACTAGCTATTGGGTGTATTGGTGGAGGAATGGTTTTAATTTCATCTAGTAAAATATCATCCTCATCATAGAATTAATGGATAATGGCCTGAAGAGCTTTGTAATTCTTTGTGTCATACCTAAGTGTCCTATGATAGGATCAAATTTGATGGTCATTGTACCAAACTAGCTTCAAATTGAGAGGATCAAAAGGTCTAATAGGAGGTAATGTGAGGTAAGAGGTCTATAATAATCTTTGAAGAATGGTCGTATAAGATTTTGCTATAGGTTTAAAAGGTTTAGGGATCATGGTTTTGGTTGGTAAGATGGGTGTGTTGGTGATAATAGGTTTGGTGAGAGGTTGATGGTTTTGGTTTGGTTATGTTGGTAGTTTGGGTGGTTGAGTTTGATGGTCTGACTATTGGTAATCTAAGAAGGGCTAGTGCATCAGATAATAATTGGGTTGGTGTAACCAAGTGATGTAGGTGACATATGTTAAAAAGGGGTTACTTTTTAAATAAAGTATAAGGGTGAGGCCATAAGATAGAGGGAAAGGTAGAGGGAGGTAAAGTCTTAGTCATGCAGCCCTTCAATGGTTTAGTCCCCTTGGTTGGTATAGATTGAGACCTAGGTATAGGCTTGGGTGAGGTTAATTCCAATTTCAAGGATGGGTGAACCAAACTCCAAGTAGAGAAGGCACCAAGAGTTTTAAAAGGTTTGGTTGGTGGTGTGGTCATTAGAGAGGTGGTTGTGTTGGTTGATTGAGAAGGTGAGGGGTTGGTAGAAGTTATGATTGGTTTGAGAGGTGGTGATAAGATGATGGATTGGTTGGTTAGAGGCATGCTAGAAGGTTTAGTCTTGTTGATGTAAGGAAGCCCTAACTATTACCATAAGGTGATTTGATCCATGTCTAGTTTTGTAGCCATACCTAACTTTTGAGCGAGTTTAGAAAAAGGTTTGTCTAATGGTCTAGCCTCTTAGGTATTGGGTGTTAAAGATAAACCTATAAGCTAAGGAGGAGGATTGGTAGACTCATCTATTTCCTCAAACAAGGGAGGTAAGTTTGGGCTAGGTGATTACTCCATGAGGGGTGTTTGTGAAAAAGTTGTTCCCCTGGGCATAATGTTCATAATTATGGTTTTTCCTATGGTTAGAGGAGATGGTTGGTTAGGAATGGTTATTGGTTTGGATATTCTATCTAAAGGGGTGTTTGATGATTCCAAAGTCTCTATGAGTGAATCTAAGGAAAAAAGGAACCTCCTCAGTTTGGGCCTCTGAAGAAATGGAAAGTGACTTCGCCACCTTACTAGATGAAGTGGGGGAAAAGAAAGAAGGTTGGATGATAAGTTCCCCATTGACAAGCATATCAAGGAGCATATTGACCATGTGGGAATCATGAGAATATTCACCTTGTGTGTCATCAGTTTTTGTAGGGGCATGGTTGGGAAAAGGCTTCCTGAAGATATCAAGAGCTTGATTTTGAGGGGCATTGGGATTATCCAACATAAGTTCCCCCTTGTCAATAAGGCTTTGAACAACATTATTAAAATTATTACATTGATTGATGTCATGTCTAATTACTTGATAAAAATCACAAAGGTTATTATCATTATACCAAGTAGGTATTGGATGGGAAGAACAAACTACTGAGGAGGTTTGATGGGGGGAAGTTGTATGAGGTTAGATTTTAGTAGTTTCTCTAGAACTAAGGCATAATATTCTCTAAGTGGAGTGAATTATTTTTGGCTACTTTTGTTTGGGTTCCTTGTGTTTTAGTTGGAGGTAATGGAAGAATTTTTTTTATTGACATTAGGTGGAGGGGCAGTTTTAAGGAAAAATGAATTTACAGTTCCCTTGTTCTTGGTTCTGATATTGGCTTGGTTGTCTAGTTTGGAGGAGGAGGTTTCATTGGCAATGAAGGTATAATTCTTATTTCATAACTTCAATTTACCCTCATATATGGCCCAATTTTCTAGCTTACGTGCCATGGTAAAAGCTTCATCAAAAAATTTGAAGCTTTGGACATGCAGTGTAGATGATATATGTTTGACACAGGCTCAAATGAAAAGTTATATAGGTTCAGGTTGAGGCAAGGAAAATGAAATTTGATTTATCAAGATTCTCTAATGAGTGAAAAAGTTAGTAATGGATTCATCAGTGAATTGTCTGATAGAATAGAGGTTAGTGATAGAGACCTTGTTAGAAATGTTAATGGAAAAGTGATCTAAGAAGACTTATGCTAGTTGGGTGAAAGAAAAGATGGAATGCTTGGTGAGGGTGCTATACCATTCAAGCGTTGGGATGGATAAAGACATGGGGAAGGATCAAAGGATAAGGGAATCATTATAAGCAATCATGTAACATGCATGATTGAAATCCCTAAGGTGTTGTTACGGGTCTTCCTTGCTCTAAAATTTGGTAAATTTTGGAAGCTCCCACTGAGGAGGGTAAGGTCTAATTGGGACATAAGAATGAATAGGTTTTTTACAAATTTTATCATAGGATAGGATGTTATGAGCCCCTAAAATAGATGACTCAAGGTTGGTCATCTTATCCATGAGCATTTTTAGTAGGTTGGTTTAAGGTGGTGCACCAAAAGGATTGTAAGGTTGATATTATGGTTGAGGTTGGGAAACATATTGGTAATTTTTTGGTGGTTGAGAGGCTACAACATATTATAATGTGGATGATAGAGGTTGGGTAGGGTAGGTGGATGATGGTGGTCAGTTAGTGGGTACATACCCTTGTGGGTTAGGGATGGAGCATAGATTAGGTGAAATGGGTATCTATTGAGGGATTTATATAGATTGGGCATGGATGGTTGTTGAGTTGGTAGCAAGAGGGGATTTAGTTACCTTTTTACTATTAGGTGGTGAAGTAGAAGGGATGGATACCCCCAAGCTTGGTAAAGGGATATTGACCAATGGGTTGGGTTTGAGAAAGGGAAGGTTGGTGGTGTTGGTGAGGGGTGCTTCAACAATAAGTGAAGTGTGATGGTTTGAAGGTTGGGTTGTCCCCAAGATAGAGGAGTCACTGGTAGGGGTGGAAGGTCTAAGGGTAACAATTGATTAGATAGGCTGGTTTTTAGTTGTAGTGTCAAAGGGGTTAGTAGATGAAGATGCCTGGGTGGTTAAAGGTTGGGTGGTGACTATGATGATAGGAAAACCCCTCATAAGGTGGGATGGCATACCATAAGGATGGTCCTAAGGTAGAGTTAAAATTAGGATATGGTGAGGGGAGGTGTTACGGTAGTGTTGAAGGGAAACTAGATTGTTGTCCAAAAAAGTGGTAAAGTCCATGTCTCCTAGGGGAAATACCCAAGGAAAAGTAGGGCTTCCCAATTAATGAGGTGAATATTCTACCTCAAAGACATATTCCATATATGATGAGGTAGAAGAGGTTATGTAAGTGATGGATTATGCTCTACTAAGTCTCTTTACTGCTGGAAAGTGAGAACCATACAAGAAAATGGGAGAGAAAATAAGAACAAACTCACCACTAAAATAATAATATTATAAGAAAATGATTGAGGTAATCAAGAAACACACTATGAAGTATGTTAAGCCTAGAGGTTAGTTTTAATATCACTTTTGGCTTATGCCGTAGTTTATGAGAATGTGTGATAGAAGTTGGCTTGTAGATCAGGTACTATAGAATTAGTCTATGGTTAGTTTTAGGTTGTTTAAGTTCTCAAAATAATACATATTAGAATCAATATGTAGCTTGATATTGGGGCCTACCCCCTCACTTCACGGTCTTGTAGCAATAAGGGTGTTGAGTGCTTAGCCAATATATATTATATCCAGAGTTTATACTCAACCAGAGAGATGAGTTGGTTCTCCCCTTGGTAATGACCTCTAAGTAGGATTTCCAAGAATGGGTAAGGTGACCACTAGGTGATGAAATCCCAATTAGGCCTTATCTCAAATTCTTTTGATGTTTGATTGATGAAAGTGGTTTGGCTAGTGTGTGCAACAAAATTAGTGTTACGATAAGATTACTATGATTTAATCCAAAGTGAACTAATGTTAAATGAAAGTAATGGATGTAGTTGATTTTAAGCCCAAAAGAGATTTCAATTTCAATTATAAGCATTGATAGAAAGAAGAGCATATAAATGCAAAGAAAACATGAATAAAGACTTTAGGTCTCACCAAGCGTGCTCGAATGTTTCATGTAAGTTTTAACTTAAGTTCTAAAGAAAGAGAGAAAAGAAACTTGATATGGGTATGGTTAAAAAACCTATTTGGTTGTGCACATGTTGAATCCAAAGGATTGTGAGAGATCCTCTTTGGCTTGGAAGGAAGACATGTAGATAAGAAAGCACTAAATCAAACTTATTTGTTAGATAAATAATTGGGTGGATTACCTAGTGATAGCTAGATCTCAAGAGAGAGAGATTCCTTAGGGGTTGTCAATCCACACATTTTAAATAATTAATTTCACAAAACTAGAAAGAAGGTACTTTCATCAATAATCAAAAGGTATTGAAACTAAACACAAGGATAATTTCTATGAAAATAGACTAGAAATTATCAAATTAGTGATAAACTAATTAATACTAGTGCTAAGGGGTCAGGGTATGATTCAAAAAATCTAAAAGAAGCTTGTGAATAGGGAGGCACATATAAAACTATATTTGGTTGGGTGTAGGTAGGTGGAATTAACTTTCTAGTTTTTGGTGCCACAAGTGATCATCGTCTAACCATCACTGATCAAGGAGAACCGTTACTGATTGAGACTAACTATCACTAGTTGCCTATCAATGGAACTAGGATTGGGGTTGGTGTTGATGATTAATAAGATTCAAAAGGTAAGATTTGATAGGTAGATAAGGACTAGGCTGATCTTGAATCAGAAATATGATAAGTAGATACCAGAAAGCAAATACTTGCCTTACCAGAAGTTGATTGGGTGGATGGTTGAGGTGGATTGTTCATTGTAGTAGTTGGTCATGATTCTAGTAGAGTAATAGTACTTGGAGAGCTTAATGGTGAGATGGTGGCAAGTTGTCCTGTTGATATGGCTATTAGATTACTGAAGCACTTGAAGACAATTGACTTGCAAGAAGAGATTCTAGACATACAAAAGTTCTTGATAATGATTGTACATATTTTTATCCTACATCCCTCTCTCTTTTATAGGGTTAATTTAGGTAGGTTTTTTGACCTTGTAGGTGTAGTCAAAAGAGGTTAAAGAAAAACCCAAAGGCATTTCAAAAACTAGGACAGTGTGTACGGTTTTCTAATGTCTACAGATCTATTTAATCTAATCTTAATTCTCACATATATAATTTTATTTTTGTGAATCATCTAAGTAATTTCCTTACAAGTGATATCAGAGCTTTGATTCTATCAAGTTTCTATGGTGCAATTTTTTTCTTCAAATCTAAAGTCCTGAGCACTAGAAGGCCAAAAAACATAACTTGTGATCTAGGAGAAATTAATTTTTTTCATCACCATAGTTTTGTTCACAAGGTTTTTTTACAAAAAAATAAAAAACATTCTTTCTAGGTAAAAAAAAAGTCTAGAATTGTTTTACTTTTTGTAAATTATCAATCATTGGATTCATCTCTACGAGATGATTGCAATGGTATTTTATACTGGTACACTTTTTTGGGTCAAACGTTTTCACCCTTATGCATAATAATAGTATTTGGATCTAACTTAGTGAGATGATCACAATGGTGTATTCCACTGGTACATTTTTTTAGGTTTAAAACCCTCCTAGGGTTTATGCATGGTTTGTCCAAACACTCATGGATGTGGGAAAGGGAAAGAAAATCCAAAAAATCCTCACAAAGATGACATGGAATCTAAAAATTATGATCTATCTATTTTAGAGGTAGTTCAACAAATTAAGTTAGAGTTATAGGGCATGGTGAAAAAAAATGATTTTGATATAGCTCAAGGGGACATTATAGGTTTGAGAGGGGATTTGGATAGTGTGAAGGATCAATTACAACAAATATCTAGGCAATTAGCCAACTTTTTAGCTTAGCCACTGCAAACTAATCCTCCACCACTTAATATTAGTTATCCTACTCCAAATAATACTAACACCAATTTTGTCCCTAATTCAATGTTGCCAAAAGTGGACCTATGCAAGTTTGATGGTAATGATCTACTCACTTGGCTCACTCAAATTGAAAATTTATTTGATCTACATCAGACTCCATATTTACAAAATGTGTTTATGGCCTCTCTAGTTGGAACCTAATCCATTCATTTGGTATTATTGGTTGTGTTCTAAAAATAAAAATAAGGGTGTCATAATTTCATTAAGAAGATATTTTTTGAGGATTTATTTCTCCACTATTACAATAATGTCTCTAAAAACTACTTTAATCAGCTAGCCAAGTTGTGTCAATACAAGAATGTCAAGGACTACATTCATAAATTTTATAATCTCTCCTTACATATGGAATACATCACTAAGGAAAATTTGAATGACCTATTTTTGAGTGGCCTCAAGGATAACATCCAATTAGAGGTTTGCATGTTTCACCCTAGTATTATACCTGAGGCCATACCAAAGGCACACATGGTTGAGGAAAAGAGTTGATCAGGAAAATACCTTTCACCAATGTTCATGAATGTACCTTTCTAGAACCATCATTTCATTATCCTACCAGATTGACACCTCAAAAAGTGAAATAAAAGCATATGAAAGGTTTTTGATTTGGTTTCAATAGAAAATGGATCAAAGGGAATTGATATGCTGAAAAGAAGTTATTTTACATTGACAGTGCCAATGATGACGAAGAAGATGAGGAGGCTTTAGGGGAAGGGTTAGAAAAAATTAAGGATGATTTTGATGATTCTCAACCTACTATTCCTTATCATGTACTTTCACACATTATTACTCCTTAAACTCTTAAGGTGATGGGGTTCCTAAATAATTGATTATGGGAGTACACATAACTTCATGAACAGTAAGTTGGTTGTTCATTTGAATTATTTCATTTACCCATCTCTATACTTTTAGGTCATGATTGTAGATGGTGGTATGGTCAATTATTTTGGAAAATGACATAGTATAAAGCTTGTTATGGAAGACTATTTGTTATATTCCCCTATGTTTGTTATTCCCATGGGAGGAGATGACATTGTTATGTAAGTGTAGTGGCTCACCACTTTGGGCACTATTGAGATGAATTTTAAAGAATTATTCATGAGGTTCCATTTAGAAGGAAGTACTTTTGAACTATATGGATTACAGGCTAAATTTCCACAACTTGTTAGTTCCCATTAGATGATGCAAATTCTCAAAAAAGGTGCATAAGGCTTTGTGGCAAACTTATTTTCCATGGAGATTCAACCAACCAAGGAGTTTACATATCTTGATTTATAAAAGGTGTTGGATGACCATTTTATTTTTTTTGTGACATTTCAAAAGGAATTCTTCCAAGTCATGCACATGATCATGCCATCAGAATCATTCTAAGAAGTACACCACCCAATATTAGACCCTATAAGTATCCCTATACCCAAAAGAGTGAAATTGAAAATATGGTACAAGAGATGTTCTAGGCAAGAATCATTTGACATAGTCAAAGTGAATATTCCTCCCTGGTATTCATGGTGTAGAATAAGGATGACATTTGGATAATGTGTCCAGACTATAGAGAACTCAACAAATACACCATCAAAGATAAGTTTCCTATTCCAATAATTGATAATTTTATATATGAATTGTATGGTGATATTTATTTTACCAATTTAGATCTTCACTCTGGATATCATTAGATTTGCATCTATGATAATAACATGCCTAAAATAACTTTCAAAACTCATAAAGGCCATTATGAATATATGGTCATGTCTTTTAGCCTCATAAACTTACCATCTATATTTTAGAGTTTGATGAACATTATTTTTAGGCCATTTTTAAGAAAGTTTGTATTTGTGTTTTTTGATGATATCCTTATCTACAACAAAAATTAGGAAGACCATTTGAAACATTTGAAATAGGTGCTTTCAGTTCTGTAACAACATTAGCTTTATGCCAAACCTTCCAAATGTGATTTTGGTGTCCAAGAGGTGGATTACTTGGGTCATATTGTTTCACATGAAGGAGTGAAATTTGATCCTAATAAAATCCAAATGATGGAGTGGCAGGTTCCCAAGACGCTAGAGAACCTCCATGGATTTCTAGGGCTAATTGGTTACTATCGTAAGTTTGTCAAAAATTATAGTAATATTGCATCTCCACTCACCTCTTTATTGAAGAAAGACTCATTCTAGTGGACAGATTTAACTACTAAGGCATTTGAATAGTTGAAAATGGTTATGTGCACAACTCCAATTTTTGCTACTCTTGATTTTTCAAAAACTTTCATTGTGGAGTGTGATGCATCAGGATATGGCATGGGGGTTGTACTCATGTAATAAGGAAAACCACTAGCATTTGAAAATAACCAAATTAAGGGAAAAAATAGACTAAAACTAATATATGATAAGGAGATGATGGATTTTCTATATTTAGTGAAGTAATGGAGACCTTTTCTGATGGGTCTTCACTTTCAAGTAAAGACTGATCATGATAGCCTCAAATATTTTTTTAAACAATGCTTGTCATATGAAGAACAAAAAAATGGGTGACTAAAATGTTAGGCTATGATTTTGAAATAGTGTATAAGAAAGGAATAGAGAATGTGGTGGTATATGCCCTCTTTCATTGGGATGAATTAGTTTAGGCATTATTATGTGCCATGACCATGAGGCAGGAAGATTGGTTAAAGGAAGCAAGATCAGGATTGGAGAGTGAAATTGATACCAAATATTTGATTCATTATCTTCAACAAGGTTCTAATGAATCTAAAAAATTTACATGGAAATGGAACATATTATGGTATAAATATAGATTATAAATTTGTAAGTATTCTCTCCTCAAACATAAAATTCTTTAAGAACTTCATGCATCTCCACTTAGAGGACACTCAAGATTTTTGAAAAAATATCATAGAATCAGTTAAGATTTATTTTGGGAAGGACTCAAAGGGGATGTTAAAAAATATGTGGCTGAATTCATGGTATGCTAACAAAATAAAGGTGTAACCATTAAGACCCCAGGTCTTTTATAGCCGTTATTCATCCCTAGCTAGTATTGGGAAGAGGTTTCCATTGATTTCATTACAGGGTTACCAAGGTCTGAGGGTAAAAATGATATCATGGTAGTTGTGGATTGACTCACCAAGTATGCTAATTTTTGTTCCTTATCACAACCATTTATTACCAATACAATAGCTTATGCTTTTCTCAATACATTTCAAAAATTGCATGGCACTCCAAAGATCATTGTAAGTGACCACGATCCCATATTTACTAGTAATTTTTGAGCTAAATTATTTACATGTTTGGGTACCTAATTGGCTCATAGCTCATCTTATCATCCTCAATCTGATGGAAAAATAGAGATAGTTAAAAAATGTCTCAAAGGGTATCTTCATTATTTTGTTTCTGATAAATAGGATAAATGGGTTCATTAGTTACCACTTGTTAAATGTTGGTATAATACTTCTTTTCATAGTTCTTCCAATATGTCTCCCTTTATGGCATTGTATGGGTATCACCCTCCATTCATCATTTTAGTTTTGATAGTGCATCCTAAGGTTAAAGTTGTTGAGGAACACATTCACCATCAATAAGAGGTGTTAGTCAGTTTGTGAGATAATTTAGCAATGGCACAAAATTGAATGAAGCAGTAAGCAGATAAACACCGTAGTGTGAAAATTTTTGACATAGGTTATTGGGTATTTGTGCATGTTCATCCATATAAGAATGTGTATCTAAATAAATGAAAAATTATAATAATATATCACCTAATTATTATATCCCTTACCATATTTTGTATAAAATTGGTATTATGGCTTACAAGTTAGAATTGCCCTAGCCACTCGCATATATTTGGTATTCCATGTATATTTCTTAAAGAAAGTAATTGGACACAGAGTTTCCACTCAGAATAAGTTAGCTAAATTAGATGAAAAAGGAAAAGTCGTTTTAGAGATTGAGGATATCCTTCACACGTGCACTAAGCAACTACAGACCAAATTCAATAAACATTATTTGATCAAGTTGAAGAACCTCCATTCTGAAGATATAACATGGGAGGATGAAGCATTCCTACAAAAACATCTTGGTTTGATTCAAAGTTAATAACAACATTATTTTTAAGGGGAGGGGTATGTTATGCCCTTAACCTATAGTTTATCTAAGGATATGTGTGGCCGAATTATGGCTTACACACCTTCATATTAGTTTTTGCATTTCTTGATGTTCGTAGTATAGTAGTCTTATGGAATAACCATGGCTAAGTAGAGTATATATAAGAGGTATTGGTTAGTATTTTATCATCATATCATGAATTCAATTTTTATTTCATTATTTTGGAGGTTTCCCCCTTGAAGTGGCTCAATCATAATTCATGTATTTTTCTCTTTTGTCAATTGTTGTTGTGGATCTATTAATTTTGCTCTTAATTTTGACATATATAATTCTATTATTGTGAATCATCTAATTAATTTCCTTACTTTACATGGAAATAGACTTTAGCCACATGTTTTTACCATGTCATGGTCTACCTAACTAGATCATAATTGATCAAGAACTAGAGATGACACATATGATCATTGAGTATAACCAAACAAACGAGATCATATATAAAAAATTATAAATGGGAGTTTACTCACTTGATAAATAAGAAAGAACCCACAACAACCTATTTATTAAAATATTTATTGTGTTAAAAGGTATACAATTGGAAGAGTTTGACTTATTGGATGAAGAGGACTTATATGGTGCCCCAAAATTAATCCCATTTCAGAATGTTGCTCTAATATGTGAAAACTTGAAACACAATGATTTATAAATAAATGAATATTTTTTAGGATACTCCCAAGATGATATGGGCTTAGTGGGGGAATCTATCTTGGATTATCCCACAAAATAATTATCCACAACATATTTTTCAAAGGATGAATACATGGTTCTAGGCAGTTCTAGTGAGAGTGAAGAGTTTATCTTAGGCCCTTCCTGTATACACAATATTTTCAAATTTTATCAAATACTAACACTTTACATCTTGTAGGAACCCATCGAGACTCAATCTCTCTGAGTACATGCCTTAAAGAGTGAATCAAGAAAGGGGTGGGTAGATCATTAGTGATTCATAAGATTTTTGTCCCTTATTGCCCCATATTACCAATCTAACTAGCTCTTAAAACCATTCCCTAAGTTATTAATCCTTCCTTGCACACTCTTCTAAGTCTTTTTCCTCTTTCCATTCCTCTTTTCCTCACCTTAATTCCCTTTTACCCAATAGGGTCAACTAGGTCGACCTTGTATAGTTTCAAGATATTTTCACTTAGGAATTAAGTTAGCCTTTCCCTACCTAGCTTAGGATTTAGTGAATAATTGACCAAAATTATACATGATCAACTAGGTCGACCCTATGTGGCTGACATTTCTAGAAGTATTTAGGGCTAGATCTACTTATAAATACAATATCATTTTCTTTATTTGAGATATGTAATCAAGAGTTATTATTCACTCGTACTTATTTATAATCTGCTCTTCCATCATTCTACTTGAGAAGTCTTGGCATAGGGTTTATACTTAGAGAATCTAGTCTTGTGGATAAGTATTGGATGATTTGGCCTTTCTTAATGATACTTACAAACCAAAACAACCTCTTTAAAATCCCTTTTGGCCAAGGGAGAGATTGAGTCTCGATGGGTTCACATTCAAGTAAGTATTTTCTAATTTTACTCCTCTCTTTAGTAGATAGAAGTAGCATAAGTATTGGCTTCAAATAATATTGCTCTTCATATTCCATGTATTAGGGTCTTACTCATTCTTAACTTAATTGATATTATCTTATACATGTTTTTATTTTTAACTAACCTCTCATGTTGTGACACAAGCTTTGGTGAGCAATAGATTAGAATTACTTTTCTTATTATTATATTAGGTGAAATATCAAAACCTAGGAGCCCCTTAGGGTTATTGAATGATTCTGTTAGACTAGAGGCTTTAGAAATTTCTTTAGCATAGTGTTTTTTGATAATTGATCCCCTAATAGGGTTTAGTGGATCCCCATATTGGTCATGCTCCCATTTAATAAATATATTCCTAATTAGAAGTGTAGGTATGCTCTATCTTCTCTGAACTAGGATTGATTTATAGATATGATGCATTTTTGATTGCATACATTCTGGGGAACCCAACTTTAACTAACCCTTGAAGGATTTATTCACTTCTTTCTTTCTTTTATCATTATTTTTATCGTATATTTGTCAAACTAGGTCGATTGCATTGACCCAATTCTAACTTTTATGTGCAAGTTTTTAGGTTCAAGCTACTAGATCAACTCAATTGACTTAATATAGTTTTTCAAACTTCCAATTTAGACTACTAGGTCGACCCAATCAACCTTATACATTTTTAGGCATCATTTCAGCATACTAGGTCAACCCAGTTGACCCTATACATTTTAGGCACTTAACAATAGGATTTTACAGAAATAGATCAACTCAGTTGACCCTGTTAGTAGAATATGCAAGCATTTATCAAGGTTTTTGAACAATAAATCTCACCTTTCTACATATCTAATCTACTAAATTTTCTTTCTATTTTTTATCTCTTTCCTTATAGCCTTTCTTTTCATAGTTTGCAATCTTTAAAATTGTCCTTATATAGTCAACTAGATCGACCCTATCAACCTAGTTTTGTATTCTATGTGCTATTTGGATAACTAGGTCGACTTTTTCAACCCTATTCATTATCAGACCTTGATTTCATAGTATATCAGAGACATTATCGACCCTATTCTATATTTTATGCATACACTATCGACTACATTGGCATTGTACCATGTTTCAAAGTTGGAATTAACTCTTATATGTTAGTAATTAGCTCATACTTCCATTTCTTGTTGCTTTCATGCTTAGAATAGATCACATATTCTAATTATGTGGTTCTTAATTTATCATTTAGTTTCACTATTTTTTATTTTATGCATACATGACCAAATCAAAAAATATTAATAAGCACTTTAACATTTATTTACCCAAGGCCAACCTACTTGGATTTCATCACCAAGGGAGAAGTCAACTTGATGTTCTAGTCAATTATAAAGTGTGGTTAATGGTATATTCTATATAATCACCTGACACACTTATCATTGTAATGTGTGAAGTGAGGGGTAGGCCCTAATACCAAGCTTGTATCATTACCACTATAGATCCCTTTAAGCTAAAACTTCCTGAAACTATCCTTAGATTACTTTCTAGTTCCTTTCTTATAGCCAACTTCCCATCATATTGAAAATCATATTATAATAATCTAAATAGAATTAGGTTGATCAACTAGTTATCTTTCATTTTTCAAAGTTGATTGCCTTCTCTTTGCTCAATTATATTTTGTATTGCTAAAACTTGCATTAGTCATCATTGGTACAAGGTTTTGTGTTGTGTGACTCAATTAGATCAATTTCATTGATCTAATTGATTGCTTATTTCCTTTCATTTATTAATTTTCAAAGTACTTTCAAAACTATTTTCATTACATAGTCATTTCAGTTGACACAGTCTATTATAGTTTGTTTGATTTTCCATGTTTGCTATACTAGGTTGATCCAGTCAACCTTGTACACTTTTTCAACCTCTGTCTACTATATTAGATCAACCTAGTTGACCCTATATTATTTATATGCCTCATTTCTTATGTTAAGTCAACCCAGCTAGCTTGTATTATTTTTTCCTCCCTTATTTGCTAATCTAATTCACTATCTTTCCTTGTTAGCATTTTATTCATTTCTTTCTAATCATAATGAAGTCTCCTATAAAAATATTCTTAGATAGTTTGAATCTATTTATATAATATATGGTATGCTCATTTCTTCTTCTCTTTTCTTCCCAAGAGCACTATCACTCTTGGGGCACCTCTTCCCCTCCTTCATCTATGATCTATAAAATGGTGAAAATCACACCTCAAGATGAAGTTGATGGGACCGATCCTCTCTATGCTTACCAAGATACTTCTCATCTCCCAAATTTTCAAACTAATGTGGGAGAAATTGACACAAATTTAATCAATAACCTCAATCACAACCCATCTTCTAATAACCCTCCCCCTAACACCAATTCAAAGAGTGCCCCTACCAAAACCAACCCACCTCCTAATACAACTTAACTTATTTCCCAAGTTATCCAACAAATGAACATAATGAAAAACTCTAACACTAATCAAATGATGCAACTTCAACAACATTTGATTAATATGGCTAATCAACTTCCAACTATCCATCCTCAAGCTAATCCCAATTATATTCCTCCACCTCTTAGAGATACCTCAAGCAATGTTATTCATCAACCCATAATGAATAACAAGATGATTTAAACCATTCAAAATAAGCCTTTATCACCCTTCATTTTATCCATTAATATTGTTAACATATTTCCAACTATTAAATATGATGGGACTAAAGGCCCTGATTCATTTCTTAAAGCCTTTAGCAATATTTACAAAGAGTGGATCCAAACTAATACCTTCACCATAACTAAACTCTTAGTAAAAACCTTAACTATTGATGTATTAGAATGGTAAAACCAATTACCCCAACATTCTATTTGGCAAATTAAAGATTTGTTTAATCCCTTAGTTAAATAGTTTCAACACAATGATCTTCCTAAAAATTGCCTTAGCCACTTCATTAATGCTAAGCAATCTCCTACTGAATCATCCCATGACTTTATCAAAATATGGAAATCATTGGTCCACAAATCCAACCATAACATGACTAATGATAACTTATTTAAACTCTTTATAACTACCTTGACTCCTCTTCAATATAAGGTTTGAACCTTTGCTCCTTAAACACTTAATG
Source organism: Torreya grandis (assembly GCA_037957365.1). NCBI lineage: Eukaryota > Viridiplantae > Streptophyta > Pinopsida > Cupressales > Taxaceae > Torreya > Torreya grandis. Next base: position 2,946,994 of record JARHVA010000179.1, read on the forward strand.
AAACCCTTGACCAAGCTAAATGTCAAAATTTTATCATGCAACAATTCAAACCTAATCCTAAACTTATAAAATGATCTTTTTAAACAACTACCAATGCTATTACTAGTAATACTTTGCAATCCAAAGCTGGATTTACTAAAATTGATATTATTTCACCTTCTCACACTCATTTCTCGGTTCAATAAATGAAATAATTTTTAACACCCTCTAAACCTTTCCATTTATCCTAATAATCCTTCCAAGTGGTATGAACCTAATCTATTTTGTTGGTTCCTTGATAACATTGGTCATTCATATGCATCTTGTGGAGGGCTCACTAAATTTTTTGTTTCCTATATGCTTGGTGATTCATTCAATCATGAAGTTATGATCAACCTTCATTTTCAAGAGTACACCATTGCTTCTCAAAAATGACAAGCATCCAAAGCTTCTACCTCAAATAACCAAAAATATTTTTATACAATCAATAATCAACCAAATACCAAGGATGTTTTTGCCATTAATGTTGATTATGATCAATATTATAATAACTCTCAATATGTTAACACTACTAAGGTCAACTCATCGTAAACTAGCTCATAAAGATCATGTCACTAAGCCTAACAAGCCATCTTTATAAGAATAAATTCTTAAAGATACTAAAACTAATAATCTTGCTTTAGAAGCCCATGAGGAACCACTTCTTCCTTCTAATCCTCCAACTACATCTATTCCTTCAAAATCTACTTTACCTCTTAAACCTTATGATGGTTCTTCTAAATCTCATTGGAACTTTCTTGAAGAACTCAAATTTATGCCTTATAATATTCCACTTATGGAGTTAGCTCACACCTCACCCTATCATCATAAGTTCCTTATACAATAACTCCAAGAAATTGAATATCCATAGTCTATTGATGAATAACCACCTTCTATCGAATCTCAACCTAAAATTTCAATACCATAGAAACTATGTGTTCTTCTTCCATGCCTTCCATTGAATTTTTTGAAGAGGACATGATTAATGATGAATTTATTTTTCATGTTGATGATCTACCACTTTTTATTAAAATAACCATTAATAAAACCCTTATCCATAAATTTCTAGTTGATGAAGGCTCTGGGACTAATGTAACATCTTTGTGGCTAATCGAACAACTTGGTTATGACAAGGATCATCTTAAACAAATTTGTCTCACCTATCATGGTTTCTAATAAGAAAAATCAAAATCCACTTGGTTGCATTTGGATTCCATTAATCATCAAACCTAAGACCTTTCAAACTAAGCTTATGGTCTTTGATTTACCATTATCTTATAACATACTCTTTGGTCACCCTTAGATTCATTGAATGAGAGCTATTACTTCTTTTGGTAGCCAATGTATTAAATTCTTACATAATGGAAAAATGGAATAAGCATGAAGTTGACCCCAACCCATGGAGTATTCAACTTCATAATCCCAAATCCCAATATCATATTCCTATAATTTCTAAGATCAATAGTGCTCTTTTACCTAAGTTCATCAACATGAATCTTGATCTACAAGTTACTCTTACAAATTTTGTTGATGATGAACCCAATAATTTTCAACATACTTGCAATACCACCAAGCTACCTCCCTATATTTCATAGTGGCTTCCTTCTTTTTTATTACCAAGAGACCATACTATTCCTCTTATTAATAATATTACCAATTTTACCCCTCTATGTAATGCTCAAGAGCCTTCTTTACCAGATTATGCCTTCACTTGAAATGATTTTAGAATGGCCAAATTATTTCAAGATCCTCTCATCATGTCCCCTTATACATTTAATAATATCAAGATTTCACCTTCTGAAACTCCCCCTAACTTTGAAGCATATAAAAATTTTCCAACATATGATAATAACTATATAATGGCCCAAGCTCAATCTCAAGACTTAGATGTCTAGCATTATCAGAAAATCTTATCTTAAATTCATGTTTTTAACTAAGATGTCCATACCATTTGATGGATAGTGACTTTGATCCTGAGGGTCATGTGCCTCCTACCAATTCTCCACTTATTGATACTCCTAAGGTGGTAGATCAAATTCATCCTTCCAAACCTTTGAAAATTCCTATATCTCCTTTACCACTTATTGATCTAATCATTGCATTTAATCCTTCTCCCATCACTGAAACCAATGACATTCTAATCTCTTTTGATCTATCTAATTATCATATTCTCAAGATTACACTCGATGCCAAGGCAATTGATGTCCATCAAATACATTCTAAGTATGATCTCCATGGTAATTATATTCTATGTCTTATAGTAGATATTGAGTATTATGGTCCTCTCCCAGCCTTGCCTAGTGATAAGGCTATTCTTGAAATACTTCATGACTGATAACCTCAACTTCCTCAGTAACATCATAAACTTGGGAATTTTAAAACCAAATATCCTTATTTCAATAAATTCATTGCTAGCATTGATTCTAAAACTAATCATGTTTCTTCCTTACCTGATGCACCATACCATTTTCAATATGGAAATACCATGCTTATTGAAGAAACCACTCGCATCAAATATGGTACTCCATCTTGTCCTTGACCAATTATATTATCTTATAAACTCTCACCTATTGAACATGATAATTTTAGCTTATTATTTGATAAGTATCATGAGGTTTTTGTTTGGTCCTATGAGGACATGCCTAGTATTAATCCTAGCATAGTGGTGCATAACATCATTAATTATCCTAACGCTAAGCTAGTGCATCAAAAAAAAATGAAATTTCCACCCAAGGTTTCTACTCTATGTCATAAAGAACTCATCAAATTACTCAATGCTAAATTTATCAAACTAGTTGACTATTCTAAATGGGTTTCTAACATTGTTCCCATTTAGAAAAAGGTCACTATGATCATTTGTATTTATATCAATTTTATCAATCTTAACCTCACTTTTCCCAAAGACAACTTCCCTTTACCTTAGATAGATGCCATCATTGATTCCATATCTATTTATAAACTATTATCTCTTATGAATGGCTTCTTGGGATACAATAATATTCATATTGCCTCTGAGGACCAACATAAGACTAATTTCACCATAGAATGGGGAACCTATTTCTATGTCAAAATGCCCTTTAGTCTTTAAAATTTCAGAGCCACTTACCACTGAGAAATGACTCATATATTTCATTATCTTATCTAAAAAAAATTAAAACCTATGTGGATAAACTTATTGATAAATCTAAAAGTCGTAAGACTCATCTATCAGATCTTGCTATAATTTTTTATCACCTTCTTAAATATTGAGTTATACTCAATCCTTATAAATGTGTCTTTGTGTCACATTTGGAAAAAATTTAGGATTTTTATTTTCTCTCTATGGCATCGATTGTGACCCACCTAAGATTATTATTATCATCAACATGCCCATTCCTTATTCTATTCTTGACATTTGTACTTACCTAGGTAAACTTAGGGCAATTAGATTATTCATCCCTAAAATGGCTTACCACATCCACTCTGTCAATTGTCTTCTCAAGAAAGTTACTACTTTATAATGGATGGATCCTTGTCAAAAATCCTTTGATAACATGAAAGAGTCATTGCTTCACCCACTTAAACTTCATCCTCCTTCCAATGATTTATCATTGATCCTATATACTTCTTCCACACTTATATCAATTGGGATAATGCTTTCCCAACATGATGATACTAGAAGAGATTAGGTTATATAATACATTAGCCAAGTCCTCATCAATTATGAAACACGTTATACCAAAATTAAATGCGATTACCTAACCATCTATTTTGCAGTTAAAAAGCTTCACCATTGCATGCTATATCCAACTAATTATGTCATCATTCATTCTGACCCCCTTCATCACTTCTTTTCCAAATCTTTTCTTCCCAGAGATAGAATTAGCAAATGTATGGTCCTCATAAAATTTTATCTCCACATCATCACTTAAAAGGCTTTTAAAGGGCAATTCATAACTGATCAACTTGCCATAGCTCCCATTTTAGCTACTTTTTCCCTTCAAGATGATCTTCCAAATAATAATATCCTTTACATTGATGGTCTTAATCAAGTTATTTCTCTTAAAGATTATTTTCATAACTTTACTATTGATCTTGAAGTAAATAATCTTGACAAATCTTCTCCTCCCTTCAATACTACTAAACCTATAGTAGTTATTAAGGAGCTTCCTTAAATTAATGTTGACTTGCATGAGGATACTTGGACCCTTAAATTTGATGGTGCTAAATGCCTTCAAGGATCTGGGGTAGGTTTCATTCTCACAAGTCATCTTGGAAATATCATTCCTTTAGCTTTATACTTCACCTTTGATGTCACTAATAATATAGCCAAGTATGAAGTTCTAATATTAGGCATGATATCTTCTCTTGACTTAGACATTCAATAGCTACATGATTTAGGTGATTCTTAGCTTATTTACGACCAAGTCAATGGTGATTATCAATGTAAAAGTGAGAACCTCATTACCTATCATCAAATTATAACCACTCTTGCTAAATATTTCATCTCTTTCACTATTGAACCCATTCCTTGAGATTAAAATTCCATTGTTGATTGAATTTCTTCTTCATCATCTCTCTTTCATCCACATCAAGTTATTTCCAACCCTACTTTTCTTATAAAAATACACAAATCTTCATCCTCTACTCAACCACCTAATTCACTTATATGCCACATCGAGGATATTACCCTTTACCAAATCCCATGGTATAAATATATTATTCAATCATTGGAACATCAAACTTATCTTCCTGATCTAAACTCTCATTCAAAGACTCACATTCATAAACAATATTTTAAATCTATATTTCAACATAACATCCTCTACTATTACAACATTAAAGGTACCTTGTTTCATTGTGTTATACAAGATGAGGTCCCTTCTCTTCTTGAACAAGAGCATGGGGGAATTTGTGGTGGTCATTATAGTTGACATGCTATAGCATGAAAATGCCTACGCATGGGTCATTTTTGGCCTACTCTTGGAAAGGATGCAATCAAATTCACTAAATACTATACTCCTTATTAACTTCATGATGATCTCATTCACTCACCTCCATCTGAGCTTAAAACTATCAAATCTCCTTGTCCATTTTCCACATGAGGATTCAATCTCATTGGTAAATAACCTCACTCGCAATATGGGCATGTTTTTATCATCACCACTACTAACTATTTTACCAAGATGGTTGAAGCCATGCCCCTTGTTAATGTCACTGGTCCTACCATTTCCAAATTTATTCTTAATCAAATCATTTGTTGATTTGGTGTTCCCCATACCATCATTTCAAATAATAGTGGTAACTTCAAAAATAAACATGTTAAACAACTTTGTGCTAAATTCAAAATCAATCACAAATTCTCTACACCTTATCCTCCATAATTCAATGGTCAAGCTAAGGCCACTAATAAAATTCTCAACATAATTCTCTAAAAGACAATTCATGAAACCCACATGGATTGGCATCTTTATCTTTACCCTACTCTTTGGGCCTATCAGACTAGCATACATACTGCCATTAGGGTAATGGCATTCTCTCTATTTTATGGTTCTGAGTCAGTCCTTCCCTTAGAAGTGGAGCTTTCTTCTCTTTGTATATCTCTTCATGGTATTATTCTTGATAAAGAATTATATAATCTCGCCTTCATACCCTTGATCTCTTTGATGAATATCATCTTTCTACCTTATAGCATAACCACCAATACAAGGCTTGTATTGGCAAACAACATAATAAACATGTAAAAATACACACTTTTAATGTTGGTGATCTTGTCCTTAAATTAGATTATACCCATGATAAATAAGGTAAATATGCCCACAAATAGTGGGGCCCATATTTAGTCAAAGATAATCTTGGTCCAAGTACCTACCACCTTCACACCAATGAAGGCCATATTTTTAAAGAGCCTACCAATGCACAATTCCTTAAAAATTACTTTGCCTAAACATTTCCTACTTTTTATGCTCTCTATCTACATCTCTCTAACACTTTTTTTAGGTTACTTACATGGGTCTCTCCCTCTACAATAGTTCCCTCTTATTACAAACCTTTAGTCCTTCCTTTTGGTCTTTTGGTTTCCCTTTTTCTCCCATGAGTTACATTGTAAAACCATGGATAGGACCCAGTCTTCCTCATGATGTACTATAGTCATTTTTATCTTTCTTCTTTTTACATTATTTTTTGCATCCCTTGGATCTTTTCTTTTGTGAGTTGCATTATAAGACCATGGATAAGACCTGAATATCCTCACAAAATACCACCTTTTATTTCTTTCCTCATTTACTTTATTTCATATACTTATTTTCTTTAGCACTCTTGTGGGTTTATCTTTTATGAAGTTGTAGTGTAAAACCATGGATAAAACTTGGCCCTCCTCATAAAATTACCATCGTATTATTCCCTTCTTTAAAAATATATTTGATCCTTGTTTTCAAATTTAGCATTTATTTATTTTGATAGATGGAATTTGCATAATAATTTATGTTAGCATTTTCTCCTCCATTTCCCTTATTATTATGATAAGGAATCACATTTTTCTATCATTTTATCCCTTTTTGGCCCTTTGTCACATTTTTTTCAATATGAAGTAATTCAAATTGTTCCATGTGTCATCCTTTATGAATTCTCCTTCCTTTCACTTCACATTCGATAAAACAAGGTTAAAGTCAATATAGCACTTTTATTTCACCTATATTTATGAGACTCTTAGACTCCATGCTCTTTAAAGTTATCTCTCTTAGAAACCAAGCCCCAAGTATTCAAATGAAATTCATCTTTAGCACCCATGTTTGGTTTTCCAAATCCATATGGAGGAGGTATAGAAAAATCCATCAAGAAAGTTAAACTACAAATCATTTGAAATAAAAGGTAATGATATCTAAAAGGAAACATACAACTTTCAAAATTCAAATCACACCAAAATACATGATTACAAACATGTCTCATATATCTAATCGAAGCTCAAACTCCACAATTGGCCTCACATAGAGATGAGGTCCATTGGGGTATGATATGCCATTAGATTGGAATAGGGTGGATTCAAAAAACTCTATGGTGTTACCTACTTTCTCACGTAAGTACAAAATATTTGTAGTAGACTAATGGCTCTATAAGCGGTCTTGAGGAACAGTAAACACATTGTGGGAAGGTAGGTCCATTTTAATTTTCATGCATATAGACTTCATGGGATAATCTATATACTTCATTTCTTGACCTATGATTTGTGTGGCTAAGAGAAGTTCTTCAAAGTCCCTAAGGTCGAAAGTCCTCTTGTTTTGACAAAACTAATTTAAGTGTATTGACTTTGATAAAGAATTATTCTACCTTGGTTTTTCCTTCATTCTCCCTTCCAACCATTTCATTTCCCCTTAACAAGAAAATTGTGATTCTAAATAAGTTTTCCCTTTCTATATATTTCCTTCTTCATATCTTAAAAATATGCTAACACTAATTTGTTTTAGTTTTGTTTATATTTAGATCAAAATAACATGTTTGAGCAACTATGGATCACTTTCTTTATACCATAGAATTACATTCCTAGACTTGTTTTTCTTTCCTTTTACCATTTACCATTTGTTATACTATCCTACTATTATAGACACCTACTTTTTTCCATTATTGAGTGAGGTTGGCTTGTTACTTCTCACTCAAAAATGTTGCTTTCCCTTTTATTCACCTCTTTTTTCCATTATTGAGTGAGATAAGGATTGTTACTTCTCCTTCATCAATGTTGTTTTACCATTTCATTTCTGATTTTTACATTCAATGTTTTATTACCATATTTTTGACATGTATCCTTGATTTGATTTGGTGATTTTACCTTTCTTACTTAAGGTTTACTTGTTTGAGTTTTTCAATCTTTAGTAGCCTTGGATTTTTAGTTACTCAATTTACTCTTGTTTTTTACTTGATCATTTGGTCTAACATAGCACCTGTTACCCTAGCTTACCAAATTCTCAAGTACTTCCATCTTCATAGCACCAATTATCTTGGCTTTCCTACATTTGTTTGTTTTTTATCTTTAGTTTTGCATTCGTGGGTTTGTTGAAATTAGTTTGTGTGCACTACAGAATCAAAAATAACAACACAATAGACAACCATCCAGTGATAAAGGTAAGTCAAGATATGCATCACATTTACTTTTCAGTTATTTCCTTTTCTATCATTACTTTCAAATATTTTTGTTTTAAAATACTATAACTTTTTTTAGCATCTATGTTATGTGTCCTTATGTTCTTTCTCAAATCACCATCCCTTATTATAACTTAATGACATATGATGAGCTTCTATTGGGGCATATGTATACATAATATTTTCAAAATTTATCAAATACTGACACTTTACATCTTGCAAGAACCCATTGAGACTCAATATCTCTGAGTGCATGCCTTAAAAGGTACATCAAGAAAGGGGTGGGCAGACCATTAGTTATTTTCAAGATTATTGTCCCTTATTTCCCTATATTACCAATCTAACTAGCTCCTAAAACCATTCCTTAAGATATTATTCCTTCCTTGCATACTCCTCCAAGTCTTTTTCCTCTTTCCATTCCTCTTTTTCTCACCTTAATTCCATTTTACTAGTCGATTGAATAGGGTTGACTGGGTTGATCATGTATAGTTTTGGGATATTTTAAATTAGGAATTAGGTTAGCCTATGGCTAACCTACCTTGGGCCCTAGTGAATAATTGACCAGAATTATACTCAATCGACTGAGTCGACCTTATATGACTGACATTTTTAGAAGGATTTAGGGTTAGATCTACCTATAAATATAATATCATTTCATCATTATTTGAGGTATGCAATCAAGAGTGATTATTTGCTTGCACTTCTTTATAATATGCTCTTCCACCATCCTACTTGAGCAGTCTTAGCTTAGGGTTTCTACATGGAGAATCTAGTCTTGAGGATAAGTCTTGGATGATTTAGCCTTTCTTAGTGATCCTTACAAACCATAAAAACCTCTTGTGAATCTCCTTTGGCCAAGGGAGAGATTGATCCTTGATAGGTTCACATTCAGGTAAGTATTCTCTAACTTTTCTCATTTCTTTAGTAGATAGAAATAGCATTAGTATTAGATTTGAATAATATCACGCTTCATATTCCATGTATTAGGGTCATATACATACTTAGCTTAATTGATATTATTTTATACATGTTTTGATTTTTTATTAACCCCTTATGTTGTGCCACAATATTTGGTGAGCACTAGATTAGAATTACTTTTCTTTTTATTAGAATAGGTGAAATATCAAAACCTAGGACCCCCTTAGGGTTATTGCATGATTATGTTAGATTGGAGGCTTTAGAACCCTCCTTATCATAGTGTATTGTGATAAGTGATCCCCTAATCAAATCTAGTAGATCCCCATATTGGTCATGCTCTCACTTAATAAATGTATTCCCAATCATAAGTGTAGGTATGCTATATCTTCTCCGATCCAAGATTGATTTATAGATATGATGCATTTCTAATTGCATACACTTCCCATGAGGAGAGGATAAATATAAATACCCTTGGGCCCATACCTTGCATAGAATCTCTAGTTGAAATACCTTCACTAACCCAAAATTAGAACATGTGATTAATTAAGGATGACAAAATGAACAAAGAGGTGAACATTACAACAACACTTACCTTACAAAGGGCATCAATATGCATAGTTAAAGTTGATTTGTGGACCTTAAAGTTTGATAGCTCAAAATACAAATGTGGTTGTGGAGCTAAAGTAGAAATAATAAAACCAATATGTAAATATTATTTGTCTATATACCACCTAAAATTCACTTTTACCAATAATGTAGTAGAGTATAAAGATTTGGTCTATGGACTTCAATTTTCCATGGGAATGAATGTGAAGAATATCAAAGTCCTAGGTAACTTAGACTTGGTGGTAAACATGTGAGGATCTAATATTCATGCAATGATAAATGATTGTCTAAGTAATACAATCACATTTTTAACCTAATAGAAGGTTTCAATGATTTTGGCATTTAGACTATGCCCAGACAAAAGAGTTATATAGTTAATGCACTAGCTACAACTATAAGCACTTTGGAGCCCATAGCCAATTCAAGGATGAAAATATTCTTAGTAGAGATGATATCTAACCCTTCAATACAAGATACTATTAATAATTTCTAATTTTACAATGATTACCAACACATATTAGACTTCATCACCAATGTGTAAGTATTCATAGATCAAATTATTGATGAATATCGTTGACAAAACTTTGAAATAGATGAGGATGGGACTATGAATTTGAATAAAAACATTATACTAAATGAAATGATCTTGATTTAGTGGCTTTTTCACATAGATTATCACAAGGATAAATATAAACCAACCCTTATTAAGGGCATGTAACATGAGTAGTGGAATTTAGGTAATGTAAATGACGTGAAAATTATGCTTCTAGGCACCACCTATACCCTAGAGAAGAAATAAGAATTGGCATTGGCCCTCAAATAATTTAGATATGTTATTGCATGGAGTTATGAAGATCTAAAGGTATTCAAAACTTCTACCTTGACACATATTATCCTCCTCAAACCTAGATTCAATCCCTTTAGGCAAAGATAAAAGCCTATCAACCCACTACCAGAACCATTAATTTTCAAAGTACATAAACTACTGGCAATAAGGATTATCTTCCTAGTGAGACACTCTACATGGGTCGTGAACTTGGTACCGGTGAGGAAAAATAATAGGTAAATCAATGTATGTGTGGATTTACATAATTTAAACAAGGCATCTAAAAAGGATAATTATCCCTTTCCCTCATTATATGAAGTTATTCAAATCATAAATGGAGCACAAATGATGTCTTTCTTCGATGGGTATTATGGGTATAACCAAGTAGTGGTTAACTATGAGGACCAAATCAAAACATTGTTCACAACTAATTGGGGCACACTTGCATACAATAGAATGTATTTTGGATTAATTAACATGTGTGCTACCTTTAAAATGGTGATAGACATTGTATTCAAAGGCATTATGAGCAAGTGTATAGTTGTGTACATAGATGACTTGACCATGTTATCCAAAACAAGGATAAATCATGTAAAGGACTTGAAAAAAGTGTTACAGTGGTTAATATACCATGGGATCTCTTTGAACTGAAAGAAAAGCATATTTGGAGTCACTGAGGGAAAATTTTTAAGACATGTCATCTTAGAATGGGGTATATCAATCAAACTTGAGAGAGTAGATGATATTCTAAAAATCCCATTGCCTGGCACAAAGAAAGATCTAAAGTAATTTTTTTGCATGATTAACTTTGTGAGGAAGTTTATCTCTAGATTTACAAAGATAGTTAAACCTATGAATAAAATTCCCAATAAAGATGATAAAATTGAATGGATAAGTAAAATGTAGGCAACTCTCACTCAAATCAAGGAGGTAATTATGCACACCAATTTGACTCAGCATTTTTATATTTACTCCTTCACTTTAGAGCACTTCATTGTTGTCATTTTGATGCATAAAAAAGGGGATGGAGATGATCATCCTATTTCATTCATGATCTCCACTTTTAGAAATATATAATTAAGATACACTATGATGGATAAACATGCCTTTACATTGATCAACGTTGTTGACATTTTGGCATTACATATTATGCATCAAAACATTTGTTGTCATGCTTGACCTAGTGGTAAAAACTATGTTGTTACATAATGAGTTGGGTAAATGAAGATTCAAATGGATGACCATCTTCAAAGAGTTAAACCTTGAACTTTAATAAATGATAATTATGAGAGGATAGGGGCTGAGTAGAATAATGGCTGAATTAGATCCATAAATCACTTGATAGCACTACATTATTAAATACATTACCAATGATGACTACAAAGAAGCGGTACACTACCTATTGAACAATAAGCATCGTATACATTTTAATTACATGCAAAAGAGAGAATTTCACATGAAAATTAACCACATTATGATCAAAATGGGGGTACTCTAGAAATAAAACCATGAGGACATTTATTTGAGGTGTCTTAATAAGGAGGAAATAATGGATGTTCTTAGAAACCTCCATGGAAATAATGGGATTGGGCACATATCAGTGCATTCCAATACCCACCAAATATTGAGATCTAGGTAATATTGTCCATACCTGTTCAAAAATGAACATGCACATATCTAGAAATACCATATCTATCATATTATTATATGTAGGGATCATACTCTAACAATGTCTCTATTTCCAGTAATCAAATCTCGACCTTTCACACAATGGGAACTAGACTTTATGGGGGGAATAAAACCAAATTCATCTATAAGAAACAAGTTTATTATCACTATACCCAACTATTACACTCATTAGGCTAAGGCTAAACCATTCAATAATTTCATAACCAACATAGTCATTCAATTCTTGGAGGAACACATTTACACAAGGTTTGATATTACATATAATTTGGTATGTGGTAATGGACCTATCTTCTCCTCTTTCGAATTACTATAATGGGTATATGATCATCATGTAACCCTAAAATTATCCTCTAATTATTATCTATAATGGAACAGGCTAGTTAAATCCACAAATAAGAACTTGATAAGAATAATTAAAAGGACCTTGGAAAATAATCCCATGAATTATCATAATGAGATGATATTTGTGTTATGGGTAGATAGGAACATAACTGAAGCTTCTCTGAGCACTTCTCCCTACCATCTAGTTTATGGCCAAGACCCTATTTTTCCAATCAACCTAAAGATCCCTAACTTATTTTTTATGAAAGATTACTTAGGAATATATGATAACATAAAGGATCACCTATTGAATCTCATGCACTTAGATGAAAAAGGTGATGTAACCTTGTTACATTTTAGTAGGCATCAAGAGGTTGTCAAAAGATATTTTGACAAACATTTTTAAAAAAAGCATTTAGGATATTTGACCTTATCCTTATGTGGGACAAAGCTCATGAACAAAAGGGATAACACAAAAAAATAAATACATTATGGTTGGGTCCCTACTAAATATCTAAAATCCTTGGTGAGAATTCTTTTCATCTGAGGTGTCTTACTAGTGATGATGTTCTATAGCCAGTCAATGGACAATTCCTCAAGCACTATTTTTAGTCCTAATTAAGTTGGAGAACCCTATAAATAATTTCTCTTTTACTTTCTTTATTTTAATATTATATTTCCTTCCCATCCCTTATTTTAGTGTAGGTTTATTGCATTTGTTTTCAATTTATTTTGTTGTATTTTGTAATTTAGTTTAGCCTCATTTCTCCTCATTTGGATCTGAACCTATTATTTTGACCTAAGGGTTCCCCTTTTTCATTAAGTAATATGAATGGGGATTTTAGTTTTTAATAACACCAATGACATTCCTATGTGCAAAATGCTTGAAATATTATTCAATTTCTTGAATAAACTAATTCATTTTCCATGTATAATTATAATGTTAAAGGATGATGATTTATAATAAAACATATGGATTTAAAAATTCATCATTTCTTGACTTAGAGATCATCAAATACACATCGTAGAAAATATGAGGCATGATGTAGCTCTGATTTTTTTTAGATTTGTTTTAATTTATTGTGCACTTGTTGACTATCACTTGACCTGTGGATTGGTCCCCAAGCCTCCATGGATAAAACAAATTAAAATTTCCTCTAAGAAGAATTGAACTAAAATGCAAAATCTAAACATTCTCCTTGAAAGGGTGATTTTGGAAACCTCTGCCATAGGCATTTTAGCCTAGTTGATAGTGAATTAAGGCCTTAAGAAGGGACCAAAATTATCTTTTCCAAGTATATGAATTCCCATTTGGTATCAGAGTAAGATCCATGCCATCCCCCCTAACCAAATTATAAAATCCTTTTTATTTTTAGCAGTGCTCATCACTTAGACAAATATTATTTATTATGTGTGCTTGAAAAATGACTAAATTAATCACATAAACTCACACACAAATGGTATTTAGGCATTATTTTAGTTTATTATGTCATGTGTTGGAGAAAAATTTTGTCCCTTTATGTTCTAAATTTTCTTTGGAAGATTGCTTAAAACTAATACTTATGTTTGAATGAGAACCATAGATTCTAGATTCTTGATATACTCATGAGTCCCAATTGGAGTCACCATTTGTTGTTGCTTAAAATACACACCCCACTTTCAACCTAAAAATAGGAACCCTCTTTTATTGTATGATATTTATCCTTTAGGATTTTTAGTGGTTTGTCTATTTGAGCCTTCTCTAATTGGTCATCTACTAGATGATAAGTTTCAAGTGACTAGGTGTTGTTCATTTGCAATGATTTTTTTCACGTCAGAATAGTTAGTCCAAGTTATACATCTAGAGTTGTTAAAATCATTTTCTTGAATATGAATTGGATAAAAAAATCTAGCCATGTAAAATCACATTTTATAAGTGCTTGAAAATCCATTTTTGGGGAAAATCTAACAAAACTTGTGTGAATTATCTAACTTTTTTAGAGTCATTTATTTTCTTTCTCTTGGAAATGTAACCCATTTATACTTTATTTTAGTATGAATTCACTAAGTTTTTATGGTTTTTTTAATTTTAACTTGTTTTCTTTTAGATGAATGGGCTAAATCTTACTAAGATTATTCAAAAATGGCTTACTTTATTCCACTAAAATAGCCACTTTTATCTATTTCTACTTCAAGTTTTTCTAACTTGACTAAATGTTTTTTATGTTTAACTTGTGCCTTAGTCGATTTCATAAAAATTATTAGAATTTATTTGGAAGTCAACTTTTAATTATATGAAAAAGGCTTCCTTTTTTAATTTTTTGCATGATTTAATTTTAAAAATAGGATTTAATCATTTCAAATTGAACATTTAGTCATTTATTTTTGAATTCTTTATCCATTTTAATCTAAAAATTTCCTGACTATTGGATTTTGAATTTAAAATATTGATTGTGTTCCTCCCCTTTGTTGCCCATACGTGCCTAAATTTATCCTAGTGACACATGGCACTCTCTCTTAGCTCCTAATGGCCCCAACCCATTTAAAAAGTCTTTTCAACACTTAGTTAATTTTCCAAATTTTTCCCAGAGCCACATGGCATCTTTTCACCACTTTACGAGACAAACTTTTGAGTTCACCTGAAAGCCTTCAACTTAGTAGATTGGTGGGATGTTACCATGTGGTACGATGCCAATAACCCATTGCACTATCTATTTTTATACTCAACAAATGTCCTCCACATGAGTGGATTAGTGGGATACTACCATGTGGGATGTGTATACACATAATACTTTTAAACTTTATCAATTATTGATGCTTTATATCTTACAAGAACCCATCGAGTCTCAATTTCTCTAAGTGCATACTTTAAGGGGTGCACTAGGAAAGGGTGGGCAGACCATTGGTGCTTCATAGGATTATTGTCCCTTATTACCACTTGTTACTAATCCAAGCATCTCCTAAATGCATTTACCTAATCTTTTCTTCCTATTTTACACCCTCCTCTAGTCATTTACCACATTCATTTAGCCCTTCCCTAACCTAAAACCCTTTTTGATAGTTTACATTACATATTTGGCCCCATCAACCTTGTACTTTTATTGATAAAACTTATTAGGGTCTAGGTTGGCCCCTAGTTGACCTAGTATGTGACCTAATTTGTTTTTGTCAATAATGATACTAGGTCGATTGGATCAACCTTGTCAACCTAAACTTTTAGAAGGGATTAGGGTTAGATCTAACTATATAAACACATCCATTTCACCATTATTAGGGAGAAATCAAGCTTTAATTATTCATTTGTGCTTCTTTACAATCTATTCTTCCACCATTCTACTTGAGGATTCTTAACTTAGGGTTTTTACTTATAGAAGAATCTTGTCTTATGGAAGTCTTGGATGCTTTCACCTTTCTTAGTGATCCTTAAAAATCACAACAACCTCTTGCGAATCATCTTTGGCTAAGGGAGATATTGAGTCTTGATGGGTTCATCTTCAAGGTAAGTATCTCTAACTTTGATCCTCTCTTTAGTAGATAGAAGTAGCATAAGTAATGGATTTTTAATATTTTGCTCTCTCCATGCATTAGGGTCTTACCTATACATAGATTAATTAGGATTCTATTATGCATGTTTAATTTTATGTTTACTAACCCCAAATTTGTGCCAAAATCTTTAGTGATCACTAGATTAGACTTTTACTTTAATTGTTATTAGTTTAACAAATATGAAAACATAGGACCTAGTTAGGGTTATTGAGTAGTTTTGCTTGACTAGAGGCTTTGGAACCCTCCGTAGTGATATTATTATGGTAATAGATGACTTGTCCAGGTCTAGTGGATCCATATTGGTAATGACCCTAATTATCTAATGTATCCTCAATCATAAGTGTAATTAGGATTTATCTTTTTTGAGCTAGGATTGATTTATAGATCTATTGCATTTCCCATTGCATACATTCTAGTGAACCTAACATGAATATAACCCTTGCAAGTTTTCTTTCATGCTTTCATTTATATTATCTTATTATTTTTCTATATTTATGATACTGTATCAAACCATTCATTATAGTTCTAACTTTTTATGCATATATTTAACACACAATCACCTCAAAATAACTATGTTCTATTTGATCAAGTCTTCATCAGATATAGGTTATTGGATTAAACACATCAACATAGTACTCTTATTTATTCCTAGATAATAATATAATGTCAAATAGGTCAACTTTGTCATCTTATTCTATTTACCAACATTTATATCAACAAACTATGTTGAACAAGTTAACTTAGTCATCTTATTCTTCTTCATCACATAAAGTTTTGTAGATTGGGTTGAACCAATCAACTTAGTTTTCATAATTTTAAAAGCAAAATTTAAGTCAATGAAACATAAAATTTTCAATCCTAGTCATCTTCAAACCCACCAAGGTTCCTCTCTTTCTTTTCTCAGTCATTTTCATACTTCTTTTCAGCTCTATTTTGTACAAGTTAGTAGCTTTCAAAAGTACAACCCTACAACCAAATAAATTAAATTGATTGACTTAGTTATGTAGCCTATCTTCTATCTAAAAGACTTAGTCAACCTATTCAACTCTGTTCTTAAAGATTTTTTATTCTATAGAATTGTATCAACCCACTCGACTCTATTATGTACTATTTGCTTATAGTGTCATCTGAACTAACTCTATACTATTATAAATTTGGGAATTAACAACCATTTTCTAGTAATTAACTCATGATTTCTATTTTAGTTTTTGTAGGCTTAAAATAACTCACATAGTCTAAATAGGTGTTTTTTCACATTACCATTTAGTTACACTATTTTTCTCCTTAACTAAATCAACCTAATTGACTTAGTTATGTAGCCTATCTTCTGTCTAAAAGACTTAGTTGACCTATTCTACTCTGTTCTTAAATAATTTTAATTTTATAGAATAGTATCAACCCACTCAAATCTATTCTATATTATTTTATTACAGTGTCATCTAAACTGACTCTATACTATTCTAAATTTGGGAATTAATAACTATTTTTTAGTATTTAACTCATACTTTTCTTTTTAGTTATTTGCATGTTTAAAGTAACTCACATAGTTTAAATAGGTGGTTTTTCAAATTATCATTTTTTACACTATTTTTATCCTTTGCACACACTACCAAATCACCCAATATTCAAAACACATTTAATAGTTGTCTTCTCAAGGCCTACCTACTTAGATTTCATCACCAAGGAGGAAGTCGACTTAGTTTTGTGGCTAAGTATAAATATATGGATAATGGTATTTATTGGCAAAGTACTCAACACCCTTATCATTGTAAGATTATGAAGTGAGTGGGTAGTCCCCAATACCATTATCAACATAGATCTCTTTAAGCCTAAACATCATAAAACCATCCATAGATTATTTTTTAGTTCCCTATTTTTAGCCAAATTTCCTATCACACTTAAATTAATACTTTTTAATAATATAATAACACTCAAGATGACCACTTAGTTAGCATTTACCTTTTAGTTGATTGCATTTTCTCTAATCATTGTGTGATATATTGTAAAAAATTGTATTAACCAACATTGGTACAAGGTTTTGTGTTGTGTGCCCCAATTGGATCACTCACACTAATCTAATTATTTGTTTATTTTATTTCATTTCTTACTTCACTTATATTGAAAAAATTTACCCTATTTTATCACACTATCATTTGGATATATATAGTATCTTATAGACTCTATCTTTCTTCTTGCCAATAGTACATAGTCGACCATCACAATTGTGTCTCGTATCTATTTGTTTTTTCTTTTATCCAATAGTACACAATCAACCTAGTCAACTCTGTACTCTTCTCATCCCCTTTCCAGTAGTACAAATTTGACCCAGTCAACTCTGTACTCTTATTAGCCCCTTTCTAGTGGTACTATGTTGACCCAATTGACCTTGTATCTAACTACTACCCTTGTTATTCTAACTGGCCAATTTGGTTCTTTGTCTAGTTGATTTCCTTCTCTAGTTGGTTGACTTAGTTATCTATCTCTGATTTCTCTTTATTCTTTCTTACAATTATGTTCATTTCCTCAAAACATCATGAAATTCCCCATTAGAATATTCTTGGACAACTTGAATCCATTTAGACACTATATGGCATATTATTTTCTCCCTTTCTTTACCTCGTAAGAGAACCCTCACTCTTGGAGCACCTCTTCCCCTCCATCTATGGATTGCAACATGGTTCAAATAACACCTCAACATGAATTAGGTGGATCCAATCCTTTTTATACCTATCAAGACAATTCTCATCTTTAAACTTTTCAACATAATGTGGGAGCAATTAACACAAGTCTATCTAATAATCCCATTGGTAATCCACCTCGCAATAACCCTCCTCCTAATACCAAGTTGATAAGTCCTCCTACAAACAGAAAATGAGTCAACTTATTGCACAAGTCATACAAAAAAATGATCATCATGCAAACTTATAACACCTCACAAATGATGCAATTACAACATCATTTGATCAATATGGCTAATCAACCTCCGATTCTAATTCCTCAAACTAATCCAAATTTTATTCCTCCATTTCTTAGAGATGCCTTAGAAAGGTTATTCCTCAACCTATCATGAATAAAAAAATGCTTTTAAACATACAAAAATATCATTTATCTCCTTTCATCATTTTCATTTATATTGGTAATATCTCT
The DNA here is from genome assembly GCA_037957365.1 of Torreya grandis. Lineage (NCBI taxonomy): Eukaryota > Viridiplantae > Streptophyta > Pinopsida > Cupressales > Taxaceae > Torreya > Torreya grandis. The sequence goes on from JARHVA010000179.1 coordinate 2,966,156, forward strand.
CCAACTATCAAGTATGATGGAATTAAAGACCCTGCATCCTTTCTTAAAACATTTGGTAATCTTTATAAAGAGTGGATCCAAACTAATACTTTCACCACCACTAAACTTATAATTAAAACCTTCATTAGTGATGTATTAGATTGGTACAACCAACTTCACCAACATTCCATATGGTAACTCGTGGATTTAATCAATCCTCTAGTTAAATAGTTTCAACACACTGACCTTCCTAAAAATTGCCTTGGCCATTTCATCAATGCTAAGTAATCTCCAACTGAATCAGCTCATGATTTTATTAAATAATGGAAATCTCTGGCCTATAAGGCCAACTATAAAATGATTGATGATAATCTATTTAAACACTTTATAATTTATTTAACTCCTTCACTTCAATATAAGGTTCTATTTTTTTCCCCTCAAATGCTTAACAAATCTCTTAACCAAGCCAATTGTTAAGACTTCCTCATGAAGAAATTTGAACCCAATACCAAATTCCTTAAGGGATATTTTCAAACTTCTACAATGCCATCATTGGAAATACTCTACAAACCAAACTATGAATTACTAAAGTCGACAATCCCCCATATTCTCACATAACACTAACTATGTAGCAAATGAAACAATTTTTAGCACCCATTAAACCCTCTACTTATCCTAATAATCCTTCTAAATGGTAGAACCTAATCAATTTTGTTAGTTCTATGCTGACATTGGTCATTCCCATGAAACTTGTAGAGGGATTACTAAATTTATTATCTCTTAAATGCTTGGTGATTCCTTCAATCACAAAACCATGATCCAAATCCATCATCAAGAATACAACACTACTTCTCAAAAATGGCAAGCTCCCAAAGCTTCTTCTTCTAATAACCAAAAATATTTTCCAAAGTCTACGACTCAACAAAACACCAAAGTTTTTTATTTTATTAATGTTGATTGTGACCAATATTACAATCATTCTTAATATGTTAATGTAGTTAAGGTCAACTATCATCATAAACTAGCTCACAAAGATCTTGTCACTAAACCTAAGAAACCATATTTAGAAGAGAAAATTCTCAAAGATACTAAAACCACTAATTTGGATTCAAAATCTAAATACGAACCATCTCTTTCTTATGAACCCCCAACCACTTCCATTCCTTCAAATATACCTTACGTTCTAAACCTTGCACTGGTTCCTCTTCTAAATCCCATTGGAACTTTCTTGAAGAACTCAACTCTATGCCTTAAAATATTCCCCTTATGGAGTTAGTTCATACCTCCTCTTATCATCTTAATTTACTTATGCAACAATTATAATAAATTTAAGATCCATCTTCTATAGATGAATAACCACCCTCTATTGAGCATTAACCTACCAACATGTATACCATCGAATCCACTTGTCCTTCTTCTAAGCCTTCTATTGAATTTATTGAAGAAGACACGATTAATGATGAGATACTTTTTTGTGCCAATGATTGACCACTATTCATTAAAATAGCCCTAATAATACCCTTATTTATAAAGTATTAGTTGATGAAGAGTTTGGTATTAATGTGACATATTTATGGGTCATCCAAAAACTTGGCTATAATAAGGATCATCTCAAGAAAACCTACCTAACTTGTCATGGATTTGATAAAATTAATCAAAATCCATTTGGTTTTATTTGGCTTCCCCTTACAATTATACCTAAGACTATTTGAACTAAACTTATGGTCTTTAATTTGCCCCTCTCTTATAACATACTCCTAGGTTAACCTTGGACTCATATAATAAGGGTCATTGCCTCTTCTGGTAGCCAATGCATCAATTTCCTATATAATGACAAAATATATATGCATGAGGCTGATCCTAATCTTTGGATTATTCAACTTCCTAATCCAAAATATTAATATCGCATTCCTACCATCCCAACAATAAATAGTGCTCCCTTACCTAAATTCATCAACATTAATCTAGACTTGCAAGTCACTCTTGTTGATTCAGATGATGATGACCTAAGGACTTGAAACATACTTGAAACACTACTAAGCTACTTTCTTATATCTCAGAGTGGATTCTTCCTTCTTTCTTACCTCATGATCACACTATTCTTATCACTGATGAGATCACTAATTTCCCCCCTCCATGCAATGCCCAGGATATTTCCTACCCAAAAGATGCCTTCACATGTAATGATTATGGAGTGGCAAAATTATTCCAAGATTTTTTAATCATGTCTCTATGCAAATTCAATGATCTATGAATCTCCCCTTCTAAAAATCCTCCTAAATCTCAAGCATGTACCATTTCTCCAACCTATGATGATAACTACATCATGGCCGAAGATAAATCTTGAGACTTGGATATTCATCATTATCAAATAACTTTATCCCAAATACATGCTTTAAATCATGGTGTTCATACCATTTCCATGGATTTTAAATTATCTCCTGAAGGTCATGTACCTCCCATTAATTTTCCACTTATTGATACTCCTTAGGTGGTAGAACAAATCCTACCTTGCAAACATCCAAAAAAATTTGCATCTTCTATACCACCTATAGTTCTCATCATTACATCCAATTTATTCCCCCATAAATCATACTAATGACACACCAATCTCATTTGATCAACCTACTCCCCATATTATCGATATTACATTAGATTCCAAGGCCCCATATATATGTCAGATACATTTTGAATATGATCGCCATGGTAATAAAATTCTTGATCTTGAAGTAGATGTCGAGTATTATGGTCATATTTCCATTTTGCCTAGATATGAAACCATTCTTGAATTGCTTCATGCTCAAGAAACTCAACTTCCTTAGTAACATCACAAACTCAATAATTTCAAAAACAAATCCCCTTATTTCAATAACTTCATTTCTAGCATTGGCCCTTAAGGAAATCTAATTTCCTCTTTACCTAATGCACCATATCATTTCTAAGATGGCAATGTTATGCTTATATAAGAAATTGATTGCATTAAATATGGTACTCCATCATGCCCTCAACCAATTATAGTTCAACATAAACTCACACCTACTGAACATGATAACTTTACCTTGTTTCTCAATAAATATCATGAGATATTTACTTGATTCTACAAGGACATGTTGGGTATTGATCATAGCATTATGGTGCACAATATTATCACTTACCCTGATGCTAAACCCATGTGATAAAAGTAACAAAAAATTATACTCAAAGTTTCCACCTTATTCCATAAATAAATTATCAAGATTATTGATTCTAAGTTTATCAAATGCATGGATTATTTTGAATGGGTTTCTAACATAATCTCTATTCAGAAGAAGTTCATCATGGTCATTTGCATTTGCATCGATTTCCATAATCTTAATATTGTTTGTCCTAAGAATAATTTCCCTCTACCTTCAATAGATTCCATCATTGATTCCACAATTGGTTATGAAATGTTTTCTCTTATGGATGGTTTCTCGAGTTATAACAAAGTTCACATTGCCTCTGAAGACCAACATAATACAATTGTTACCATAGAATGGGGCACCTATTATTATAATGTTGGAGCTACCTATTAATTGGAAATGACTCACATGTTTCATGATCTTATCCAAAATATTTTAGAAACCTATGTGGATGACCTCATTGCTAAATCCAAAAGTCACAAGACTCATCTCTCTAATCTTGCCATCATATTTGATCACCTCCTTAAATATAAATTTAGACTAAATCCTTATAAATGTGTTTTTGGTGTCACATCTAGTAAACTATTAGTATTCTTAGTCTATCTTTACATCATCAATGTCATCCCTACCAAGATCAATGTGATCATAAACATGCCCATCCCTTGATCCATTCTAGACATTCGCATTTGCCTCAGTAAACTTGGGGCAATTAGATGCTTCATTCCTAAAATGGCTTACCATATTTATTCCTCTAATTCTATTATTAAGAAAGGTAATGCCTTATAATGTAAGGATCCTTGTCAAAAATAATTTGATAATATGAAATAATCATTTCTTTATCCACATACTCTTTGTCCCCCTTCAAATGATCAACCATTGATTTTCTATACCTTTTCCACACCCATATTAGTTAGGACAATGATTGCCCAACAAAATTATACTAGAAGGGAATATGCCATCTACTATATTAGTTGAGTCCTCATTGATTATGAGAAGCATTACACAAAATTCAAATGTGATTGCCTCACCATATATTTTTCCACTAAAAAACTTTGACATTATATGCTCTATCAAACCACTTACATTATCATTCATTCTGATCCACTTCATCACTTCTTCTCCAAATCCTTATTCCTATAGATATAATTAGCAAGTGGATGGTCCTCCTCATATAATTTTATCCCCAAATTATTACCCAAAAAAAATGTTCAAAGAATAAATCATTATTGATCAAACTTGCCACAGCTCAAGTGCCAACTACTAACCACCTTCAATATAGTCTTCTTGATGATGATATATTCTATATTGAAGGTATCAACCAAGCCATATATCTTAAATATTACTTCCAAAACTTCACTACTAACCTATAAGTAAGTAATCTAGATAAGTTTGTTATCTTCCCTGATACTAATAAACAAAAAGTCATCATTGAAGAACTTTTTAAAATTAATGTTAATTTACATGAAGATACTTAGACCCTTTATTTTGATGGTACTCAAGGATTTAGGTAAGGTTTTATCCTTATTCTCCCTCTTGTAAAAATCATCCCATTAGCATTTTGCCTCATATTTGATGTCACTAACAACATGGTAGAGTACAAAGCTTTAATCTTAGGCATGTGAACAACCCTTGATCTAAATATCCAATATTTGCATGTTTTATGTGACTCCCAACTCATTTACTTCTAAGTCAATGGTGATTATCAATGAAAAAGTGAGAATCTAATTTCTTATCATCAAATCACAACAACCCTCACCAAATATTTCATTTTTTTTACCATCAAGCCTATCCCTCGAGATACAAATTCTATTATTGATTCTCTTCCTTCTTCAGCATCTCTTTTTCATCCATACCAAGTTCATATTGATCCCACTTTTCTTATCCAAATAATAAAATCCCCATATTTTATTCAACCACAAGATTCACTTATCTACCACATTGATTCTATCACATTTTGACAAAGCCCATGGTACAAAGATCTAATTAAATTTATATAACAACAAACTTATTCTCTAAACCTCGATTCCTATTAAAAGACTCACATTTGTAAACAAAATTTCAAGTGTGTATTTTGATATAACATCTTATATTATCATAATGCTAAAGGTACCTTAATTTTTTTGTTAGGAAAGAAGAGGTTCCTCTTATTCTCAAAAAATCACATGAAGGCATTTGCAGTGGCCACTATAGAAGGCATGTTACAACCCACAAATGCTTATGTATGGGATACTTTTGGCCCACTCTTAAAAAGGATGCCATAAAATTTGCTAAAAAGTGTATTCCTTGCTAGATTCATGATTATCTAATTCATTCACCTTTAGCTAAGCTTTAAACCATAGAAGCTCCTTATGTTAGGACTTGTTCCAAAGTCTTAATGTTAGGTTAGATTTTTGGTAGGTAATAAATAATTATTGTAAATGGGGCATGTATCTTTTAGTAAAGACACCCCCATAAAATAAACTTACTTACTTTAATTAATAGGTAGTTTTAATATTTTATATTTATTAATTAGAATTACCTTACGGGTTTGTTTTCCCATATTTAGTTGGTTATAGGATTAGTTGTTTTTACTGATCATTGGTAAAAATTATATAAATCCATGTTTGCATTATAAAAGGGTTAATGGAGTAAAGGCAACCTTATGTACTTAATTTTTTAAAATTAATAAAATACTTGTGCACTCGCACTAAATGGGGACAAGGTTCAACCTATTTGGTTCAGGAGTTATCAGTGGTATCAGAGCATGGTTATTTTGGGAGCATGGTGAATTCGAAGGAGCAAGGTGAAAAATCAATTCACGTGATATCATTTGGCATGAAATAAGGTATGCCATATAGCATTAGTTTTAATATTTTGAAAAATTATTAAATTATTTTAATTTTTCAAATATTATTTATATTTAAGCCTGTATATTTTCTATAAACCATAGTCTAGTCATTTTTTGATCATTCATACTCCATTTTTCATGTGTTCAACCTCCTCATCTGGCATAAAAATGAATTTTTAGCATTTTAATGTTATTAAATTCATTGTTTTTTGGCCAAAACTAGATTTGTACAGCTTATTTATTTGATTAAAACCTCTGTAATATTTATTCATGGCTGCCATTATTGATTCATCTCATTCTCAGGCCTCTTAATAGCTAAAACACCTGCCAATCTTGCTCAAATGATATTAAACCCCTATTTTTTGCATCCAAATTGTAAATCTAAGAATTTTTTGAACTTGTACGGCCTTCCAAAAGCCCAGGCTTTATTTTGATCTCATTCCCTGCAAATACACCTCAAAAAATTTGCAAAAACTGAGTGAAAATCCTTTTTACCCAGCCTGTATGGATTTGTACAGCCTATGAGAAAGAAAATAGGTGAAAAGAAAATTCTCAGGAGCTGCCATGGCATCCCAGGCAAACTTGGCACTGCAATAAAATTTAGAAATTTATTTTTGTTGTTTCTAATGTTTTATGATATCAAAAATTTGTCTTAGTGGATCCCACGGGAGGAAGCTTGCTTGAGAAGGCTGTAAAAAGGGAAAATTTTGAATTTATTTACTCATATGTAATTTTTTTTTATTTTTCCTCATACAAAAAATATGGAATAAGTAAAAATTTCTGAGTGTAATGTTCTGAAAATGCTCTTAGAGCAATTGGTTAAGCTTATTTTGTAAGAAGCTTGCAAAGGAGGAGGTCAAGGGTTCAAATCCCTTCTTTTTGGAGAAAGTTTTTTTCTTTGGAATATGCTTTTTTGAAAAAGGAATATTCCTTTTTAAATCAAAATATTATAAAACACATACTTATTGTATTGTGTTATTTAAATTTTCAAAAAAGGGGCAGAATTCAATCATATTTCTTTTGCATTATTGTGGTGAGATAAGGGTGTAATTGGTGGAATAAGGTTGTAATTTGGAAAAATAAGGGTGTAATCATTGATTTTTGGTGTGTTTAATTGCAAACCCCATCAAAAACACTTTTTTTTTCTTTTACGCTCTACACGGAGCTTAAGTGCAAAACCCCGTAGAAGCAATGTCTTGTGCAGTGAGTGTGATATTTGTTTCATTTCTTTTGCATTTTGTCACACGTTTCTCTACTGCACTTGCTTTCATTTAAAAATGATGAAAATTCAAAATTTGCTTTTAGATGGTGATAGATTAACAATTTCCAATTCTTCAGATTGGAAACGATTGATGGAGGCTTCACTAGTTTTTAATGAGTTATGGGATATTGTTAAGAATGAAAATCTCACATTGCCAACAGAGCAGGCTAAATTAGATATATTCAATTTTCATGATTATAAGGCCTTAGCTCTCATTAAATGTTGTTGTACTCATGATATTTATGTTCATATTGAAAATTCTCCTCATAGTTACACTGCATGGAAAACATTGTCAGATTTGTATGATAAGAAACCTAAGCATAAGAAGATAGATATTCATATGCAGTTATTTACTTTATCATTAGATGAAGATGGGGATATGGGAGAATATTTGTCTAAGTTGAAAAAAATCACTATTGAGTACACTAAGGCTGGTTTTGGAAAGCTAGATGATGACCTCATAGTTACTGCTACTTTGAAAGGACTACCAAGGTCTTATAGGAATTTTGTTGAAATGTTTCATGTCTCTGACAAGATCACAAGCATCACCTTTTATAAGTTGGATAAGTTTCTCATCCAACATGACCTCTCTCTACCCAAAAAATCTAAGAAAACTAAAGAAGCCCATGTTTTAGAGTCAAAGCCTAGTTCATCTTTATCTGGGCATCAAAACAATAGAGGAAATAGTTATAGAGGGGGTCGAGGTTACAGAGGAGGAAGATATCAAAATAGAGGTAGGGGTTATTCAAATAATCAATAATATAATTAATCACATTCACATGAAACAAGTGATCAAAAACATGGTAACAACTCATATAGGGGTAGAGGTAGAGATAGATCAGACATTCAATGTCATAGATGTGGAAAATTTGGTCACATTGCCTCACAATGTAGGATTCCTTTTGATAAAATTTAGAGGCCACAAAAAGTGACTAAGACTAACTCTACTCAGTATGCCGATCATGACTATGATGAATCTAGTAATGTTGCCCATGAATCTGCATTCACTACTTTTGGGCACATTAATTATATTGAATATGAGGCTAGAGATGAGCTCACAGATGTATGGGTTTTAGACACAGGAACAACCAAACACATGACATTTAGGAGAGATTTCTTTTAGTCTTATAAGGAAGCTTCTCTATCTCCAGTTACCTTAGCAAATAAGTCTATGCATACACCACTAGGACTTGGATCTATTCGAATTCTTCTTCCTAATGGGTCTATAAAATACTTGGAGGATGTTTGGTATGCTCCCACATTGAAGAAACATTTACTTTCTTTGGTAACTATTCGAAAGAAAGGTTATCAAATTGTGCTTGAAAATGGGCTCATTTACATCAATTTAGTGAAGGATGATTATAAAACAATGTATACAAAATATGAATATGGAAACTTGGTTAGATTGCATTATAAAGTGCTTCCTCCCAATATAGAAATTGTGGTAGTTGTTGACACAGGTATAGGCACTATGTCTACATGGAATTTATGGCATCTCCACTATGTAAATTTGAATATCCACTCTTTAGTGGATTTGCAGAGATATGGTATGGTGAATGGGTTGCCCACTTTTCACAAAGATAGTATTATTTGAGTCATGTGTTTTGGGAAAATAAAATCGAGAAAAATTCCCTAAACAGTCATCTTGTAGAGCTAATAGATGTTTACAATTAGTTCATAGTGATGTATGTGACATGAAAAAGTCATCCATTGGTGGGTGTAGATACTTTGTCTTGTTTATTGATGACTTTTCTAGGATGACTTGGGTATTATTTATGAAAAACAAATATGAAGTTTTTGCTAACTTTGTTGATTGGTTACACTTAATTGAAATAGAAACAAGTTCACATTTGGCCACTCTTCATTTAGATAATGGAGGTGAGTATACCTCTAATGAATATTTAGATTGGTATCGAGAACATGGTATTCATTGACAATAGAGTAATGCTTATACTCCACAACAAAATAGAGTATTTAAATGAATGAATAGAACTTTAGAGGGCACAACATGTGCCATGTTGCACTATAAACAGCTTGATGATAAGTTTTGGGCCAAAGCTATTGGTATTATAGTGTATTTGTGAAACAGGTCCCCCACAATTACACTTTTGGGACAAACTCCATATGAGGCATGGTATGGGTTTAAACCCAAAGTTAAACACTTGAAAGTGTTTGGATGTGTTTGTTTTACTTTGGTTCCTATTAAACATAGAACTAAGTTGGAACCACGAAGTCAAAAATGCATCTTTCCTGGTTATTTTGAAGATAAAAAGGGGTTTCATTTGTTTGCACAGAATTCAGGCAAATTCATAGTGAGTCGAGATGTAATATTTGATGAGTTTGGGACTGTGAACAATGCAGAGATTGATTCTCAACTTGATAGATTAGAGAGGAAAAATACAAAAAAAGATAAGGTTTTGAATAATGGGGATAACTCTTCGAAGTTATGGTATGAAACTCAAATTCCTTCACTTTCCTCTCCTTCATCTACAAGTTCATAGGTTGATGACTTAGAAATTGTTGAAAATTCTCTAAGTCCCCCTTCGAATAATGTACATGATGAGAATTTCGGAGTCCCTGATTTGAATAATTTGTCTAAGTATCCAAAATGGGCTCCAAGTACTTTTTTTTACTTGACAACAAATGAAGTTGGTTTAACAAGGCCCAAAAAATATCGAAAATAGGTAAACTATGCTATGGTTGTTACTACTTTTTCCACTAAGCCATCCACTTTTGAGGAGGTTGTTAAGTTGTGGAGCTAAAAGCTTCACTGTTATACAAATGTGGAGGTTGTTGGGCTTAGCTAATAATCAACATCAGTAGTTACACTGACATCGGTCAGGCGTGGATCAGATCCGACTGACATCGGTCAAGAATCAACTGACGTCGGTCATATGCAGACTGACAGCGATCGGCGTCAGTCACCTGTGTGTGTGTTTTTGCATGTATTTCCAGAATTAGATTTTTTCTAATTTTAAGAGGACAGAGTGTTTACATGTAAAGACTAATTTTAGTCTTGAGTCTATGTTTCTAATTATTGTATGTCTTGGATCCTATTTAAGAGACCCATGGGGTTGTATTTTAATGGTAGGACTAAAGGATTAGATCCTCAAGTGTAAGATCTATAAGGAGGTCTGCAAGAGTGCAAGACCAAGAAGATCTATAGGTAAGCAAGAAAGTAAGGTCAATTAGATCTGCAAGGTACAAGATCAAAAAGATCAGCTGAAGCAAGGGAATAACAACTCAATTATTGAGTTGATTGTAATTGATTGAAAGAGAGAACTCTTGAGAGAAATACTATACACCTAAGAGGTGTGGGAAGAGTGAGATTTCTTCATTGTATTTTGGAAGAGTTTAATACAAGATTGGTTGTTTCTTGTATCTCTTATTATTTGTTATTTTTGATTTCTAGTTACTTATTACTTTTGGTTCAATTCTGTGTTTAGTTGCTTATACAAAAGTAATCAATTGTACTCCAAGTTCCTAACAGCTGGTATCAGAGCTAGGATCACTAACAAGTGGTAGAGCAGGTTAGTGTTTGTTGATTACAGGTTCACTCACAAGGGTTTCTATTTGAGTGGGAGCAAAGCAATGGTAGAAGAAAGTAAACTAAGAATAGATAAATTCAATGGCAAGAATTATCAATTATGGAGGATGCAGATAGAAAATTATTTGTATCAGAAAGATCTATTTTTACCGTTGGGTGGGGTTTCAAGTAAGCCCACAAATATGCAAGATGAAGAATGAAATGTTCTTGATAGAAAGGCTCTTGGATCTATAAGGTTGAGCCTGGCATCTTCTGTGATTTTTAATTTATCACAGGCAAAGACAATGGTAGAGTTAATGGATACTCTGGCAAACTTATATGAAAAACCCTCAGCGTTGAATAAGGTATATCTTATGAATCAATTATTTAGTTTGCAAATGCAGAAAGGTGGATCTGTATATAGTCATCTTAATGATTTCTATGAAATTGTAAATCAATTAAATTCAATCAAAATAATTTTTGATGATGAAATTAAGGCTCTCTTAATCTTATGCTCTTTACCTGAAAGTTGGCATAGCTTGGTAATGGCAGTTAGCAATACTGCATCTGCTTCAAATATCTTGAAAGTTGATGATGTTGTTAGTGTAATCTTAAATGAAAAAATTTGTAGGAAAAGCACAGGGAAAACATCAGGTAATGCTTTAAGTATTAAAAGCAGGAGAAGACAAAGAGAGAAAGGCAAGCAAAGGAAATCAAGGTCAAAGATGGGAAAGAGATCCAAATCCAAAAATAGAGGTATAACCTGTTGGAATAATAGAAAGAAAGGGCATGCAAAGAAATATTGTTGGTTGGTAGAAGATCAGCATGAATGAAATAAAGAAGCAAATGATGTAGGTATTGTTGCACGGGATGCTCTTATATGTTCCTTGGATAAAGTAGAATCTTGGGTTTTAGATTTTGGTGCTTATTTCTATGCAACCCCAAATAGAGAATTTTTTAATGATTATGTCCATGGAGATTTTAGAAAAGTTTATTTAGAGGATGGTGAGCCTTGTCAAATTGTTGGTAAAGGAAAAGTGTAGCTAAAATTGCAGAATGGCAACACATGGGTGTTGAAAGATGTCATGCATGTACCCATCTTGAAGAAGAATCTGATTTTTATAAGAAAGTTGGGTGATGAGGGTTGCACAGTAACTCTCACAATAGAATCTTAGAAAGTTTCTAAGGGTGCACTTGTATTATCAAGAGGTAAGAGAGTAGGTACACTTTATCTATCTACTTGTGTTACTGATTATTCTCCTTCTATTTTATCTACTTCAGATGTAGATGCAAAGATGTGACACTATAGGCTTGGTCACATGAGTGAGAAGGGAATGAATGTTCTTAAGTCAAAAAGGTAATCTTTTAGATTTGAAAAGCATAGATGTAGATTTCTGTGAGCATTATATTTTAAAGAAATAGAAGAAAGTGAGGTTTCTCAAGACTGGGTCAACAAAGAAGGATCACAAGTTGGAGCTTGTTCACAAAGATGTGTGGGGACCAGCTCAAGTAGCTTCTATTGGAGGATCACAGTATTATGTTTCTTTCATTGATGATGCTACAAAAAAGCTATGGGTTTATTGCATAAAGAAGAAATCTGATTTTTTTAACACATTTAAGAAATGGAAAGCTTTGGTTGAGAATGAAATAGGTTTGAGATTGAAGTGCCTTAGATCTGATAATGGTGGTGAGTATTGCAGCAATAAATTTAACAGTTACTATTCTATGAGTGGAATACGTAGGGAAAGGATGGTTCCAAGAACATCTCAGCAAAATGGAGTTGCTGAAAGGATGAATAGAACAATAATGGAGCATGCACGGAGTATGAGGTTACATGCTGGTTTGCCCTTAAAGTTTTAGGCAGAAGCTGTAGATACTATGGTTTACCTGATTAACAGAGGACCTTCTACTACTCTAGATAGTGGAATTCCAGAAGAGGCTTGGATAGGTAAAAAGGTAGATCTTTTATTTCTTAGAGTTTTTAATTTTGAAGCTTTTGTGCACATTGATAAAAAAATAGAAAGAAGATGGATGTTGAATCTATGCGGTGCACTTTCATTGGTTATGGATTTGGAGATTTTGGATTCTGATTGTGGGATTTAGAAACTAACAAAATTATTAGAAGCTATGATGTAGTTTTCAATGAGAAGGTGATGTACAATGATCAGCTCAAGAGGCTAAATAATTTTGAGCAGGGCAATCTTGATTTGGATGAGGTAATGATCCAAAATGAGCTCACAAGTAAAAATCATCACTCACAGGAAAACACAGAGATCGACGTCAGTCAGGTAACTAACATCAGCAGTTAAGAAAGAACTCACGTCGATCAGATAGTAACCGATGTTGGTCATGTCGGTCAAGTGGAACTGATGTCGGTCAGGTGCAGACTAAGAGTTGATCGAGATCAGTCACTGACAGAGAATTTGGGCAGATAGCAAGCTGTAAATAAGTCTCAAACACCCATGAAGAGGACTGAAAGGGTAAGTAAACCTCCAATTCATTATTCCCCTTCTTTATACATGTTTCTCACTAATGGTGGAGAACCAAAAAATTTTGATGAGGCAATGCAGATAGAATCCAGGAAATAGTGGGAACATGGCATGAAAGAGAAAATTAATTTCTTAGAAAAGAACCAAACGTGGGATTTGGTTGAGTTGCCAGCTGGAAAGAAAGCACTAAAAAACAAATGGGTATACAGGTTAAAGAAAGGAGAGAATGGATAGGTGAGACAGAAGGTCAGGTTATATGGTCTTAAGCAAGCTCCAAGATAGTGGTATTTAAGGTTTGACAGGTTTATGACAGAGCATGGCTTTAGAAAATGTCAATCTGACCATCATGTTTATTTTATCATATTGGATAATGGTAGTTATATTATCCTATTGTTGTATGTAGATGATATACTTGTTTCAAGTTCACACATGCAGGTAATTACTGAGCTAAAGGTAAAATTAGCTCACACATTTGCCATGAAGGATTTAAGAGCAGCAAAGAAAATCCTTGGCATGAGTATTAAGAGAGACAGGAAAAATCATAGGCTGATTTTGTTTCAAGAGGATTATGTGAATAAGGTGTTGGAGAGGTTCTATATGCATGATGCAAAATCGGTAAGCACACCTATGACTGGACACTTCAAGTTGAGCAAAGAACAGTGTCCTAAATCACATGATGAGGTTGAGTACATTAGCAAAGCTCCATATGCTTCAGCAGTTGGGAGCTTAATGTATGCAATGGTATGTACTAGACCTGATATTGCCCAAGCAGTGGGAGTTGTTAGCAAGTTTATGGCCAATCTAAGAAAGGAACATTGAAAAGCAGTTCAATGGATTCTTAGATATCTGAGAGGGACTAGTAGCAAGTATTTATGCTATGTAGGGTTAAACACTTCTCTACATGGGTATGTAGATTCAGATATGGCAGGTGACTTAGATGGCAGGAGAAGCACCATAGGATATGTGTTCACTGTTGGTGGAATGGCGGTTAGCTAGATTTCAAAGTTGTAGAAGGTTATTGCCCTATCTACTACTAGAATACATTACAGTCACAGAGGCTAGCAAGGAAATGATATGGATGACACGGTTCATGAAAGAGTTGGGAAAGGAGTAAGAGAGTTGCAGATTGTAAAGTGATAGTCAAAGTGCAATTCATTTGGCAAAGAATTCAGCCTTTCATTCAAGAACCAAACATATATAGCTTAGGTACCACTTCATTAGACAGGTATTGGAGGATGGACAGTTGAAGCTAGAAAAGATCCATACGGATAAGAACCCTGTAGATATGTTAACAAAGCTGGTAACAAAGGAGAAGTTGAATCTTCATTCAACTTTTGTTGGTCTTCAAGATTGAACTTGAAGAGGGAGAAATAAGCTAGAGAAACAAGACAGAGGATGTTTCTATATAGGTATAGGTGCAGCTATTTATCTCCAAGTGGGAGATTGTTAAGTTGTGGAGCCAAAAGCTTCACTGTTATGCAAATGTGGAGGTTGTTGGGCTTAGACACTAACCAGCATCGATAGTATCACTGACATTGATCAGGCATGGATCAAATTTGACCAACATCGGTCAGGGATCGATCGACGTCAGTCATATGCAGACCGACAGTGACCGACATCGGTCACCTGTGTGTGTGCGTTTGCATGCGTTTCCAAAATTATATTTGTTCTAATTTTAGGAGGATAGAGTGTTTGCATGTAAAGACTAATTTTAGTCTTGATTCTATGTTTCTAATTATTGTATGCCTTGGATCCTATTTAAGAGACCAATGGGGCTGTATTGTAATGGTAGGACTAAAGGATTAGATCCTCAAGTGTAAGATCTAGAAGGAGGTCTATAAGAGTGCAAGACTAGGAAGATCTATAGGTAAGCAAGTAAGTAAGCAAGGTCAATTAGATCTGCAAGGTGCAAGATCAAGAAGATCAGCTGAAGCAAGGGAATAAAAATTCGGTTATTGAGTTGATTGTAATTGATTGAGAGAACTCTTGAGAGAAATACTGTACACCCAAGAGGTGTGGGAAGAGTGAGATTTCTTCATTGTATTCTAAAATATTTTAATATAAGATTGATTGTTTCTTGTATATCCTATTATTTATTATTTCTTATTTCTAGTTACTTATTACTTCTGGTTCAATTCTGTGTTTAGTTGCTTATACAAAAGTAATTAATTGTACTCCAAGTTCCTAAGCCTAGCAACCTCCACATTCAAAGTAGCTAGTTCAAATAATGTACATGATGAGAATTTTGGAGTCTCTAATTTGAATAAATTGTCTAAGTATCCAAAATGGGCTCAAAGTACTTTTTCTGACTTGACAGAAGATGAAGTTGGTTTAACAGGGCCCAAAAAATCTTGAAAATAGGTAAACTATGTTATGGTTGTTACTACTTCTTCCACTAAGCCATCCACTTTTGAGGAGGCATCCACTGAACATGTTTGGCAATAGGCAATGAAATGTGAGTATGATTCCATACTTAACAAAAATACATGGGTTTTAGTTGATCCTCCTCCACATGTTAAACCCATCGGATGTAAATGGGTTTATAAGACTAAGTATAAATTAGATGTCTCCATTGATAAACATAAGGCACGACTTGTTGAAAAAGGATATGCGCAATAAGAAGGTATTGACTATGAGGAAACATTTTCACCAACTGCCAAATGGCACACTATTCATATGGTACTTGCCTTAGCAACACAAAATGGTTGGAAAGTACATCAATTGGATGTTAAAAGTGCCTTTTTAAATGGTGATTTACAAGAAGAAGTCTCTATGAAACAACCTCAGGGTTTTGAACAGGTGGGTGCTAAACACAAAGTATGTAAATTGATAAAAGATTTGTATGGGCTCAAACAGGCACCTAGGGCTTGGTATGAGAAAATGGATTCATACTTGAAATCTATTGGTTTTCATCACAGTGAATCTGATGATACTCTCTATTTTTGAGTGTAGGTTAAGAAAATGGTGATACTTGTTCTCTATGTTGATGACTTGTTTCTCACAGGTAATGATGAAAACTATAACAAGTCTATGAAGAAGGAATTAAAAGATGGGTTTGAGATGACAAATCTTGGACTTTTTCACTACTATCTAGGCATAGAGGTAACTCAGAAAGAGCATAGTATTTTCATTTCTCAAACTAAGTATATTTCTAAGTTATTAGAGAGGTTTGGCATGAGCGATTACAAACCTGCCCTCACTCCCATGGAAAGTAACTTGAAATTGTCTAAGGATGATAGCAGTGCCTTTTTTGATGGCACCACATATAGATAATTGGTGGGAGGTTTGATATACTTGATGACTACCAGGCCCGATATTTCATTTTCAGTTGGAATTTTATCTAGATTTATGCATGAGCCTAGAGAAATTCATTGGCATGAATAAAAATGAGTACTTTGTTACCTTCAGGGAATGAAAACATATGGCCTTGAATACTGCCCCAACAAGAACTTCAAACTTATTGGATATTGTCATGCATATTTTGGTGAATGCGTGGATGACAGAGTGTCAACCATAGGATACACTATGCATATGGGTTCATCTACCATTGCTTGGTGTTGTAAGAAGAAGGATACAGTGGCAAATTCATTAGTAGAATTAGAGTATATTACAGCATGGGATGATTCCATAGAAATTGTTTACCTTTGTCGTATTCTTAAAGATCTTTAGGTTTCTCAGTTTGCTCCTACACAGTTATACATTGATAATCAGAGTGCAATCAAGATGTCAAAGAATCCAGTATTTCATGCCAAAATAAAACATATGGATGTCAAATACCATTATCTGCAAATGCTGGTGGCAAAGAAAACTCTTGATCCAATATATTGCCTAACTGCCAATCAGACAACTGATATCTTCACAAAACCCCTTGACAAAATCAAATTTGAAAAATTTAGAAAAATGCTTGGTATGTGTCCAAAGACATGACTTTGGATCATAGGGGGGTTTGTTAGGACTTGTTTCAAAGTCTTAACGTTAGGTTAGATTTTTGGTAGGTAATAAATAATTATTATAAATGGGGCATGCATCTTTTAGTAAAGACACCCCCATAAAATAAAATTACTTAGTTTAATTATTAGGTAGTTTTAATGTTTTATATTTATTAATTAGAATTATCTTACGGGTTGTTTTCTCGTATTTAGTTGGTTATAGGATTAGTTGTTTTTACCAGTCATTAGTAAAAACTATATAAATCCATGTTTGCATTGTAAAAGGGTTAACGGAGTAAAGGCACCCCTATGTACTTTATTTTTTGAAATTAATAAAATACTTGTGCACTCGCACTAAGTGGGGACAAGGTTCAACCTATTTGGTTTAGGAGTTATCACCTTGGCCATTCTCCATGTGGGGATTAAATCTCATAGGCAAATTACCTCAATCTCAAGATGGGCATGTCTTTTTAATCATAGCCATAGAGTATTTTACCAAATGGGTTGAGGGTATGCCCCTCATCAATGTCATTGATACCACCATCTCCAAATTTATCCTAAATCAAATTATTTTACAATTTGGTGTGCCTCATACTATCATTTTAGATAATGGTGGTAATTTCAAAAATAAAGATGTCAAATAGCTTTGTGCTAAATTTAAAATCAATCATAAATTCTCCACACCCTACCATCTACAATATAATGGTCAAGCTAAGGATATAAATAAAATTCTCTAAAATATAATTCATGAAACCCATATGGATTTTCAACTTCATCTATATCCTACTCTTTGGGCCTATCACACTAGCATACACACTACCACTAGGGCAACGCCATTCTATCTAGTCTATGGTTTTAAATTAGTCCTCCCATTAGAAGTTGATCTTCCCTCTCTTCATATATCTCTTCATGGTATCATACCCAATGAAAAATTATGTGAATATCTCCACCATGATCTTGATCTCCTTGATGAACATCGTCTTTCAACTTTACAACATAATCACCAATTCAAGGCTTGTATTGCCAAACAACATAACAAACGAGTTAAAGTTTGCATGTTTAATGTTGGTGATCTTGTCCTCAAACTAGAATAAACTCATGATAAAGAAGGTAAATATGCCTAAAAATGGTAGGGCCCTTATTTAGTTAAATATATTCTTGGTCTAAGTACCTATTTCCTTCAAACTAATCAAGTCCATATTTTCAAAGAGCCCATCAATGCACAATTCCTCAAAAATTATTTTGGCTAGATCCTTACCTTCTTTTCATACTTTATATATGCTATTTATCTAACACTTTTTGTAATATACTTACATGGGTCTTAGCCTCTATAATATTTCTCTCTTTTCATAAACCTTAGTCCTTCCTTTTGGTCTTTTGGTTTTCCCTTTTCTTAATGAGTTACATTGTAAAACCGTATATAGCACCTGGTCTTCCTCATGATGTACTTTTATCCTCTTTGTTCTCTCAATTTCCAATACTTTTTAGAACTCCTTAGATATCTATTTTTTGAGTTGCAATATAATACCATGGATAGGACCTGACCTTTCTCATAAATACCATCTTTATCTTATTTATTTTTAACATGATTTTGGTACACCTTGGGTTTCTCTTTTATGAGTTTTAATGTAAGACCATGGACAAGACCTGGCCTTCCTCATAAAATCAACATATTTTCATTCTTTATCTAAAATGTTTTTTGTAATGGTTACGAGTTTTTGAACATTTTTTTCAACTGTAGCTTTTGCTTCTTTTGTAGATAAAAATTTCACAATAAACTATGGTAGCATGTTTTCCTACATTTCCCTCATTCTTATGATAAAGAATTACACTGAAATGTCATTGTATCCCATTTTTTCCCTTTATCACATTTTTGTTTCATGTTTTATTCCTCTTAGTTTCTTTTCCTTTCACTCCACATTGGATAAAACAAGGTCAAAGTCAAGATGGCACTTTTATTTCACATGAATTTATGAGACTCTTAGACAACATGCTCTCTAAGTTCTCTTAGAAACCAAGTCCAAAGTATTCAAATTAAAGTCATCTTTAGCACCCATGTTTGGTTTTTCAAATCTATATGGAGGAATAGAAAAACCATCAAGAAATTTAGAAGCTAAATCATTTGAAACAAAAGGAAATGATATACAAAAGGTAACATATACATTTCAAAAGTTAAATCACACTAAAAACACATGATTACAATCACATCTCTAATCTCTAATCGAAGTTCAAACTCCACGGTTAGCCTCATAATAGAGCTGAGGTCCATTGGGGTGTAGTAGGCCAATAGATTGGAATAGGATAATTCAATAAACACTATGATGATACCTACTTTCTCATGTAAGTATTTAATATTTGTAGTAGATTGATGGCTCTATAAGGAGTCCTGAGGAATGGGGAACACATTATGGGATGGTAGTTAAATTTTTACTTTTCATGCATATAGCCTTCATGGGATGATCTACATACTTCATTTTTTTACCTAAGACTTGTGTAGCTAAAATAAGTTCTTCAGATTCCTTAAAGTCAAAATTCCTCTTATTTTGATAAACTTAATTTGAGTGTCTTGTTTTGATAAAGAGTTCCTCTACCTTAGTTTTTTCCTCATTCTCCCCTCCACCCATTTCATTTTCCCCTTTGATAGGCATGTGTGGTTCTAAACCTATTTTCTCTTCTTTTATATTCCTTCTTATTCACATATTAAAAACATGCTAGCACCACTTTATTTTAGTTTTATCTATCTTTAAAACAACCCAATATGCTAGAGCAACTATAGATTATCTTCTTTTTACCATGGGTTTACATTTTTAGATATGCCTTGATTTATTTTACCTTTTATTTTTGTTGTACCACCATTTTTGTGAACACTTGAGTCAATTTCTACTTTCATGTACTTTTTCCATTATTGAGTGAGGTTAGTTTGTTACTTCTCACTCACCAATGTTGTTTTCCCTTTTATGCACCTTTTTCCATTGATGATTAAGGATTATTAATACTCACTCATAAATATTGTTTTACCATTTTGCTTGCCCATCTTTGTTTATGTAAGGATTGTTACTACTTTCACATTGATGTTTGATTACCATTTTTGACATGTATCTTTGGTTTGACTTGGTGAGTTTTCCTTTCTTACTTAAGGATTACTTGTTTGAGTTTTTGATCTTTAGTAGCATGGCTTTTCAATTACCCAATTTACTCTAATTTTGACTTGGTAATTTAGTCTAACATATCACTTATCACCTCATCTTATAAAATTTCCAAGTACATCCTATCTACATAGCATCAGTTATTTTGGATTTCTTGCATTTGTTTGTTTTTTTCTCTTTAATTTTATATCTAGGGGTTTGTCGAAAGTAGTCTATTCACCCTTCATAATCAAAATTACAAACAAAATAGAAAATCATCCAATGATAAATGTAATTTAAGGTATCCATTACATTTAATTTCTAGTTATTTCCATTTTTTATTCATTTACTTTTAGTTATTTTTGTTTTAAAATACTACAACTTTTTTTAGCTTCAACATTGTATGTTACTATGTTCTTTCTTGAAGCACCATCCCCTATTGCACCTGAGTGACACATGATGAGCTTCGAGTGAGCCATATGTATACACATAATATTTTAAAAATGTATCGATTACTGATGCTTTATATCTTACATGGAATGTGTAGAGTCTCAATCTCTCGAAGTGCATGCCTTAAGGGATGTATCAGTAAAGGGGTGGGTAGACCATTGGTACTTCATAGGATTGTTGTCCCTTATTACCACTTGTTACCAATCCAATCATCTCCTAAAAATATTTCCCTAATCTTTCCCTCCTATTTTGTACCCTCCTCTAGTCATTTACCAAATTCATTTAGCCCTTCCCTAACATAAAACCCTTTGTGATAGTTTATGTTACATAGTAGGCCCCATCAACCTTGTATTCTTATTAATAAAACTTATTAGGGTCTAGGTCAACCCCTGGCTGACCTAGTATATAAACTACTTTTTTTTTATGATTAATGATACTAGGTCAATTGGGTCAACCTTGTTGGCCTAAACTTCTAGAAAGGATTAGGGTTATATCCACCTATATAAACACATCTATTTCACCATTATTATGGGAGAAATCAAGAGTTAATTATTAATTTGTACTTATTTACAATCTACTCTTATACCATTATACTTGAGGAGTCTTATCTTAGGGTTTTTACATAGAAAATAATCTTGTCTTGTGGAAAAGTCTTGGATGATTTGGCCTTTCTTAGTGATCCTTACAAACTACAACAACCTCTTGTGAAGCACCTTTGGCTAAGAGAGAGATTGAGTCTTGACGGGTTCATCTTCAAGGTAAGTATCTCTAACTTTGCTCCTCTCTTTAGTAGATAGTAGTATAAGTAATGGCTTTTAAATATATTTCTCTCTCCATATATTAGGGTCTTGTCTATATATAGCTTAATTAATATTCTATTATGCATGTTTACTAACCCCCACTTTTTGCCACAAGATTTGGTGAGCACTAGATTAGACTTTTACTTTACTTATTATTAGTTTAGTGAATATGAAAACATAGGACCTAATTAAGGTTATTGCATAGAATTTCTTGATTGGAGGCTTTGGAACCCCCTAGTGATATTATTATGGTAAGAGATCCATTGGCTAGGTCTAGTAGATCCATCTTGGTCATGACCTTGATTATCTAATGTATCCTCAATTAGAAGTGTAAGTAGGATTTATCTTATCCAATCTAGGATTGATTTATAGATCTGTTACATTTCCATTTTCAAATAGGATGATATTGGTGACCCACTACCCTAGGATAGTCTGTACAACTCCAAAACCCATTAGAGCTCCTGAGTAAGTAGGATAATACTACATGGTAAATTTCACTTCACCATAGCTAAAGTAAAAATCAGCACATATCTAACCCAAACTAATAAATGGAAGATCATGTATAAACCACATGGCATGACCCTTTTAACAAAGGACATGTTGGTGGTGATGTTATCAAGACACTTGTTTAAATTTAATGGCTCATATGGTCATTAAAATTATCAAATCTTGAAAATAGACTGTGTGTCCAATATAACCTACAATGCCATTTTATAGATACATCTTAATTATGAGATTGATCATGAAAATAAAAATTCAAAGATAGACTAGGTGGTGACATTAAATTTGGTCACAACATGCACATTTGGGAAAGGACAGAAAGTCACTAAGGACAAATCCACCTTGAAAAAGAGTGATCTCTAATACAAGGATAGTTTGGGTAAAGTATAAGTGGTGATCCCAAGGTATTTTCAATGACTTCCAACTACACTTAGTTGAAAAAATTTATTCCCATGCCCATTGTATCATGGTGTCTAGCATAAGTTCTTAACTGCATTTTAGAATCCACATTAAATTCTCAGCTACTTTTGTAGAGGGCATGAGTTGCCTCCCTTTGGATTTTTTGAATTTTGAATCTCTCTCTCTCTCTCTCAAACTCCTATTTATAGGTTTTCAAAATCCTTTCTCAAGGTTGGCATTTTTTAGGATTAGAATATGTAATGCCTATCTGGTTATTTGTGTATTTTAAAAGAGACATAGAGAACTAAACACTTTATCTTTATGAGTATTTACATCTTTCTAGATTAGTTTTAATTTTCTAATATTTTCTTAAGCTTTGTTATTATAAAGGTGAAATTTTTATTTGAATGGTTGTATGGGGTCTAAAATTTGTTAATCAAAAAGGAAATCTTGATATTTGGAGTCTATTGGGATTGTGTGTGGACATTTTACTATACATGTTTTATGTTGGTTGTCCCCATTTATTCTCATAGTCATTTTATCCAGACTATTGCATCACATTAGTTCGAGTTGTGTTAGTTTTGAATCAACCAAAGATTGGTTTAATGGATCTATTTCAATCAAAAATATCATGTTGATCTTCATGTCAACAATCTCTCTTTCTATTTACCCTTGCTCTTTTGCATTTTCTTTTAAAAATGTGTTAGTTTAGGGACTGGGTATCAATAAAATCAATCTAAAATTAAATATTTATCTTGATTTTTATTACATATTATGTTTATCATCATTATAATATTGTTTCATCTATGAATTTGGTAAACTAATACATAAATCAACCGTGTTTTTATATGCAAGTCTAAGAAATCAAAAAAATCCAAATCACCCAACCTATCAAAAACATTACTGTACCTAGTCATCAAATTAGACAAGATAATCTAGAATGAATGTTCACTTCTTTGGGATAACCACACGAAGTAGTTTTTCAAAAGTTGGTTGCCATAAAAATGATCAAGTTTACACACACCAAACCCTTTGATGATAATGTTCTCAAACCTAAGTGGTATAGAGATAACAAATATTACAACTACCACAAAATCAAATGGCATTCCACCAATCATTGTATGAGATTTAAACACTATGTCTAATATTTATTTGATCATGGATACATAGAAGTATAGAATCATACATCAACTTCAAACATTAAAAAACTATGGATATATAAATATCCCTTCCTAAATAACGAGCAAGTGCATACTAATCAAAACCAAAGTCAAGACTAGATGAATAATGCCAACCAAGATACTCATCCATTTTATTTTATAGTCAATCACATTGACCATATGGATCATCATGATTATATTATTAAAATAAAATCCTAAGATTGCACCATCACCATGAAGTGTAAAAATTTTATAATTATAAGTTTCCCTTTATTTACCCTTGAAGTAAAACATAACATCATATAGCAAATTGAGAAAACTCCAGCCCAAAATTCCATTTTAGACCTTCTCAATCCATCTCCCACTTATAAGGACATTTTATAAAAAACCTTACAAGAATCCAAAGTTTTAGAAGACATAAATCCATCAAAATTCCAAGAACTTTTATTACTTTCCTCCAATAATCAAGTGACTTTTGATATTTTAGACATTCCACCCATGGGTTCATCTCATTATTTTCCATTATACATAGAAGTCTTTATTTCCAAGCACAAATTAAAGAGGGTGTTTATAGATAATGAGTCAAGATTAAATATTTGTAAATTAAGTTTGATAAATCATTTAGGACATTATATAGAATCACTAGATCATATTACCATTACTATAAATGTAAATGATAATAACGAGTGCCAATTGGTGGGAATCATCTCTCTTCTACTCATGGTAGAGCATGTCATCCAAGAAAACTTAATTTATATTCTTGATCTAGATTTACCGTATAACCTACTCCTTGGTTTTCCATGCATCCATGCCATGAACATAATTATATATACCCTCCATTAGTGTTTAAATTTTTCTCGTGATGGTATGGAAGTTACTATTCCAGGTGATCCTCAACCTTTTAAATATTGCAAACTATTGGAATGGAGATATCAAAATTCCAAATATTTACCATTTACTAAAGATACTTATAAACTTACCAAGGGGTCACCAAAGCCTTATAACTATATCCATCATGACCAGTTACCTTGTACATCCACAAGCCAACCATCTACAATTTAGCCATCCACATCAAAATTCGTTAATCCCTCTATACCATCCAAATTCACCATTATGGATAAAGGTATGGGAGAATACAAAATATATGATGTCCATTATCTATTAAAATGTCATATGTCCATAAATAATCATGGTAGGCCCCTTCATATAAATCAAACACAAGTAGTTCATAAGTTTTGCAAAGAACAGGTTGATTCTTTCTAAAGAACAGGTTGAAGATTCCAACCCCTCTTAGGTCTACATTAATGAATTTGATACATGTTTCCAAAATAACCATATCCTATACCTAAATAAATTATGTGTAATATCATGAAATATAAATTAAAAGGTCTTGTTATCCTCAAACAATGTCTCATCAAACCTATAATGTCTACAACAAATGAACCCTTTCAAGGAATTAGATTCAAACCACCTAGTGTGAGATTATATGATTATGATAGTGAATCCACATATGAGTAGGCCTCTTCATAAATTGAAATGAGTTCCATTTTTATCCATTATGAGTACCTATCCATCACAAATATATTTCATTACATAACTATTTTTACCCTTTAACTAACCTTTCCAATTGTTGTCCCATGGGACCAACAACAACCACCCTCACTTGATCATTGTTAGAATGATCAAGGTATGTCTAAGTTTTTGAGAGTTATAGATCATATCATAATATGATATCACAAGAAAATATTTTAAATTCAATTGGATGATTATTCATAATTTGAAGAGATTTTAGACTCAAATATTCACAAAACAATCAAATCCATGCAGTTACATCCTTTATAATATTAGATGAAGGCATTCCCAATTAGCAATACCTTGAGAAGGAACTTAATCTTCCTCCATCTACAAAAAATTTTCAATAATAATACACTTTATTAATTAAAAATACCATCAAAATTAATATTGGAACCAAAGAGAATCCTATTTTGAAATTATTACTTCCCTCGATCTAGAAGAATAGTCCACTTTGAATCTACTACTCAAGGAATTTTTAGATGTATTTACATGGTCCTATATAAACATGTCTAGGTTATATCCTTATTTAATTTTTAATCACCTTGTTCTATATAAATATAAAAAATCAATCAAACATAAACTCATAAAAATGTATCCAAAAGTGGTGCTAGTTGTGAACGAGGAATTCAAAAAAAAAAAAAAGTTAAAAGTTAGATTCATATGATGAATAGACTACTCAGAGTGGATATCTAATATAGTACCTATCACTAATAAACTATCAAGGATTATATTTGGCACATATTTTTGGGATATCAACAAATCATGCTAAATATGACTTCCCTTTACAATACATAGACATGATTATTGACTCCACGATAGGTCATGAGATGTTGTCCTTAATGGATGGTTTTTTGAGGTACAATAAAATCAAAATGGATTATGAAGACCAACATAAGACATCATTTATCACACCTTGGGGCATGTTTTTTTATCAAGTAATGTAATTTGGCCTCAAGAATGTTAGATCCACCTATCAACACGTGATGATAATTATATTTCATGATTTTCTCCATGATATAGTTGAAGACTATGTAGATGATATTTCATAAAAATATAGAACTAGAGTAGATCATCCCATGGTACTACACATTTTTTTTTAATGATTCAAGGAATACAAAAGTCATCCCAATCCAAAAAATTGTGTGTTTGGGGTTACTTCAGGTAAGATTTTGGGCTTCATTGTATCACAACAAGGTATAGAAGTGGATCTTGCAAAATTCATAGTTATCAAAAAAATTCCACCACCTAAAAATCTCCATTAAATTCATGTTTGTAAGGTAAGATTCAAGAAATATGTAGATTCATATCAAAACTTGTATACATATGTCATCCTTTCACATTTCTTCTAAAAAATAACATTTTTTTCAATGGAATGAGGAATACAAACAAGTTTTTGAAACTATTAAATGATATCTAGAAAATACACCTGTCCTAATGCCACAAAATCCATACAAACATATACTAATATATATTTTAGCAACACAACATGTATTTAGGGCATTATTGGCAACATGATGAATAAGGGATTGAAAGAGCAATGTACTATCTAAGTAGAACCTTAGTATCATATGGAATAAAGCATTATGCTATCAAAAAAACATGTATAGTAGTTTTTTTAACTTCCAAAAAAAAATTCCATTATATGCTCAATAATCAAACCTAAATCATATCAACATTTGGTCCATTTAAGTATCTCCTTTCCAAATCAACTTTAACAGGGAGAATGGTTAAGGGGGTCATGCTCCTAAGTAAGTTTTATATAGAGTATGTTAACCAATAAGTTATCAAAGGATAAGTACCTTTAAACACCTTTGAAGAAGCACCATTAAAAAATATCAAACCTATAATCACATATTTTCCAGATGAAACTATCATGTCCTTAGATGAATCATTAGAGTGGTAGATGTATTTTGATGGATATTTCACAAATCATGGCTCAAAGGTAGTATTCTTATCATCATTCCACAAGGTGATCTCATTCTTAAAGAATTTTGGATATGATTTCCTTGTACCAAAAACATATTATAATATGAATCTCCTTTTTCTAGTCTCAAGCTTGCAATTTAATGGAGCATTCACCATCTCCTAGTTTTTTTGGATTTGTGGTTAATCATCAAACAAGTAACTGATGAATACTAAGCTAAAGGTGATAAACTAATTATTTATAAGTGGATGGTGGATAGTCTTAAATATTATTTTTAGTCCATATAATTTTATCAAGTTCTTTGAGTCAATAACAAGGCAGTTGATGTTATGGTCATGATTGGTTCACTCCTTGACATGCATCCAAATACCAGTCATAGTTAGTTCTTTATTGGTTAGTTGATGTGTCCAAACATATGATACTCTCAAATCTAAAATATTTTGTGAGTTTGTTGGTCCTACTTCCCTATATTACAAGGATATATACACATACCTTCATGATAAATTGATCCCTCCCAACTTATCCCACAATCACAATAAATCCTTCATCTAGAGATTTTCTTAATTTACCATCATTGGAAATACATTTTACCTTAGGGGTTATGATGAAACTTTATTATGGTGTTTAAACTATGAATAGGTGGCCTTAGTCATTAAATAAGTTTACAAAGGTATTTTTGGTGTTCATACTATTGGAATGGTCCTTTCTTCGAAGATTCATAAAACTAGATATTATTGGCCAACAATGGAAATTGATTTGTGCTAATATGTTAAGAAATGTGTCACATGCTAATAACAAGGCAACCTAATCCATAGTCCATCATAATCCTTACAACCCATTACCACTCCATGGCCCTTTTACACATGGGGGTTAGACCTCATTTGAAAAATCAATCCCAACTCTTATGATGGTCATAGGCACATAATCACTACTATTGAGTACTTTACTAAGTGGCTCTACGACATTCCTATAACCTATATACATAGTAAACATATTTCCAAATTCATTTTGAGCCATACAATTTTTTTTTATGGTATTCCTTATACCATTATATTAGATAATGGAAAGTATTTCAAAAACAAAGGTGTCAATATCATTTGCCAAATGTACCACATCAAGCACAAATGGTCCACATCATAATATCCTGAAGGTAATGGTCAAGCAGAGACATCAAATAAAAACACCATCAAAAACCTTAAGTGCATTTTCAATTATGATGTTCATGATTAGAATTTATAGCTTTAAATTTCTCTATAAGCTTACAATATTAACATTTGCTCACCCACAAGGGCAACCCCGTATTCCCTTGTTTATGACATTGAGTCCATATTACCTATCAAAATTGAGCTTCCATCATTATGTCTCTCTCTAAAAAATATTGTTTATGATGAATCATATAACATCCCAAGGATACATGAGCTCGATATCTTGGATGAGAAATGTCTTAAAGCCCTTAACCATTTATAAGCTTATCAAAACAATCTCCATCATAACTATAAAAATAAATTCAAAACTAAATATTTTTAAATCAAAGACCTTATTCTAAAATAAAACCAATGGAATACCAATGTAGATCTTGAAAAGAATGGAAATTTTTAACCTAACTAGTTAAGTCCATACATCATCATTACCAACTATGGATTGAGTGCTTATAAATTGGTCATAGAAGAAGGTGTATATCTTGGTGAAATAATGAACATCATGTACCTCAAGTGCTTCCATGCCTAAAATTATTTATTGTTGTATATATGTCAAAAAATGGAGAGAGGAAAATAATTTTTCCAAAAGTGAAAAACATTTTTATGGAACTTTGGACAAGTACTATGGTAAAAACCAGTTTCTAACACTACGTGTAAACCATTATCTATATAAAACCTAGTTACTTAGGGGAATCCCATATAATTTATCCATCCATACATTATCCAATTATACATAAACCATTTTATGGTTATCCTTATTACATATGACATTTTAGCTAAAGGTTTGATCATGGTGACTACATAAATCCACCTTTTCATCAATGTCTTGTATATAATTTTTAGATAATCATTCACCCATCCATCTGAAAACACCCATCCACAATAAATCCACTCTCTTTTTTCCAAACATATAGAACTAGTTTTCCCTTATGTATATAGTAATGGCACCTATTCCTAAAAAACCCAAAAAAATATAGAAAAATCACAAAAACCAATCAAAAAATCTCATCCATAGTACTGTACCCTTGTCATCCCTTTCACAAATTACTCATCATATGATTATCATTGTTAAATATATCATATGAAAAAGGGTTCTACTCTAACCAAGGGCATCCAAAAAAACATTGGTTTAATTGTTTGTATCAAACATTTACTTGTTTTCTTATTTGTATAAATTGTGTGTTTTACTTGCTTGTACAATATTTGTTTGCTTCCTTGTTTGTTTTCCTTCCTTGGTTTCATTGGTGTAAAAGCTTTTTTATCTTGTTTTCATTGTTTATTTTTTTTAGTCTAGATTACTATGTGCATTACAAATAATTTTATTATGATCTTCCATATTATGATGCATTAAGTTTTGCCCTTGTAAATCTATTAGTCTCTACATGTATAACACAGTAGACATTGTGGTTTTTTCCATACCATTAGTGCATAATATCTTTCACAACATAAAAATAAAGGTTGGTCAATTCATGTTTGAATTATTGTATAAAGTCCAATAAAATCCTATAAAAATTAGTTATTAACTCATCTCACTTTAACAAATACATTTTCACATCCATTTTGTACATACCATCATAATGCTAAATTAAAAAGACTAAATGTGTCAAATATAAAATGAAAAGAGATGAAATCACATATACATCTATAGATTTATCCATCTACTACATCTATAAAAATAAAACATCCATAAACATAAGCCAATCCATATTATAATCACATGCCATAATAAACAATATGTTAGTGCCCAAAATTGCATTGGAACAATTGGACCCTTGTCAATTGAAAATATCTAAGTCCAACCTAAGTCAAGTATTAGTGTCTAAGTCCTTAGCCCAAGTTTTGTCTTCAAATGCTCACTCCAAGGTCAAGTTCATGTGAAAATTAGCTAATTCCTAGTTTGGTCTCTGTTTGGCGAATGTGTTTTTCCCTTAGACTTTTTGGGGCTTTTTGTGTGAACACAAGGTTCGATGGAAATTAGGTCTTTAGGATTTTTGTCTTGGATAAATTTTTTGAAGACTTATTGCCATCAAACATTTTGTCTGCTACAAAAATTTTGAAGGAATTCAACGTCTTGGCTAAGTCCCATTTATATCAGGCTAAATATTTCACAAATAACATGAAGGGTAATTTTTTTCAAACTTTTTGTCCATGGAAAAAAATTTGAAGGGCACTTACCCTTCAGGTATTTTTCCCACAAAAATCCTTTGTTTTGGAAAATGTGCAAAGTCTCATTTGTTTCAATAATTTTGTCTGCAGAAAAAATTTCGAAGGACACTTACCCTTAGGGAATTTTACCTACACAAGAAGCTTGATAAAAGTCCTTTACTTCATAAAAAATGCCAAATCAATTTATGCAGGGAAATTTTTTTAGATAAAATGTTTGAAATAATTGTCACGATGATGACAAAGATGTCGAAGACTAAATTTCCATGGGAAAAGTATTCGAGAGAGTTCATTTATTTGAGAAAATTATCCCAGACAAAATGTCCAAAATAATTCTCCCAATGAATGAAGGAATTGGGAGTAGAAGTGCCAAAGAAAAAAACCCACAATAATTGTTACAGGATAATTATGTCAAAGATAGAAACCTTGAACAAAAATCCTGAAGACCAAGAAACTATAGGATTAAAATGGTGAAGACAAAAGGCCTGATGAGTAAAGTCCATAACAAAACGCCCAAAGCAAAAGATCAAATATGTAAATTCTTGAAGAAATTTCCCTGAATTGCAAGTGTGATAATCTCATGGACATCTTTTGATAGGTGCATGAACATCAATTTTAAGCCATGGCAAATATCCATTGGGTTTCAAATACCCTAAGATAGTTGTACAAGCATCAAATTTAGGCCCCATGAAGTATCCATTTATTTTCAAATGGAGGTAGATCTAAGGCATGTTTTTCTCGAGTAGGATGATCTGACGATGCATGATCAAAGATAAAGAGTCAATAGGACTTAAGACTAGTGTAGGTATGATAATTATCAAGCTTGGAGGGCATGATTAAAGGTTTAGGCATGTTTTGAAGATCTAATGATGTAAGCAGATAGTTGATGATTTAATGGGGCCATAGATATAGCAAGCTATTAACACATGGTACAATAGTACTCAATGCAATAGATATTATTTGCAAAGAATGCAAAAAAGTCCTAGGGATACCAAGTGGCACAACCTCAAGGCTAAGCGTAAATAGTATACAATGATGCTCTTCCCCTGGGATCATGATCTTATGGAGTGCGTTCAACCACCCACCTAAGCAAGATTTGGTAGTAGGCAAAGAGTTAAAATAGTCCATGATCCTTTGGGGAGATGTAAGAAGGACAAATGTCAATCCCTTAGTGAGTGACCAAGAAAATCAATGGTTCATGATCAATATTGCATCCAATAGATCGATGATGTGAATGAGAGTGGACTTTTTAAAGGGGAAATGAAAATATAACCTAAGTTTTTCATCCTTCATCTGCTTTGCTCAACCAAGCCCTCTGTGGGAAAGATATTACAGGTTTACAAAATCAAAGTGGGCCACTCCAAAGAAGATTTCCAAATAGCCATAAATTAGGAACATTTCAATTCCATCATCACAAGGTAATGGGCTTTCTTTAGTGTGTACAAGATAAGGGAAACTATCTATAAGATTCTAGATTTTCTATCGATTAATAAAAAAACATCTTCAGCTAGTTGTGCATAATGGCAAAGTCTATTTGGCTCCTCAAATGAGTAAATTCTTTCCAGCTTGTGTGAAAATCATCTCCTACCATGAAATAAAAGGATATGCTCTATGTCTTCATCATTTATTGTAGAGGCAATTGAAATAATCATTTTCCTTACAGTTACATGAGGATTTTAAGCATGGTAAAGGAATATTTTCTAGCTAGGAGCATCTTGGAAGGACATTGGCACTCGTAGATTTGAAATGGGTAAAAAATGTATAAATAAAAGGCTTGTCTTCTGTTCGATGGGTTGGTTGGCCATTGTGTTGGTCATTGTGGTAATTATTATTGGTCTTTGTCATTTCAATTATAGGCTCTTCCACATGTCACTTTTATGTGCATTCTATCTCTCTTACTAAGGTGGTTACAGTTGTATAGCCATTAGAAAGCTTTGAGAGCATCTCTACATGCCTTTCCTATCCAACATGGAACAAATCCACCATGCTTATCCCCCATGGAAACATTTTGAAACACTGGTGTATGTGAGATTTTCTTTCAAGTCAATAGAAAATATTTGTGGTTCTTTATTGTGTCTTGCTAATGAAATGCAATAATATGTTTTACAAGTTTTCTTGATTGGATATTTGGGTTTGTGTTCATTATTGGTTTTCATCTTGACCATGTACCTAGGTTATAAATCCCTTTATACAGTTATGTTTATCAATTTATTGTTGAATAACTTTTAAGGGCACCCTGGGTTCATGAATTTAGTAGGAAAAAGTATTTAAGACTCTAGTTTTAATGTATGTTCTAGAGTTTTCAGGGATCATTTAGGCATTTGCATTCTATTGGCACCAATGGATGAAAATTTCTTCTTGTAGTTTCTATGGCTTGCATTTTAGTTTTCCTATACCTTTGCAATAACTAATGTCATGTATGTTGAAAGAATCACTATTATTTGAAAGCCACCAGCACACCATCACACCCTTCATCTCTTTATTATTATCTAACTATTCCATTATGTCCTACCCTACAAATAATATGCCCTATTGCATATCTATAAGTGATATTTTCCTTACAAATTCATAAGATCTTGCATATTTGAAATGTGTTTGCAATTTTTATTTTAAAGTCTAGCATTGTAATCTCTTATTTGACCTCTATTGTTGAATATTTTATAGAATAAAGATTGTAGTCATTTCCTCATCTATCTTTAGTAGCTTGTATATGACTTAGAGCATTTGTGCATTTTGTGTGATAACCATTCATGAGTGAAGTGTGCAAACTTGGTTATGCCTTGGTCATATTTGTTCTTTGTGCCAATAATCCCCATGTAGGTTGAATTTCAAAATCTCTCCATGTGAGTAAGCTACCTCTTAGGTCCTCTCACCTTGGTTTAGGTAAAGCCAAAAGTAGCAGGGAGCTAACCATACCCTTTATAGGTTCCTCTCAATAATTTTTTGCATTCGGTCTTTTATTGATTCCAAACACTTCCCTAGCTATAATGACATACTAGAAATTTGTTCATCATTGCTTGCCATTTTCTCTCAAGTGTGCAAGGCCAAGTGTATAAGGTGTACAACTAGGAACCAACACTCAACTAGCACCATAGCTGGGGAAAGAAAAGAGCCTTAGATCCTATGTTATCAGGGACTCTTACAGAGATTTTCTATCATTTTAAAGGTTATCTACCTATTTTTTATGCAACCTGATCATCTTTGGTTTGTCAATGTCAACATTCAACTGGCATTATTATCAGGGACTAAATAGAACATCCTGGACACTTGTGTTACTAGGGACTCTTGTAGAGATTTGTTAGTATTTCATGTTGTGAAGTTCTTTGTTATTACTACACTGATTTGGATATCTTATCCATCAACATCGTAACACTCCACTAGGGATGTGCTAATAGTTTTTTAGGCTTGATAATTGACTTATGCTACATTTATTGTAAAGAGCTATTAACATTGCATGTTGGAAGGTGTTTTTTTCCTTTTGAACATTATACTAAAAAATTTAGTATCATTGTTTTCCATCTCATTAAGCTTCAAAAAATATGATTTTAGCATGTATCACAACCAATGTATTAACTGTTATTTATATTCTAGATTTCTTATTTTAGTGGTGACTCCAATTTTATCATCTGGTTTCAAAGAAGATCAGTGCCTATTTTGAATATCTACCTTAAATTTCATCTTTGAGTGTTTTCTTTCTTGTAAATATGGGAGGATTGAGATCATCCTTCAAATATTACTCATCCAAAAAACTCATCTCACCCCTAAGTTTTCATCAAAGATGAAGGAGATAAGTTTGGAGGTTGAAATGGAAGTGCCTGATTTGTTGAGTGCTAAAGTAAATGTTGAGAATTTTGAAATTTATTGGTGTGACAAGTGCTTCCTCCCACATCTCCCATGTGATATTGTTGAACAAATTTATGAATATTTGGATGAACCTGAGTATGCATCACCTGAATATGATATTTTTACATTTAATTATCAAGACACCCCATGTAAGTTTTCTGCCTTCATGGAAATGATGATTGTTACTAATGTTGAATAGTTTTGGAGTGCAGTCAATAAGGTGTATGTCCTAACATATGAATTTTCTTCTGATGATAGTATAATATAAATAAATGAGTTACCCAATCATGATGCAATTAAAGATCCAAAGTTTGCTTTGAAAGAAATGTTGGACATGGATGTAGTATTGGGTAGCTTTGTTGGGAGTATGGACATTATTGAACAACCAATCGTTCTTAATGATAGGTTTGATAATGAAGATGTTGTTTGGAGGATGTCATTTGATGAAGATGGGGTTATTTTTTATGCCCCTGAAGATGAAAATTTCTAGACCCTTTTCAAGTAGTACTTTGAGTGCACAAATAACATTGTTGATCCTAATGCACTCTTGCTTGGTATACATTTGATTGTAGCTGAGAAGTAAATTTATTTATAGCTACTAAAAATCTACCAAGATAGTTTAGTGTGGTCTTATCTTGATTTGAGATCATACAAAGAGGATTTGCTTCAATGTGTCATCTTATCACAACTTAGTAGTAGATCTTTTAGGCAAGTATAGAGATGAATTTACTTCATCTTGGCTACCAAGTTACTGGAAAGGTTAAAGAGATTAAAAGATGGTAGAATTATAGAGCTACCAGATAATGGAAAGCATCCAAAGAATTTCCTAAATTAAGTTTAGATAATGTACATATTGTATAGTGTTTTATTGTTTTATCCTTTCATTGCTTTGTTGCCCCTCTACTTTGGGACTTGTTAGTATAGTTTGCTTCCATGTGTTTATTTCATGTTTATTTAATTTTAGATCCTCCTAATCTATTTTTGTCAATTTATCATGTTTTGTTGAGCCTTTGTTGAAAGTTACTAAGTCTTGACTCTGTGACCCTATGGATTGGCACCTAGTCTTATGTTTTGGGGTTATTTGCACACCCACAGGGGGTATGCATCCCCGAGTGAGAGCTAGCGTTAATGACCAAAATTACATTGAAGCAATTGGGCCCTTATCAAGTGAAAATGTCTAAGTCCAGCCCAAGTCAAGTATTCGTGTCTAAGCCCAAGTTTTATCTTCAAATTATCACTCCAAGGTCAATTTCATGTGAAAATTGGCTAAATCCTAGTTTTGTCTTTGATTGGTGAGTGTGTTTTTCCCCTAGACTTTTTCAGATTTTTTGTGTGAACATAATGTCTGAGGAAAATAGGTCTTCAATATTTTTGTCTCGAAAGACTTATTTCCATCACACATTTTGTTCACTATAAAAAGTCCAAAGGAATTCAATGTCTTGGCCAAGTCCCATTTGCATCGGGCTAAATGAATGTTTCACAAATAATCTGAAGGGTCATTTGTTTTAGACTTTTCGACTGCATCAAAAAGTCTGAAGGGCACTTGCCCTTCAAGAATTTTTCCCGCACAAAAATCTTGATAAAAATCCTTTATTTTGAAAAAGGTGTAAAGTCTCATTTATTTTAGACTTTTTGTCTATGGAAAAAAGTCTAAAGGGCACTTACCTTTTGGTAATTTTGCTCGCACAAGAAGCTTGATAAAAGTCCTTTACTTCAGAGAAAATGCCAAGTCAATTTTTGTGGGGAAATTATTTCAGACAAAATATCTGAAACAATTGTCTAGATGATGACAAAGATGCCAAAGATTATATTTCCATGGGAAAAGTGTCCAAGAGAGTTAATTTCTTTGGGGAAATTGTCTTGAATAAAATGTTAGAAATAATTCTCTTGATGAATGAAGGACCTAGGAGAAAAAGTGTCAAAGACAAAAGCCTGTAATAATTGTTATGGGATAATTGTGCCAAAGACAAAGACCTAGAACAAAACTCTTAAATACCAAGTTGTTGTAAGACAGAATTGGTGAAGACAAAAGGCTTAATGAGTAAAGTCTAGAATGAAAGGACTAGAGCAAAATATTTGATAATAAAATTCCCAAAGAAATTTACTTGAATTACAAGTATGATGCTTTCATGGGCATCTTTTGATAGGTGCACGGACATCAATTTTAAGCCATGGAAAATAGTCATTGGGTTTTAAATACCCCAGGATGATTTTTTGAGCATCAAATTCAAGAGCCACAAAGTACCTATTTATTTTCAAATGGAGATAAATCTATGACATGTATTGCTTGGACAGGATGATCTGATGGTACGTGATCAAAGTTGAAGAGTCAAAGGAACCCAAGACTAGCATAGGCATGATAAATGTCAAGCTTGTGGGTCATGATTAAAGGTTTGGGAAAGTTTTGAAGATCCAATGATGTGAGTGTATAGTTGATATTTTAATGGGGCCCAAGATCAAGTGATTTACTACCACATGGCACAATAGCACTCAATGCAATAGAGACTATTTTTAAGGCATGTAGAGAGCCTGTGGGGCTACCAAGTGGCACAATATTGGGGGCTAAGTGTAGATAGTAGACAATAACATTCTGCCCCTTAGATCATGATCTAATAGAGTGCATTCACCTACCCAAGCAAGATCTGGTGGCAGGAAAAGAGTCAAAATAGTCCATGATCCTCTAGGGAAATGTGAAAAGAATAATTGTCAAGTCCTCAGTGAGTGACTAAATAAATAAATTGTTCATGTTTGATTGTACATCCATCAGATTGATGACGTGAGTGAGAGTGGACTTTTCAAAGGGGAAAATGAAAATATAACCTAAGCTTTTCATTCGTCATCTTCTTTGCTCGATTGAGATCCTCTATGGGAAATATATTGTAGGTTTACAAGATCAAAATGGGCCACTCCAAGGAAGATCTCCAAGCATCCATGAATTAATAATATTATAATGCCATCATCACAATGTAATGGGCTTTCTTTGGTATGCATAAGAGAATGGAAACTATCCAAAATATTCTAGATTTGTCATCAATTAAAAGAAAAGCATCTCTAGGTAGTTACATAAAATGACAAAGTTTGTTTGGATCTTCAAATGAGTAACTTCTTCCCAACTCGTGTAAAAGGCATCTCCCACCATGAAATCAAAGGATATGCTCCATGTTTTCATCATTTATTGTAGAGGTAGTTGTAATAATCATTTTTATTCATGTGAGCAAGTTGTATGTGCATTTTGTCTCTCTTGATAAGGTGGTTCTAGATGTATAGCCATTAGCAAGCTCTGAGAGCATCTCTATATGTCTCCCCTATCCAACATGGAGAAAATCCACCATGATTTTCCCAATGGCATCATTTTGAAACACTGGTACATGTGATATTTTATTTCAAGTCAATGGAAAATATGTGTGGTTCTTTATTGTATCTTGCTAATGAAATGCAATAATATGTTTTACAAGTTCTACTTATTGGATATTTGGGTTTGTGTTCATTACTAGTTTGCATATTGAGCATGTACCTAGGTTATAAATCCATTTTTGTAGTTATGTTTGGAAATGTGTTGTTGACTGCCTTTTAAGGGCACCTTGGGTTTATGAATTTAGCAGGAGAAAGTATTTGAGACTCTAGTTTCAGTGTATGTTCTAGAGTTTTCAAGGATCATTTAGGCATTTACATTTTATTGGCACCAATGGATGCAAATTTCTCCTTGTAGTTTCCATGGCTTGAATTTTAGTTTTCCTACACCTTTGCAATAAATAATGTCATGTATGTTGAAAGAATCACTATTGTTTGAAATCCACTAGCACACCACCATGTTCTTCCTCTCTTTATTATTATCTGGCTATTCCATCATTTCCTACCCTACAAATAATACACCCTATTGCATATCTATAGGTGTTATTTTCCTTTAAAATGCATAAGATATTTCATATTTGAAATGTGTTTACAGTTTGTGTTTTAAAGTCTAGCATTGTAGTCTCTTATTCAACCTTTGTTGTTGAATATTTTATAGAATGAAGATTGTAGTCATTTCCTCATCTATATTTAGTAGCTTGTATATGACTTAGAGAATTTGTGTATTTCATTTGAAAACCCTTCATGGGTGAAGTGTGCAAACTTAGTTATGCCCTGGTCATATATATTCCTTGTGCTAATAATCCCCATGTAGGTTGAATTGAAAAATATATCAATGTGTTCAAGCTACCCCTTAGATCCTCTCACCTTGGTTTAGGAAGAGATAGAAGTATCATAGAGCTAACCATACCCTTTTTAGGTGATTTTTAGTCATTTTATACATTCATTCCTTTCTTGATGCCAAACCCTTCCCTGGATATAATGACATACTAGTGGGTTTTTCATCATTACTTGCCATTTTATCTCAAGTGTGCAAGCCTGAGTGTACGATGTGTAAAAATTGGAAACAACACAATATATAAATATTTAAAATGTGTCTAATCCATCAATCCATCTCAAATACAACTAAAAAATGTGTGTCTATCATCTATCCTATAGCTCTCACTATGTGCTTCTGGCATAGAATCTATGGGTGAACTTGGATGATGCCACTATGGTGTAATTCTTAGAGAACCCATGATGTGCTGAAAGGGTTTCCCCACATATCACTCAAAGGCTTTCATTTGAACTATCCTAATTGATGCTAACCTCTTAGTACTCTCTAAATTATGTTGTTCACTACTCTAGTGGCACTGCCTACTCATTGATGCTCTCATAGTAGGTTGCATGTTCCATATCCCTCATCACATCTAATAATGCATGTAGTTACCCAAGTTTAGTTAATGACTCATTCACTCTTTGTATCTTAATCTTCATGTATCTCTCTCTCATCTATATCTTTGTGTAAGCCTAGTATCATATGGAGTCTACCTTCCCACATCATGTGTCATTACACCCTCCTCTTTACTCTTAATATCTACTCTCATCTAATCTACCTCTACTTGTAACCTAGAAATCTCTTTGACATTGGAATCTCCCTAACCATCTCCAACCCCCTAAATCTCTATGTAATATTTCTATCTCAATATCTCTATCCCTAATCTCCTGATGCAATGTCTTGGTCAAGGCCTCATCCTCTATTGACTATATCATCCCTGATATCCCTAACCCATCTTCACATATTAGTGGACCCTATGGTACTAGTCTCATCTTCACATCCTGCCCATTTCCATCCTAATCACTATCAATCATTATCATCAGAATGTATCCTCTTGATCCATATCCTTTAGCCTCTCCTACCTATGTATCCTCAACCCTATCATCATCTCCACCACTTATCTATCCTTCATCACCTTACACTAGGGAAACAATCTATCTCCTCACTCACTGACTTATCCTTTGTAGTCACACTTTAAATGCAACATGAAATCTCTATGTCCATGTCCTAGGTCTCATGTAAGGCTCTGTCAACCTCAAAGGTCATTTTTTATCCCAATATATTGGATATACATTTATCAAACCTACATCATCAATGTCCCTCCTAGGCTAATATGGTGCAATCTGCATCTGTATGGAATTTTTCTTATCCACTCTCATATCTATGCTTGGTCCCCACTGAGGATGTCTCATACCATTCATGAATAAACATATGGCCCTACTAGCACATCCTATCATAAAGAAAACTATTGTAAAACCCTATCTGGCCTATACCTCTATATTAATACTCATGAGTTCAAATGTTGTACCATGGTGTCATCATATAATCCATATATAATGCATCATATCTCCACTATGGATCCACCTCCTTGTATAGACTCCATATAATGTCTAATGGCCCCAACTCATCAAATGCCCTTTGATAAAAATACATATTTCCTAATTGAGCCCTTCATACACCTATAATAACATGCCATTTATAAAAAAATGACTCTCCATGTTCTTTCTCCCTAATCTAACCAACTGACCTCTCAATGTTTTTATGCTCACACTTGCATAATTTTGGATGAGTGTATGTTATCTCATCCCTTTTACATGACATGATGCAAGTATTTATACAAGTGATCCACTCTCTATCATGTCGCTAATCAAATCCAAAATCCCATTAAGAAATAATCTCCCACTCTTTTCTGATAGCAGTATGTCACCAACAAGAGCCATCCATACTAGATTCAAAGTGTTTGTTTCTTCCAATGCCCTGCATTCAACTAAGTCTATCCCTAAACTAATCATGGTAATGAAATCATCTCCAAAAACATTACATAGTGATATAACTTGAGTGGTGTCCCTCTAATAAACCTTCACATTATGTATAGGTATGTGAAGTATCCTCCATAAATCCTTTAAGTTTTCCATCATCTCCCTTGTAGGCAAGTGGAATGTGTTGGTCTCAGAGTGCCAACACTCTACCAATACTATCAAAAATTTCCTATCATCCTAAATTTCTAGCATCTATGCAATATATGAAAAACCCACTACCTTTGATAACCCAATCTCATACTCTGTAAACCTCATCAAGAGTTCCATCACCTTAGATTAGCTCTCTCGCATAATAAGTATGATAAGTCTCTCCTGCACACATCAAAATGACACAATATTAGTCTTTTTACATCCCATATCTATCAAAATAAATTATTTTCATTCTTATCAATATCAAATGGCACTTTAAACTATCATTTCTTTTCTTTTCTTTTTCACATACCATCCATGAATAATTATTCATACGGATGGATGATTTTGTTTCACCCCAAGTCAAATTTTCTTCAACCTTAATCAATTTTTTTGTTTAACAAATTCTTTATATAGCACAATGAATTTGATTCAAGATTGAACAATTTCATTGTATGACACAAAAAACTCATAGTGACCTTTGACAAAACTATGGATTTCACAAAAATGATTTAAATGAATACAAAACCATCATTTTCTATGATGAAACCACCAAAATGGACTTTAATTCTATTGTTAGGAAAATGATGGATTCATTTTTTATATTTTATCTAAGTATTTATGGCTATTAAATGACCAAACATGAAACCAAAAACATGACTTATTGTATCCCCACTCCCCTCTGGTTGTTGGTGCACTTGAATTCGCTCACTATGATTCCTATCAACTGGGATACACTATATTTTCCTATCAAAATCTAGATCAAAATCAAAAACTAGGTGGTTAATCAAACCAATCACACAAATGAATTTCAAACAATTAAATTTATATTTCTATTACTCATATATATTCACCCACCCCATTCATATTTTTTACCCCCCCCCCCAAGTTTTTTTTATCATATTTTCCACCCTATCACCTCATTTTCTCTTCCAATAATACCACCAATTCATTTGATTACTCAATATATATGCAGTTGCTAACTTGTAGTCTTTGAAAAGGTACCCTAACTCAAAGAAAAATCATTCATAATTTTTACTTAAGCTCCAATATTCTTTCCAACCTCAGCCATCCCAACCTCTCCCTTGCACAAGTGTAGGTTTATGTTTATATAAGTGAAAGACCCACCTACTTACATTAATTTATTTAAATCTACTATAAACATTTAAAAAACCTTAATGTGCTACAAATATTTTATCTCTCACAATTTCAAGGCACAAACATTTTACAACATAACACATTGTAAAATACTACATGGGGAATAAATGTATAGCATGCGCTCTCTTGTGTTGGAGTAGAAATAACATATTACTTTGAATGCTACACCTATGTTCTCTTATGATGGGTTATAAATAAATTCATAACATGCTCTACTCTTTGACCTCTTTTGAGAATTCCTTTCTTGAAATCTTAAAAATCTTTATACTTTTTTCCACTTCTTTACACTTATCCTTCGAAGTATTTAAAGTATGTGCCACTCCATCTTTCCACAATGTATATGTATTCATATGAAAATCATGTTGCACCTTGCTGCAAAATGACAAAGCCTTCCAAGAAAAACATAATACAAATACATAATAATTATATCACATAAAACCTCATCTTTATATATTTCAATCTAGAAACTTACCCAAAATCAGAAATTGATGCCCCTTCAACAATCATGAAACACTATATGTATTTTGATATATAATTCTCTTAAATCCAATCTTATCTACCATTTATTAGAAAATAATATTATCAATGCTACCACTATAAAAAATCAATTTTAAAAACTTACCTCTATACTTATGAATGGTTCTAAATAAATTATTTCTCTGCGAAGGACTATTCTCCTCATTCATAGGTTTCAATAAAACCCTCTTCATCATGAGATCTTATCCAATTTCTAGTTCATCTACAGTATGAATAGACACAACATTTTCTTCATCTTCATGTGTAATATGTGCACTCCCATTAGTTCTCACAGTTCCTTCAGTATGCATATGAGGACACTCAAATAATTTATGGCTATTCTCACCATATTTGAAACATGTACTAGGGAATCCACTACCTCTACCTTGCCCTTAGGATCATCTACCTCTGTAATTTCCTCTACCTCTCTAGGTATTAGCATCATTGAGTTGTGAATTACTTGTCTCCACTTATTTCACTTATACAATACATCCTTTTCCACTTCCACCTTGTCCATGTCCATATGATAATTTTACTCTTCCTTGCATTGTCCCTTATTGTTTGTGTGATAACTTCTCTTCTACCTTTAACATAAATTGATAAGATTCTTCAACAGACTACAGTTTGAAATTCCAAAACTCAACTTAAATTTTTATGTGAAACCTATTCACATACTTTGAGATATTTTTAGCATCATATTCATGTACCCACTCTGTTGGTAAGTTTATAATACTCCTCAGTGTAATATTTCACATACATCTCCATCTGTTGTAGGTTTTGAATCTTCTTAAATGAACTCATGTTATAATCCACAAGAATGAATTTAGCCTCCAACTTCATGACAAATCTATTCCAATTACTTTTCTTATATTTTCATTTGTGCAATATTTCAACTTGAACATGCTCTCACCATAAGAATGTGTGACCTTTCAATGTTGTGCTAGTGAATTTAACCCACTTAGGATCTTTCATACATTCATACTCAAATTATTTCTCTAACTTGGTGATCTATTCAATTAGCTCTTTAGGACTCAAACTTTCATAATAAGTTCTAGGGTCTAATTTTGGTTTACTTCTCATTCTTACAAAAAATCACAAAAAATATCTTCAAGTTCATTAACCTCTTAGATATCTTGATCTTTAGGTGCTTCTTATGTGACTTTAGTATCGATTTCATCATCTATAACAAAAACATCTTGGTGTTTTGTTGTATCCATATCCTCAATTTGGGTTTGCATATCTCTTATCAATCCAACTAGTTCTACTAGTATGGTCACTCCAACCACTCTTTCCCTTCTACCATCTAATCCTCCTCTATGTGTAAATTTTTCCCTTAGAAATCTACATCTTATACCACATGATGATCTCAAA
Source organism: Torreya grandis (assembly GCA_037957365.1). Lineage (NCBI taxonomy): Eukaryota > Viridiplantae > Streptophyta > Pinopsida > Cupressales > Taxaceae > Torreya > Torreya grandis. Next base: position 3,009,848 of record JARHVA010000179.1, read on the forward strand.
AATTTAGATGCACAATATGTGCTTACAGCTTTTACCCAACATTGTTGCTAGAAACTGTCTATAGCTTCTTTGTACACACACTCATAAATACAAAAATAAAAATAACCAATAAGGGTTACAATCAATCTTTGATACTAAATGATTCAGTCATGATTAGGGGTATCAATTCATAGATTACCTAAAAAACCCAACCCTTAAAATACAAAGCAGGATATGAAATAAAATGCATCAACACAATTCAAATCTTTATTACATTTCATTAAAAGGAAATATAAAAGACATAATATCCCCATGACATCGCAGTCTCATAGTGAGATGCATTTCAACTTTAGATTCATAGATCTCTATTTGCTAACTCATAGTATTTGAAAATGTACCTAATGGAAAAATTTGGCCCACATATAAATCTTTAGCATGGTTTGCATAGTGAACAAAGTTCTGGATGGATTGAGCGGACCAAAGTCTTGGAAACAGGTCTAGGATTGCAAAGTGAAAAAGACTAGTATGTTCTCATGGTGATCATGACTTCCATGGACATAAATCAGGTTTCACATATCTCAAAATCTCTTTTTGAGCCTTGAAATGAATTGATCAAGCTTTGAATAGCCAAACCGTCATTAGGATGTCATGCACAAATAAACATAACAAGTCTCATTGCACATATAATAGATTCACTTGGAAAGCCTTCCAGGCTAAAAAATTACATGGACATGAAGTTCTTCATGCCTTGAAAATTCTCTATAAATTCCATGACTTGATGAGTTGTCTATCTCAAGTTACAAGACTTCAAAGTTATAATTGCAGAATGGGGCATTCGTGGGGACGTCGTAGTAAGTAGCCAATTAGTTTTTAAAATCCTTAAACATGCACATAGATGTCAAATTTGAGCCTCATAAAATAGCCATTTAGATTCAAAGGGAATATTCAATGATCTTTTCTATCATATGGAAGATCTAATGGTGTGTGGTGATTGGTGATGTCAGTGGGCCCAAATAAATCTATGGTGCACATTTAATCAAACCAAAGAGGATCGATGATGAGAATTAAGTCAAAAGGTTAGCATAGACACATGGCTGAAAAGTGTCAAGATATTAGAAACTAAGATCAAATCCAATGGTGAGTTGCATCCTAACAATGTCAGTGGGTCCCAAATATCTAACAAATTGTATTTGATTATGTATCGAGGATCAATAATGAGCATAAAGTCAAAAGGTCAACAGATCTCAAAGATAAATACGTGGGTGATAAGTGTCTCAATCACATTAAACTAGAAGAAGATCTATGGTTTGTGTTTAATCATACAAAATTAGATTGACAGTGCACAAGGGGTCAACAAGTCAATGAATTCCATAAATCCAATGAAGCATGTTAACCATGTAGATTCAAGATCAATGGTTGGCATTAAAATTTGAAGATAGGGAACTTCAAATAAAGGTTGAATGTGACCTAGGTTAAACCAGAGCATACCTCAAATATCTATATCACCATTAGATCTTGGTTGAAGGTCACAAGTAGATGTAGTTATATAGTCATGGATTGTTAATAATAAAGTTCCATCACCATCAAAGCATAGTCTCAACCTCTGGTTCAAAGATTTAGAACATGCAGGGTCCATATTCTAGGGTTGTAGTATTGTTTCATAACTATGATCATTACTCTTTAAATAATATCTATGCAGATAGAGAGTCCTCAATTCCCATAGGTTTTAGAGGTAGAATAGATCTTTTTAGACCTAATAAATATCAATAATAAGGCTATGTAGTTTATAGGTCTGCATTGATATAATAGCTATAGGAAAACCAATAAAGGAGATTAGTTTTCAATCTATAGAAAATAACTATGCTCAAATTTTGGAATGAGGTAGATATATGATTAATGAAGGAGTGTCTCATCTTCTAATATGGTTATAACCTCGATAAAGTAGGTATAAACCATCACTCAAATAGACATGATCAAAGCTCTATCAGATTCTAGGTATGAGGACTTTGTACTAATAGTGAAAGCAAGTGGAAGGTGGCATGGAAGATCAAAGCAAAGATATTTGGGGATTGGAGAAGAAGTTAGAGCATTCAATGCTATTCAAATCTTAAGGATCTTTCTTCCTTGAAAGGATTATGACCCATCATCTATAGAATAGATTTTTATCTTCTAGTGCTTTTGCTCAACCAATGAGAAGAACTTGAAGACTAATTGGAACAAATGAAGATTAGCTTGTCTATGATGTATTACCTATGATTTGATCAAAATATGGTGAAGCATTCATTGAAAAGTGGCAACTCATTGATTATTCTTGATTAATGTGTTCCCTTTTTTATCTACTCCCTTTCTCCTATATAACCCCATTCTTTCCATTTGTACTCTCTCTCTCTCTCTCTCTCTCTCTCTCTCTCTCTCTCTCTCTCTCTCTCTCTCTCTCTCTCTCTCTCTCTCTCTCTCTCTCTCTCTCTCTCTCTCTCTCTGATTCCCATAAGGATTCTTTGATTTGGAAGAGTAGGGGAATCTTTGAGATATTTTAAGATATTCTCCTCTTGGTTAGGCTAGACCTTGTCAAGCATTTATAAGAACTACCTCTTAAAGCAATAAGACTTTCTTTACCTATCTCTTGCCTTGGATCTTTGTTGGGTGAGTTATGCATGATGGCATTATGTGAAGGAGAATTTTCCACATCTATTGTCCTCCTTTTTGACCTCTTTTAGGGTGTTTTCAAGTTATTTACAGGTATGTATTAGTGTTCTTTCTACCATTAATATAATCTCTCAGTGAGTCTTAGAACTCCCCTTTGTTTGCATGCATTGCTTCCTGAACCTAGCCAATGACATACTTATGCAAATTGGCTTGATTTTGAGGTTGTGTGAGATAGCATTATCTTCTATAGATCTAGTGTGGGTTCAAGCTTATAAGAGTTTCCTATTTTTATTTGGTGCATCACCTTTTAGGCTTATTAGGAGCCATTTTCCCCTTTTTAACCCTTTTCACTATGACAAGCATTAGTTTAGGTAATCCATCAAGAAGAAGTCAGCCTTCTCTAGAGGTTCAACCCCATCGTAGGTTACCCATAGCCAAGGGTTGTTTCAATATTATGGCTTAATTAGAGGGACTGAAGAACTCCCCCCAAGAGTGTAGATTAGTGCCATAATAGTTTTTAGCATGCTTGGTGGGACTTACTATATTGTTCATTGGTGAAGAGTATTGGTGTTCTCTTCATCCAATCAGCCTTTGAAGGCATGTATTAAAATATCAATGGCGACTCCAAACATTTATTAGTTAGTTTAAATAGCCTAACTAAGTGCCTAATCATCATAATCAGGTATGTATAATTAACCTTCTTTTGATCAATATGCTTATTCTCAACCTTAGCATCACACTTATCAAGTAAAAAATGTTTGTCTTCCCCCCAAGTGGCCCTCAAACAACCTATTAGCCCTATCATGGCCCTCAAACAACATATAACTAAGGTCAACCTCCTTTGCATTTAAATCAATCCTCTAATTCCCCTTGTCAATACCAGGCTTATCATGTTACATCCTTGTCAGGAGTCAAGCAAGCATTATCAATTTATATTGAGTTGATAAGTGTTGGTGTAGAGTTTTACCCTTGCATAGGTTTTTACTACACCTATTTATTTTAGCTTTCTTAGGAGGATAATTAGGTCTTTATTAGGTGAGTGATGAGCCCAAGATTAATTAATTCTAATTAATTGTTAAGCTTGATCAGGGTATGTCAATATTATGTTGTCATTATGTTGACATACCTACCCACCCACTCAACCAGCCTATTTATAGGCCTCTTCTCCAAGGCATTCTATGTGGAGTAGTGTGGATAGAGTTAGATTATGTGGTGTGGAGTACTACTCTTTCTAAGCCATTTTTGGCTTGATCATTCAGTGAGCTTAGATTCATTGAGCTTCTTAGTTGTGAGTTGTGACAACTTTGAGATCTATGAACTTCATCTCTTTGTATAAGCAGTTCATCTCCATTATTAAATACATTGTGTTCAGTTTCTACTCTCTTCTAGATTTCTTGATTCAATAGTTATGTGTGTTCTCTCTATAGTCACAGTCTTATACGTCTGATTTTGGATAACTCTTTCATGGTATTAAAGTTTTGCGTATCTTGTATCGAACACCATTATTTTTTGTTGTTCATTATTAAAATCTAGAGTTTTTTTTCATATTATTCAACAATTTTTAGAGGGTTTAATAAATTTTAGGGTTGTTTTGAATTAAAAATCTCAAAAACCTCAAGATTTGTTAAAATTCCCTCAGTCGCCTAAGCAAGCAAAAAAATTGTAAGGGTCTTTCTTGCAAAAAAAATCTAGGGTATTACTTTTATGGTGGATATTGTTTACATTGACTTTGAGCCATCAAAATCTCAGATCTATGGTCTACCAGATCTAAGCAACTAGTTTACCATCTTGTCATCTTGTCTTTATTATGTCTACATAATTTTGTTGTAATTTTTTTACATCTTGCAAGCTAATAAGCATGTCAAAAGGATATTCTAGTTTAGTATGTTCATTATTTGAATGGTATAAGCTTGGATTGGCCTCTATTTGCAACTAGTTGCTAGGTGTAGATCCATGGATTCAAGATCACCAAATAGGCTAGTTACAATTCTAACATTGATCAGAGGGTTTAGATCTATGGAAATCCCTGAGTGGCCTCTATCATTTGGCACCAAGATCTCCATATATTCTGGTCTTCAATGGCATCAACGAGAAAATGTTAGAATCATTGCCCCTATTTGCTTCCTTGGCCTTCTCAATAGCCCTTCATCCACTATCTACAGTCCTTTGTTGTAGATCTATTTAAGCATGGCCATTTTTTACCTAGCTCATTTTGGTGTCAAGGTGACTTAGCATTTGGCATTTTTTGAACACATATCTGCATAGGCACCATCTCTGCATTATCTTTTTCCAATTGCTTGGTATCATATTTCATTTTGGTAGCTTTGGCATCTACACCTAATGTTTGTGTTTTGATGAAAGGGTCAATGCTTAGCATCCTTTTGTTTTGGATATTTCCTTTAGCCACTCGATGCTTGATCTCTATGCATCCTTCTACCCACTCAAATCCTTCTCTTCACAGTTTCCTGTCAGGAATGTAGTCCAAACTATCAAACATCTCCAAGTAGACTTCGTTGACAGCTCATACATGATTTCATCATGTAAATCTATTGGACAAGTCTCGAGACATCAATGGTTTTGGAGTAAATTCTATGTTGTTGACACTGAAAGGTATGACCTACAGGTTTGGTGTGCTAAGAATGCAAAGGTAGGTGGCAACAGGCATATAATGATGGTTTATATATGTTGAAACCATAATCCAAACCACAGTAGATGCAAGGAGTTGGTCATTCTCCTAGTTGTGACTTATTCCAATCTTCTTTCCATTTCTCCTACCTTATTTCTTCTCACATGTTCACCTCTCTCCACTCTCACGTCGTTATTGTGATCTAAAACCACTCTCAAAATGAAAAAAACATAGCATTTAGTGGTATTTTTCCTTTCTTGCATGGTTTAAGCCATGGTTTTCTAATTTAAAGGTTTGTTGGTGGTCAAATAAAGTTTTGTTTACTTTTTTTGTGAAGTCATTAAAGGCGGTGGAGTTTTGATTAGAGTGGGAGGTGGGTGATTTGTTTTTACAAGTGGGAGACATAAACACAATGGGGTAATTGTGATATATGGGGTCAATTCACAATGGGGGCAACATTTTTTATTGTTTTTTATTTTAAAACAATACATTGTAAAGGATAGTTTCATTAGTTTTAATTTTACCTTGTATTTTTGCCTATCAAAGATGAAGGGTGAGGCTCAGGTTGGCAGGAGGCCAATTCCCCCTCACAGAAAAAACCATTGCATTCCTTGTTTAGTGACTATTCCAATGGATGGTTACATGGCATGATTTATTCTTGAACTTGTCGTGCATTTAAATTTTAGGTGTAATTTAATTAAATAGGCCATTAATGATGGAAAATGTAATTTTCTATAATTTTTGACTGGTAACTCAAAATTGAGTGCCACATTTTCAAAATTGCATATTTTTTATCCTCTTTCCATTGGTCTACTTTGTTTTGTAAAATTCACTAAAGTTATAAAATGCCAAAATTTTGGGGGGGCTACCTGACTAGCTCACACATACTTCTCCTCATACAGAGACATTATCAGTAGAGTCTGATGTCCTATTGCTTGTCTTGTTTGCATTTCATGTGTACTAATTTGGTCATCTGCACTATTTGATCCTACATGTTTAGATGCATTATCATTTGAGTTTGGCATCCTCACATTGAGGGTGTTTTGTAATTACAAACACAGGGGGGTCACTATTAATTATCTTGGGGAGATTTGTTGTGGGCCCTACATTCTATCATGCACACATTCAATTTTCATAACTATTTACATGTGTCTATTTAGTGATTATTTACATAGATTACTCTTGTATTCTTGGATGTATTATAAGCAGACCCTGACGTCCATTTGAGTATGCATTGTCACTTGTGCACTAATTTCTCTCATTTGATTGGACTCATTTTCGGTGTTTTCTGAAGTCCATTTCTAGAGTGTGCACTTTTACTCTCAGTCATGGTCATGTCGACTCCATTTGAGAGATCCATATTGAGGATAGTTGTTTCATCTCCAGTGATCCTTCTTGGAAAGGACAACTATGCTTCATGGTGTGCTTATATAGAACATTTACTCATGGATCATGAACTTATTCTATTTTTATATGGATAGATTCCTAAGCCTATTGACCCAGGTCAATACATTGATTGGGCCAACTCTTGTGATGTGTCTATGGTCACTTATTGTTACATGTTTTATGGGATTTACATCACCATGTAGAGCAAACAGAGTGTTCCTCTACTATTTGGAGCACTCTTCAGAGTCTTTTCAGAGATCGAGTTGAGACTTAAGTCACACCTCCTCCTCCACTACCCATCATCTCTTTTGAGATAGTTATACTCTTACCTCTTAATTTTATTTTCTATGATGATACATCTATGGTGGATAGTGCTCTTCCTTCTGTCAAGCCCTCACTACAAGACAAGATTCTATCAGACCTTAGTTGTCCTATTACAGATTCTACATTTGTTCCTATGCAAATTATTTCTCTTTTAGAAACTTCACCGACTTTCACTTCTGAGGACTCCACTATTTACAATATGAGTACACATATTGTGAGCATCGATGACTCATATATTCCTATGGACTTTCTTTCTTTAGTTGGTGAGTCATGCTCCACTCTTCACATGGACATTCTTTCAGTGAATGTTCCATGTCATTTTTCTAACAGTGGTATTACCTTTAGATTTTGTGCACATTCTTGCTAGACCTATGCCACAAATACGATTTGGACCACATTCAAAGATATTCATATTGTTTCCTTCATCTTCCATTGTGGAATGAGAAAACTTTTAGTACACACATTAGGTTCTTCTTTTGCCAAAGGGAAGAAACATTATTCGATATAAATGGAGCTTCTACAGTCTTCAGGTAGAGGATCTTGTCATCGACCTTCATCATCTTACGAGCTATGCTTGGAAAACTGACTAATTTAGCATCATCATTTGGGGGGTCTTTTAGTCTCCTCTTCTTCTTTTCTCTCTTTTGGGAGGGAGTTTTTTCACATTGGGTTTTCTCCCTTTCTCCACTTTATGAGATATTTTTTGTACTTGGGTACCTAATCAGGGTTAGTTGCCAAGACCCAATTCTTATATCCACCTAAGTTATGCTTAAGGGGGGGTGTTGGTGTAGAGTTTTACCCTTGCATAGGTTTTTAATACACCTATTTACTTTAGCTTGCTTAAGAGGCTAATTAGGTCTTTATTAGGTTAGTGATGAGCTTAAGAGTAATTAATTCTAATTACTTGTTAAGCTTAATTAGGGTATGTCAACATTATGTTGACATACCTACCCACCCACTTAGCCAACCTATTTATAGGCATCTTATCCAAGGCATTATGTGTGGAGTAGTGTGGATTGAGTTAGATTGTGTGGTGTGGAGTATTTTTCTTTTAAAGCCATTTTTGGCTTGATCATTCAGTGAGCTTAGATTCATTGAGCTTCTTAGTTGTGAGCTATGATAGCTTTGAGAGCTATGAGAGATGTGAACTTCATCTCTTTATATAAGTAATTCATCTCCATTACTGAATACATTGTGTTTAGTTTTTGCTCTCTTTTAGATTTCTTGATTCAATAGTTGTGTGTGTTGGCTCTGCAATCACGATCTTGGATGTTTGATTCTAGACAACTCTTTCAATAAGGGAGATTGGTAGGGATTTGAAAATTTATCCAATCATTCTTATCCATATTCTACAAGAGGTAAGGATTGATCTTTAGTTGGTCAAGAATAGATGGCTAGTTTTTTAGGGTGAACAATGGTCATCTTGTGAGAATGATGACATAGTAATGTGAGAAACATGATCCAAAATGCAGACAGTGTGTTGATGATTTATGAATATCAATAGGCTCATTGGGATCAGTCTTATGTTCCCTCTCCCCTCCAAGATCCTCAAGCTCAACCTTTAAGAGTTCTTGATCAATCCCCTAGTCAACCTTGTCAAATCCCATCCTTATCAAAACTCAAAGAGGTAATTCTAGACCAAGGCAGAACAATAATGAAAATAAATGAGGGGGTTAAGCTTGGACAAGAATTCCCTATTCATGTCATAGAGGGGATAAGGATCTTCTTACAAGAGTTTTGGAATGTATGGGCATCCATTGAATAAGTTGACTATCCACACATTGAGAAGAAAGAGATGAAAGGGTGGGTATTATCCATTGCAAAAGTGTTTTAACAATGGGAGAAAGAGTATTGTTTCAGTGAATTTTAACTTATATTTTGAGAAAGAAAGAAGAATAAAATAGATATGGGTATGATTGAAAAAACTATTTTATTGTGTGTGCATTGATCAGAAGATTATGAAGAGATCCTCTTTAGCTTGGGAGGATGACCTGCAAATAAGACAACACTAAATCAAATAGCTGGCTACATAGATAACTGGGTGGATTGCCTAGCACTAGCTAGATCCCAAAATTAAGAGCTTCTTCAAAGGCTATCAATCCATACATTTTAAACAATTAAGTTCATAAAACAAAATATAGATTACTTACATCAATAATCAAAATCTACTGAAATTGAATACAAGAAATGTTTGATAAATAAACGATAAAAATGACTAATATAGCAATAAGCAAGTCAATACTAATGCTAAATAGGTCAAGTGTGCTTCAAAAAATAGGTTTGGGGTTTATGAATGATTAGAAAAAAAGATTTAGTTGAGGGTAAGTGGGTGAAAATAGCTTGCTATTATTTTCTACCATAGTGACCATTGACGGTTGGTGTGACCATCGGCGGTTAAGGTGACCATCGACGATTGAGGAAATTATCGACAATTAGATAGACCATCAGTGATTAGGATGACCATTGATGGTTACTATGTTAGGTTTGGGTGATAAAAATGTTAGATTAACAAGATTATAAAAGGCAATTTTAGGAGATTGGTTTATGTTGGGTTGATTGTAAAATACAAACAAAGTGACTGAATGATTAAGATAGATGCTTAACTTTTCAAAGGTTGGTTAGATGAATAGTTGAAGTTATTGACTCATTGGTAGAGCCTAACATGATTCTAGTAGAGTAATGGTACTTGGATATCGATTGAAAGGTGGCATAAATTTGACTCTCCATCATATGGTTAGATTACTAGATTGTTAAAATAACACCTACAAAAGAAGCTCTAGATGTAAAAGCTCTTGATAATTGTGGATGCAGTCTTTTTTATTACCTTTTGCTCATCTCTTCTTATAAGCAAGGAAGGAAAGGTGCAACAAGATGTTAACAAGGGGTCCAACATTTTATCTAATTTTAACTTGTGTCTGCATGGGCTTGTACATAAATTAGATGAGCTAATTATAAAAAAATCAGTTCTGGGTGAAGGGTCAGTTAAGTTGGTTCAGATGGTGGAACCTAACCATCAATGGTCATGGTGATCATCGATGGTTAAGGTGACCATCAATGATTGAAGGCCAAGGTAAAGTTAGTGTAAAATGTGGGTTAAGATAGTGGGTCAAATTGACTTGGGTTAGGCCTATTTTAGGGTTGAACAGTCTAGGCTGGGCCCAAGGGGGTCTTAAGGTGTTCTAAGGGGAATGCAACATTTAGAACCATCATGTACAAATTTTTGGTGTCTACATTTTTTCCCTTTTTGTTATGTAGTTTGTATCGATAAGATTTAAAACAAAAATGGATTGCAAGTCAAAGGTTTGAGTGCCTTTAGCATGAGAGGAGGTGTTCTCCCTCAAACTGGGAGTCGACAAGGTAAAATAGAATTGAGTGTGGGTTTGATAAGCGGTAAAGGTGATGGCGAAGGTGGACATCATGAAGGTGGGTGATAGGTTGGGCATTGAAGTGCAAACACATGTAAAAAGTATGATAAAAGGTGTAATAGCAAAGATCATGCATAGATTATATTATCATAGTTGGTAAAAATAAAGGTCAGTGCTTGAAGGATAAGTGACAAGTGGATCGTATGACCGCATTTAAGCATGGCAGTTGGGAACACTCATAAATTCAAGTCTCCTAGGTAAGGTATGTGTTTTTTTGGGTATCCAAGGTAGGAAGTGCTCTTGGGGAAAACACAAATGGGTGAGGTGAAGTCATGGGTATCCTAGGTAGGAAGTGCTCCCAAGAAGACACCAATAGGTTAGGTGTGCACAAGGTAGCGCAAGTTCAAAATTAGTTCAACATGGAAATTGTTGTCATTACGGTCAAAAGGACCAAGTAAAAGTCATCACAAAATGCATATTAGTTGGGCTGAAATGGATAAATGGAAAGGTGACAAGGTGGTTATTGAGGTGGGTGGAGAAGGTAGTCTCCATGGGGTGGGTACTTGATGTGGTCTAGTTTTAAAAAGTTTCGAAAGGAAAAGGTAAAGCACTAAGATCTTGATCATCGATGGTCAGGGGGTGAAGGGTCAACCATCAATAATCACCATGATCATCGATAGTCAGGGGGAAAACCCTAAAAGTTCAGTGATCAAAATTAAAAAGTGAGTCATTTGGACTCATTTAAACATTTGACTATTGGTATTGAGAGCTTGTCTATTTTTGGTGTTTTGTGATTATTTTACTAACGGTGATTTATAGTGGTTAGTTGATTCTTGAGCTAGACATGTAGACCTAGTGGACCAATGAAGATGTAGAGTGGGTATGGATGCAAATGAGGATGGGTAGCGGGTCTCAAGATTCCTCCCTGATGATTATTAAGGAATGATCTAGGGGTTGCATTTTTAATTGGTAGATTAGTTTCCTTTGGTCTTTATATTGCATTTGAATTAGGTATTTGGTTTGGTTTAATATTTATTGGGTAGGTTAAGTTAAGTTTGGTATGCCCTAGGGTTTATGGGTTTCTAGGCTTTGGTAAAAATTGGCTATTGGATTCCCAAATTGGGAGGGATAGGTTAGTTAGGGCAGGCTAGGGTTAGGTAGAGGTAAGAAATTTGCAAGGATTTGGGTAGATTTAGGTGGGTTTGGGTGGGTAGGTCTTGGGGGATTTCCACCAGTGGTCATACACAGTGATTGTCGACAGTCATCTTGATCATCGATGGTTGATGAACATGGGTAAAAGGGTCCCCTGACCATCGGTGGTCATCATGGCCATCGATGATCATACCAAATGGTAAAAAAGTTTTAAGGTTAAGGTTATTGATTGGGATAGGTTTGAATGATTGTTCTTAGTTGAAAGTAATGCTTTAAGGGTTTGATGGGTAGTATTGCCAATTTTGGGTTTGATAGATGTGTGCAGGACAAATATGCAATAGTGCATAGTAATTATCAAATGGGTAAGGTAGGGTAGGATTAGAAGAAGGTGATAAGTTGGTAGGAAATCATACTATAGATAACTAAGTGTGTTTACTACTAAATATTATAGGCATGGGAGTGGATTCAAATGCATGATCAAGTGCCTCATATCTTTGTAGAGATCCACCAAGGCATGACTATTGTAGATTAGGTGTACATAAAGGAGGTGGGCCTTGAAGCAATGATACATTATCATCATGTGCTTCATGATGTGGTGATGATCATGGCCCTCATCAGGAGATGGGATCTGGGCATGAACAACTTCTTACTGCCCATTGGTGAGTTGATGATCTTACCAAAGGATGTATATGTTAGGATTGTGGAGCTAAAAGCTTCACTGATGTAGACACGGAGGAGGTTGCAGGAGAGTTGCTAAGTGTCAGAGACACCGGCGTCAGTCAGGCCAACCGACGTCGACAGGATAGGGCAAGAAGGCAACTGACGTCAGTCAGAGATCGGCCGGCGTCGGCGACCCCAGGCGGACAGGGACCGGCGTCGGTCGCCTATGTGGTTCGACTGCGAGTAAATTACGGGCAGTTGGTTGACGAACCAAGTGTTTGCATGATCAGGGCTAATTATAGACTGAGAGCTGCGGATCTAATTATTGTAATTAGATGTCTAATTATTGTTTGGATGAGATCTATATAATAGACTCATGGTTGTATTGGAAAAGTGTGCTAGGGAGTAAGAGAGCATAATTATAAGCTCCTTCTGTGTGTGAGGTAGAGCAATGGTGCGTTCCTCCTAGTGCCTCAGTACCAGGTGTGTTGGTGCTGGATTGGAGAGCCAGCTGGGTTCTTCAAGAGTGTAGGATCTTGGTCACAGTTGTATGGCCTATATAGGAGATCTACATGGTAAGTAAGATCGTTGATCTGTAGGTGTATGTGTGTGCAAGGTCGAGGTTCACAGGTGAGCAGAACTGTTGTTTGATTTGCAGGTGTGCAAGGTCATATAGACAGCAACACAACAGGGAGCAGTATCAGGCAGGATCTACTTGGAGTACAGGTGTGTACTCGGATAGAGCAAGAGGAAGGCAAGGGAGTTCCTTCCATAAGTATGGTCTGTTGAATTGCAGGTTGTTGCAGATTCATGGGAGATCTACTTGAAGTACCTTGAGTACTTGTGGAGCATGTGGAGTGCTTGTGGAGTGCGTGGAGCACTTGTGTTGTGCGTGGAGCACGGGAGGTGAACACCAACTCTGTATTTGAGTTGGGTGTTGGGACCTGTGAGAGGGAGAGCTTTGGGGAGAAGATTTACTGTTCACTTGAGGTGTGGGAAACCTCTGTAAGGTGGTGGAGAAGAAGTGGCATCTTCTTTATTGTATTCTTTTCTATATAAAGTGTTAATACAATTTGTGTATTGTCTCTCATATCATGTGTTATTCTGAATTCTAGTTACTCGGTGAATCTGGTTAATTTCCGCATATTAAGTTGCTTGGTTTGGTAATCAAATTGTGTGCTTCCGGTTTATCTCCCAACAGTATATAGGATGACATGGTTTCCCCTTTGAGGTGATTTGATATGTCACATTGAGTAGGAGGAGTTCTTAGAGATGATATATGGCGACAACCATGATCATGTCAGGTGGCATGCTAGGGGTTTTAACTACTCTATGCTCTATTAGAGGGTGAGGGGTGAGAGGAGATTGATGACCATGATGATGATGGCTATGTCATGCTTTACCCTCTCAAATTTGAGTAATGGGAGGTTTCCCTATCTACTATTGGGGGTGTTGGTAAAGATGCTACTAGGATGTATAGTGTTTGGATGGGTACCTATGTTACTTGTTCAGATATATAAGGAGTTGTGGGGATTCAGAGCTCACAAGAGGTATGACATTAACTTCAGGCTTGTCTTACACTACTGGGCTTATGAGCACATTTGAGTGCTGAGGCTAATGGGGCTACCATGGGTGGGGTATGCTCAGATATATTTCCTAGTTGGTTTTATGCAGTGGAGAGATGAATTTACCACTTTAGGTGCAGGAGGAGGAGATCATGACACAAATTGGCTCAGAGGGGCTCTAGGGGCTTTGGTTATTGGTGATGTTATTTGGAGGCCATATCGGAGTGGGTCAAATACAGGAGGCAAACTTTATCCCTGTAGATTTATAGGTGGATCTTCGGTATGGGGGATGGGGAGGTAGAGCTCATCCCATTTGATAGGGTGAGAAGGTATTTTGGCTTGGTATAGGGTATCTTAGGGTCATTTCCTAGATATAGGTAGGAGGCTATAAAGATCCTACTTCTTGAGCCATATCTAGTACAAACCTTTTTGGATCATGAGGAGTTATCATTACGGTCAACAATTGATGATGCAAGTTTTATAGATGGTTACCCTACTTGGTACTAGACTCTATATTAGGAAATGGATTTTGGTAGAGATGGTGGTGGTAGGTAGCCTATGGATGTAGACCTAATTGGTAGAGGTCAGTAAGCACAAGTTCAAGGAGGTGCCCCAAATGCACAAGCAAGAGCAGTGCTAGCTAATACACAGGCACAGGTTGCAATATTATAGGGTCAACTGGTAGCTTTATAGGGTTAGGTGGCTATACTTACACATGAGAGGGACTAGGCAAGAGATTCACTATCCTTGGTTACCTAGGAGAGAGAGTCCTTGAGATAGATGGGAGGAGGAGTTGCATCACTTGCAAGATCACCAGGCACTATCCCCATGGCACGATACCTAGCCACAATGGAAGAGTTATGTTATTATGAAGCTATAGTCTTAAGGTGATGTCTTGATGAGCCCTGATGGGGTGAGTATAGAGCTAGTTTGGTAGATGGTGCTAGCATGGCAACACTAGGTCAATGGTTTTCTTCTATAGGTAGATAGGCAGGTACCTCAGGGGGACAGACACTAGGACCTAGTGGTGCTCTAGGAGATAGTGGTATTCTAGGGTTATAGCCATGATATAGTTTAGATATATTATATGTTGTATATCATTTTGATACCAGCCTATGAGCTGATGTGGTGAGATGTAAATTTTTGAGGGAGAGATATGTATATTATTTTTTTACATTATGAGGTGTAGACTCATGATTTATATCTATGATCCTTGTTTATCATTCATTATTTATGGTTTACTTTGACATTTAGCTCATGATGTTTATATTAATTGTGCTTATGTTATAGATATTGGATACTGATGTAGACTCACCTAGCTAGGCATGTGATGAGATGTATTTTGTTTATGTTCATGGATATGATGATGATGTTTATGCTAAAATTTAATAAGTATATACTTCTTTATTTGGATTTAGACATTTGGTGAAAATGGTTGATTGCTTTATTATTCATGGATGATTGGCTTTGATATGTTGATGGATATGCTAATGATATATGTTTTTGCTTATGATATATGTTGATGTGTGGTGTTTATGATTATGCTTATTATTACTTTGCTTGAGGTAGAGAACATAAAGTAAGTTAATTAAAAACAGTAGATGTGAGAACAAATAATATAATCAAGAGACAAACGTCTTAGTGAATATATCAACTATTCATAATAGGATAAGAAGACGACATAATGCTTCTTCTTTGACAAAGACTAAAATATAATCGAAGTTGGATTGGCTTAAGAAACATAAGCCTTTTGAATGCTTCACATTAGCAATTGCTAGTTGGTTAAAAATGTGTCTTGATCACATAATGTTAAGTGAGCTCAAAATCCCTTTCTTATAGTGTATAAAGGGGAGATGGATGAAATACGGAACCTTATTATGAGACTAGCATGTCTCTTCTATAGGTTTCTAAAGAGTCAGTATAAATAAGTCTATGTCATAAAAAGTGTAGATTGATCGATGCATTAAGTCTACTCATGAGAGCCGATTGTGGATTTCAAGATTATTTTGCTTATGAAAGCCAACTATGGATTTCAAAATTCTTTTGTTTTTTTATTTTGATTGATAATGAGTATTTCACTTATTGCTTAAGAGGGTTGGGGAAGTTAATTGATGTAAGAAGCTTCTAAGACTTTGCTTGTTTTGAAAAATGCCTTACTCAGCCATCCTTCGAGGAATTAGTCTAAGTTTGTGTGTTTCTTTTAATTCCTTTGATAGCTTTCCTTAAAGGGATCAATCCAACTTAGAGCAATTTTGAATATGTTTTAAACAAATATCCTTCAAGGGAGCAGTCTACAAATACTAGGAATGACCATGATTGCTATTGGTTTGGATTTTGCTTTTTGCTTTGTTTGATTTTGCTTGACATAGACTTACTTATATAGGCTTAAGGGTTCACCTTTATGAAGGCAAAACTAGAAGCACAAGAAGATGGATTAGGTGTAAAGAGGCTAGATGACAATGATCATGGGAATCCATCCTTGTGAAAAGGGGTAGAAAGTACCATGAGAATCATGCCATGGTAGAGCTATGGTACCTATCATTCAAGATTAGGCTATGATTGTGATGGATAATCACATGATTCAATTTTAATCAGTTACCACTAAAATAAGGAGATGGAATGTGGTTTGAAATTAAAGGATGAGCTTAAGTTAAACAAAAGGTGAGCTTGATCCTTCTTAATAAAAGAAAGGATGCAAATGCAAAGCATTGAGAGGCTCAAGTTTTGGGTTTCCCTCAAGAGAGGATAACTAGTAAGCGTTGGATCCGTACTTGTGGGTAGTGATATAAGGTCCAAGCCAATTAAAATCAAGCTTGTCATGATTTTTTTCCTCCATATTGGTGATATGTTAATCTTATTTTAACATGAGGTCTCTAATATTAAATTCCCATTCTCTAAGGTGTTTGTTATAGGCACATTTGGCATGCTTTTGATAGACATGAAGATGGGTAAGGGCGGATAAGCGGCGTTCATCAAGTAGCTCAAGATAGGATAAATGGTGTTCATGATAAATCCAAAGAGCTTTCCTGATAAGACCCCAAAAATGCATTTCTTTGGGTTGAGGCAGACATGGTAATGGATGAGGTGCTCAAATATAATCTTGAGAACAACCAAATGATCCTTACAATATTTGGATTTTCGAAGGAGGTCATCTACGTAATCTTTGATAATTTTGTGGATAAGGTCATGGAAGATATAAATCATGGTATATTGGTAGGTTGCACTAGCGTTATTTAGTCCAAAAGGCCTAACCCTATAGTATAAGGTTTCTCATGAGGTGATAAATTTGATTTTGTGTTGATTTTTTAGGGCAATTAGGATCTGATTGTAACCCAAGAATCCATCTATAAGAGATAGCATTTCATGGTTGACTGTAAGATCAACTAACTGGTCAATGTTTGGTAGAGAAAATTCATCCTTGGGGTAAGCGAGGTTAAGGTCATGAAATTCCACATAAATTTGTGGTCCCCCTGTGGCTTTGGTGATAGGCATGACATTCAAGACCCATTGGGGATAGTTAATGGGTTGAATGAAATTGATAGATAGGATACATTTAAGCTCTTCTTTGATGAGAAGGGCTACGTGAGGGTGTATTCGTCGAAGTTTATACTTAATGGGCTTGGTGTCATGGTTGATAACTATCTTATGATTGGTAATGGTGGGGAAAATCCTAGGCATATTAGCATATGACCAAGTGAATGTTATGTTGTGGTCTTGGAGGAAAGAAGGGAAGTCCTGAAGTTCCTCAGCATTCAATGATTAGCCAGTTTTGACAATGCGGGGGTTGTTCAGAGTGCCCAAGTTGATATCCATGGTGGATTCATTCAACATGGTTGAATTCTTAGGAGGAAAGGATTTGTGGATGGAAGAATCCAGTACACCAAGATAGGTGAGAATGGAATCATCATCCTAACACTGAATAGTATTGATGGTAGGAGAGTCATCTCCTATCATCTTAGGATGGGTCATAGGGATGGTTATGGTTTCCCCTTCCTTTTCATAAGTCAAGGATTTGAGGATGATCATGTTAATGAAAAAAAAGTTAGGGGGGATGATGTCATTGTCTACACACTAGGTAGAGAAGGGGTTGGTGAGGAAGAGATGTCTTCCTCAATGCTCATGACAATAGGTGGTTTGGTTTTCCTATTATCATGTAAAATGAAACTGAGGCCATGTTTCTCATGAGGATTTCTAGTTTCAATAGAAATCAACTCATGTGGGCCATACTCATATCGTCCAAGACCAAATCTTTTCCAAGCACACTTGTGGAGGTATGTCCCGATAAAGTCTGGGTTGTCCAGATAGGAAAAGTTAGAGATAAATGGTCGAGCTGAAGGAGAGGTGGTAGAAGATTCAAGTGGTTTGTCAAGTCCTCCATAGATGAAATGGGTTTGGCAGTTTGAAGGTCCAAAGGGAACAATGGCTTTAATATTGGGGTCATACCCAGGTTGGTGGTCAAATTTCCCATACCCTTAGGGAGGAGGGAAAGTGTCAACGGTGAGGAGGCAATATTCCCCCAATGAAAGACATTGGAATGTGGTTTCCAAGTGGTATGTGGTGGGGATTTGGTCTAAAGGGATGGATGAACTAGTAGATGTCACATTGGTAGAATAAGATATGGGTTCATCCTTCTTGGTTGAGGGCTTGTCTTTTATCAATGAGGGTGTGTTATATAGAGGTAAGAGGACATCATTAGGTTGATAAGTCATGTTGCATGATGAAAATAGGCTTGGGTTAGCTTGTCTAGTGACAACCTAACCTTCATGCTCAAATTTAATGCAATGATGAAGGGTTAAGGGGACACAACCCATGAAATGGATCCAAGGTCATCCCAAAAAAAAATTGTATTGGAATTTGGCTTCTACTATATAGAAGAGCTTCAGGAGCATGCAAGGTCCTAAATAGATATGGAGGACAATAGTTCCCAAAGTAGTGGACATGGTGTCATTGAAGGATCAGAGGATAATCAAGGTTTCAAACATGACATTGTCTGGTAGTTTGAGTTGATCATAGGCATGGGAGGAGATGATGTTAATATTGGCTCCCTCATTGATCATGACCCATTTGATGTAGGTTTGGTTGATGTAAGTAGTGATGAAAAGAGGGAGATCTGGGTCATTCGAATAGATAAAAGGTATTTCTAAATCCTTAAAGGTGATAAGGTTAGAAATTTGGAGAGCACCAATAAAGGCTACTAGAGGTTGAAGGTCTTCAAGTTGGACCTCTATTGATTGCAATGCCTCAATCATTATTTGGTGATGATGAGGTGAAGTAAAAATTAACTCATATAAGCTCATCTTTGTCAAGGTCTGGTGGAGTTATTGGAGAACCACTCTATTGATTGATTCAGAGGGGTTGAATTAGGAGGTAACCAAGATAGATACCTTAGGTTTGGCTGAAGGTGAAGGCCCTTAATGTTGACTTGGTTGGGAAGTGGAAGATGGGTATGTCTATGGGATGGACATTTTAGCCTTTGCCTTATCTTTTTGTTCAGTGTGTGATCGTGTGACCACATGGATAGTATGGATGGAGGGAAGAATTGGGGTAGGAGATTGGTTTGTTTCCTCATCACTCTATATGTGATCATGACCCATTTGAGAGTGGGGGAGGAGGTAGGCATTGGGTAATGGTCGTCGGTTGTTGGATTGATAATGGGCTTGTGAGAGGTTCCTCTGTTAATAGATCATCCTCATCATAGAGTTGATAGATTATGGTTTGGATAGATTTGCAGTTCTCTATGTCATACCCTAGTGTCCTATAATAGGATCCCACTTGGCAGTCATTATACCAAACTGGTTTTGGATCAAGAGGGTTGAATGGCTTAATAGGGGGTAAGGTCAATCAAGAAGCTTGCAATAATCTTTGGAAAATAGTCAAGTAGGATTTAGCTAAAGGTGGAGTGGGTTTAGAGGTTTTGGCCTTGGTTGGTGGGATGGAAATCTTTTTAGAAATAGTATTGGTGGTAGAGGTCTTGGGTAAGGTGGTGTTCTTAGTTCATGTTTTTGGCTTTGGTAAGGTGGAAGTTGATAAAGTAGAGGTAGGAGGTTTCAGGGTAGGTAATTTGGTTATTGATGGCTCAACAAAGATGGGTGTGTCAGAAAGCAACTGTGTTGGTGTAACCAATAGTGGTGGTTGGGTTTTGGTTGAAACCATTGGATTACTAATCAAAATAGAAGGATGGGGCCCTAATATAGAGTTCAAGGTTGAAGGAGGTAGAAGTTTGGCCGTTTTGTGGCTTTACCTCCTTGGTTAATTTGGTTTAGTGCTTGGTTGGTAGATCTAGTGAGGTTATTTCCACTTTTAAATATGGGTGATTAAGGCTCTGTGTAGGAAAGGTGCCAAGGTCTTTTGTTGGTTTGGTTGAAGTGATAAAAGAGGATTCGATCATTTAGGGTTTGGTTTTTTTAGATCATTGAGGGGTTGTTGGGTTGGTAGAGGTTTTGATTGGTTGGGTTGATGTGGTAATGGGTTAGACAATAGAAGTTGTGGGTTGATCTATCAAATATGGGGTTAGAGGTTCTTATTTGGTGATATAAGGAGCCCCAATTTCTGCCAAAAGGTGGCTTGATCCATGTCAGGTTTGGAGATAAATTCCAATCTCTGAACTAATCTAGAGAATGGTTTGTAGACTGGTCTTGTTCCCTAGATAGTGGAATCGAAAGATAAAACCATAGGTTGAGAAAAGGGAATGGTGACCTCATCCTTTTCCTCAATCAAAGGATGCAAGGTTTGGATGGGTGACTCCTTTGTGGGCAATGCAGGTGTGGTATTTTCCTCTTTGGGAATGATCTTCAAAGGGGAAGTGATTTGTTCAATAGTTGAGGGAGAAGGTAAAGTGGTGATGGTTGATTGTTCTGGTATGTCAATTGAAGGAGGGGTTGATAAATCCACTACCTCAAGAAGTGGAGGAAGGGAAAAGGTTACTTCTTTGGTTTGGGTTTCCAAAAGAGGAGAAGGTAACTCCACGACCTCAATAAGTGGAGAGGGCAAAGAATAGGTAGATTGGGGGGTAGGTTCTTCAGCAATGAGTGTGTCAAGAACCATATTGATGGTATGGGCATCATGAGAACAATCAATTTTATTGCTCTCACTTTTGGTAGGTACATGATTGGGAAAAGGTTGTCTAAAAATTTCAAGGGCTTGGTTTGGAGGTACATTGGGGTTGTCCAACACAAGCTTCCCCTTGTTAATGAGGGCTTGGACAATGCTTTCAAAGGTATTACACCTACTAACATCATTCCTAACTACTCAATGGAAAGCATAGAGGTCATTCTCATTGTACCAGCTAGGAGCAGGATGAGAGGAATCAAATTATTGAGGGGGTTTGATAGGAGGAAGCTATATGACATTAGCTTTCAGCAAATTCTCCAAGATTGAAGCATAAGATTCCCCAAGTGGAGTAAATTGTTCTGATTATTTTGGTTTTGGTTTCTCATGTTTTGTTTTGAGGAGTTATAAGAGTTTGGTTGATTGATAGATGGTGGAGGAGCGATCTTAAGGATAACTGCATTCACATTTCCCTTGATTTTGGCATTGGTATTGGTTTGGTTTCTTGGTTTAGAGGAAGAGGCCTCATTGGTTTTATAGGAAGAGTTTTTGTTTTTCAACTTTAACGTTCCTTCATCGATGGATCTATTTTCTAGCTTACATGCCATGGTAAATTTTTCATCAAAGGTTATGAAGCTCTGAACATACAATATAGAATAGATGTGCTTGGCACATGCCCAAACAAAAAGCTCTATCAGTTTAGGTTGGGGTAAAGAGAAGGAAACTTGATTGATTAGGCTTCTCCAACGAGCTACAAAATTAGCAATAGATTCATCATCAAATTTTTGGATAGAGTAAAGGTTTGTGATGGAAATTTTCTTAAAGATGTTTATTGAAAAGTGATCAAAGATGGTTTGGATCAGTTGGGTGAAGGACAAGAGAGAGAGAGAGAGAGAGTTTGGTTATGGCACTATACCAGTCTAATGTTGGACTAGACAGGGACATGGGGAAGGTATGAAGAAGGACGACATCATTGTAGGTAATCAAATAACATGCATCCCCAAATTCCTTGAGGTGTTATTGGGGATCCTCCTTACTCTAAAACTTAGAGAACTTGAGGAGCTCCCATTGAGGAGGATATGGTCTGATAGGGACAGATGGGTGAATGGGTTTGTTGCAAATCTTGTCATATGATAAGATGTTGTGAGCTCCTAAAATGGATGATTCTAAGGTAGTCATTTAATCCATGAGCATTTTCATTAGATCTTCTTTGGGTTGTTCACTTGAAGGGTTGTAAGGTGCATATTGTTGTGGTGGTTGGGTGACATATTGATAATTGGTAGGGGTTGACGAGCTGCCACATATTGGTATATGGACATTGATGGTTGGGTGGAAGTCAAGTAGGGGTAGGTGGATATAGGTGATTGGGTAGTTATTAGAGGTACATACCCTTTTGGGTTAGGTATGTAACCTAGGTTTGTTGTAATGGGTAACTATTGGGTAGAAGTTGTGGCTGGGTTGTTGATAAAAGGAAGGGTAGTGACATTTGTATCAATTGGTGGTAGGATAGAAGGTATAGACACCATAAGATTTTGAAGTGGGTTAGTGGTTAGCAGATTAGGGGTAGCCAAAGGAAGGTTGGCAATGCTAGTGATAGGTACTCCCATGGTGAGGGGAGTATAGGTGGCTAGTGGTTGGGTTGCTTCTAAGGTAGAGGAGTTATTGGTGGGGGTGGAAGGTATAAGGTGTTTGTAGGTTGGGCAAGTTAGTTTTCCATAGTAGTGTCAAAGGGATTATTGGTGGATGAGGAAGCTTGGGTAGTCAATGGTTGGGTGGTGAGTGTGGAAATAGAAGTGTTTTCCATAAGGTGGGAAGGCATGCCATAAGGTGGGTCCACAAGTGGAACCGAAGTAGGGATACGGTGAGGCATGGTATTAAGATAATGTTGAAGGGCCACAAGATTTTTATCTAATAAGGTGGAAAAGTATGTATCTCCTTAGGGAACTTCTCAAAGGAAAGAAGGACTTACCGAAGGACAAGGAGAGTTATCTAGTTTAGAAATGTACTTCATGGATGAGGAGGTAGAAGAGGTTGATTGGCTTGGTGATGGGTTTTTTTTCTGCTAGGTTCCTTCATTATTGGTGAGTTAGAACCATACAAGATAAGGGAGAGAGAATAAATAGACAATCTCACCACTCAAACAGAGAAAAGACAAGAAATGATCAAGGAAAGCAATCACACTCTAAAAAGTATGTTAAGTCCTAAAGTTATTTTTACTCTCTCTTTTGGCTTATGCCTTAAGCTTTCAATAAATTATGTGACTCCACTTGGGCTGATAAAACAAGTACTAGAAATAAATCTATGGATGGCTTCGGGTTGTTTAGGCTCTCAAAAAAGATCTAAATTAGAAATCAATACGTAGATTGGTATTAAGTCATACCCCCTCACTTCACACACCTCAACGATAAGGGTGTCGAGTGATTAACCAATATATATCGATTTCTAAAGTTTATACTCAACTATAGAGTTGAGTTGGTTCTCTCCTTGGTAATGACTTCCAAGTAGGATCATCAGGAAAGGGTAAGGTGACTACTAGGTGATGAAATCCTAGTCGGGCCTTGTCTCAAGTTTTTTGATGTTTGATTGATGTAGGTGGTTTGGTTTAGTGTGTGCAACAAAAGTGATGCTACGATTGAATTACTTTGCTTTAATTTAACTAAGTGAGCTAAAATTGCAATCAACCAATGGATGCACTTTATTTTAAGCCTAAAAAAAACTTTGATTTTGCTTATGAGCACATAATAGGGAGAAGAGCATATAAATGCAAAAAAAAGAAACTCAAGTAAAGACTCTCAAGTGTCCCACTAGGCATGCTAGAATTTTTTAGTGAATTTCAGCTTATATTTTGAGAAAGGAAGAAGAAGAAACTAGATACATGTATGATTGAAAAACTTGTTTGATTGTGTGCATGGTGATCAGAAGATTGTGAAGAGATCCTCTTTGGCTTGGGAGGATAACCTACAAATAAGAAAACACTAAAGAAAATGGTTAGTTAGATAGATAGCTGGGTGGATTTCCTAGTGATAGCTAGATCTCAAAATCAAGAGCTTCCTTGCAAGCTATCAATCCACATGTTTTAAACAATTTAGTTTATAAAACAAAATATAGATTACTTGCATCAATAAACAAAAGCTAATAAAATTGAATACAAGAAATTCTTGATTAAAAAAATGATAAAAAAAAGACTAATATAGAAATAATCAAGTCAATACTAATGCTAAATAAGTCAAGTGTGCTTCATAAAATAGGTTAGGGGTCTATGAATAGGTAGATGAAAAGAAAACTTGATTTGGTTGAGGGTAAGTGGGTGAAAATAGCTTGCTATTATTTTCTACCATAGTGACCGTCGATGGTTGATGTGACTGTCAGCAGTTAAGGTGACCATCGGTGGTTGAGGTAATCGTCGATGGTTGGATGGACCGTTGGTGGTTAGGATGACCATCAACGGTTACTGTGTTGGGTCTAGGTGATAAAAAGGTCAAATTGATGAGATTATAAAAGGCAATTCTGGGAGATTGATTTATGTTAGGTTGATTTCAAAATATAAAGTGACTGAATGATTAAAATAAATATTTAGCTTACCAAAGGTTGGTTGGATGAAGGGTTGAAGTGATTGACTCATTGATGGAGCTTGGTGTGACTTTGGTAAAGTGATGGTACTTGTCTATTGACTAAAGGGTGATGGTAAGTCAGCTCTCTATCATGATGGTTGGATTACTAGATTTCTATAAGAGCATCTGTAAAAGAAGTTTTATATGAAAAACCTCTTGATAGTTATGGATGCGGTCCTTTTTTACCTCTTACTCCTCTCTTCTTATAGGCAAGGAAGGAGAGGTGCAACAATATGTTAACAAGGGGTCCAACTTATTGTCTAATTTTAACTCACACCTGTATGGGATCGCACATGAATTAAATAAGCCAATTATAAAAAAACAAGCCAGGGTGAAGGGTCAGTTAAGTTGGTTTAGATGGTGGAACCTGACCGTCGATGATTAAAGTGACTATCGACATTCGAGGGCTAAGGAAAAGTTGGTGTAAAATGTGGTTTAACTTAGTGGGTCAAATTGACTTAGGTTAAGCCTAGTTCGGGGTTGAACGGTCTAAGTTGGGCCCAAGGGGATCCTGAGGTGGTCTAGGGGGATTGTGACATTAGAAACCATTGTGTATATATTTTTAGTGTCTATAAGTATGTCAAGACTAAGCCAATTAGTTTACCCTCTCCTACCCCTACACCCATTTCCACTCAAGAACATGAAGCCATCCCATCATGGATCTTCTCTAGTACATTCAACCCTAACTATGGCATGCCCTCACTTGTGAGATCACCCTCTCATATAACCATTCAAAAGGAAGAAAAAGTTTCTATTCTATACTCATTTTCATCATGGAAATCAGTTCAGAAGGGCATAAAGAAAGAGGTGTTAGTTGAGGCAGTCCAAGAACCAGTTCTGGTAAAGGAAGGGTTAGTTTTGTAAGAAATGAATCAAGCAAGCATAGCTTGGCTCAATGAGCTTGGTGTATAAGAGTTTTGAGTCTCTCTCTCCTTTCCTCAAGAGCCACCAAAGAGAGCCTTCAAGGTCCCTAGTTAGAAGAATACTCTCCTAAGTTGCAGGCAAGGTGAACATTTTCACCCTCCCACCATCCCCTCATGAAGGAAGAACCTATTTTACAAAGAATAGAGGAGGAACATGTTGTCATAGGTGAGCCTAAAGAGGACAACACAAGTGTCTATGATGAAGAGATCATGATAGTCAACCCACTTCATTCAAAAGGGGAAAAGTTAGGTTTTGATCAGACTTCTTGGCATGGTTTTGATGAATAAGATCCTAAAGGTGGTACTAATGCCTTATATTTGAAGGGGTGTGTATTCAAATTATAGTTGAGAGTAAAGGAGATCTTGATTTATTTCAAGAGATTCCTTTTGGTATGGATGAGGATGAAGATGAGAAAGAAATAGAGAAAAAGGAGGATCAGGATGAAGTATGGAAAAAGTTTTACCATGACTTCATGGACCAGGTAGAGGTTTTAAACCAGACTATGCATCCTCTAGAGCATGAAGATGAACTTGCAGATCAGGTTATAAAAGCTAACCAGTCTCAAGATGAATTATTTATTGAAGGCAGTACGGATGTCTTCAGGAATGAAGGAGAATGGTCAGATCTAAAGCTACAATAACATGAAATTTTGAACCTCAAATGGGTTGATGAGCTACCATATGGCTCCTTTCAAAGTAGTAAAAGCAAAGATGATGTTAAGGTTGACACTATCCCAGATGACCAAGAGGAAAATGCTTTTTGGGATGACTTAGATCTTTTTTGCCTAAGCCTAGATAGTCAACCTTCATGTTCAAAGGATCCATCACATGTTGTGCTTCATTTAGAGTACAAAATTGAGTCATTAAAAGAGAAGGTTGTAGGTGCTTCTATAGTCCATTTAGAGAAAGCCTTGAATAAATGGAATAGTATGTCTACATTGGAGACATGTTTGTCCCATTTAATCTAATTGAGAGCATGCCCAAAGGGTCAACATTTAGGCATCTCAACTCACTTATCATGAGCTCTCCAAATCAAGGTATCTTTCATCCTGGTTTATCACAAGTAAATGATGCTAGAAGTTTCCCATTTGACCCAAGTGGAAAGTACTTGTAAATTGCAAAATTGTATATATTAGAGTAGATTTCATGCTTTTCTCTAAGTGCCTTTATGCACATTTGTTTAGTAGGTTAGTGGTCCTTGCTTTGTTTAGGTTAGTTTCCCTTCTATCATGTGTTTTCCTTTTCCAAGTGTCTACGTGTACTTGCCTTTATTTTTTTGGTTCTTGTTCTTCCTATTGCTTCAAGAGAAGTTATCTAGAAGGGAAACCTTGCATCATTTCATGTCAGCTAAGAGTAAATACTTATGAATCCATGCCCAATAGATCAGACAAGGCATCTAGTCTGGGTTCTTTTGCATAGACAGGCATGCAACCCCTATGAGTTGCCAAAGATGTTAGCCAAACTTGGCCCACATATAAAGTTTCTGCATGGTTTGTATAGTGAGTAGAGTTATGGATAGAATGAGTGGACCAAAGGCTTGGAAATAGGTCTAGGATTGCAAAGTGAAAAAGACCAGCAGGTTCTCATGGTGATCATGAGCTTCATGGATTTAAAGCAAGTTTCACAGGGCTTAGAAGCTCTTTTTGAGCCTTGAAATGACTTTAGCAAGCTTTTAAGAGCCACACTGTCATCAGGGCATCATGCATAAATTAACATAACAAGTTTCATTTCACATTTAATAGATTCACTTGGAAATCCTCCTAGGTTAAAAGACTGCATGGAAATGAAGTTCTTTGCCTTGAACATTCTCTAAAAATTTTATGACTTGATGAGTTATCTATCTCAAGTTATAAGCCTTCAAATTTAGACTTGCAAAATGAGATGTTTGTGGGGATGTCAAGTTGAAGCCACAACAAGTAACCGTTTGGATTTAAAAATCCTTAAATGTGCACACAAATGTTAAATTTGAGACTCACAAAATAGTTGTTTAGGTTCAAAGGGAAGATCCAATGGTTTGTATTCAATTGGATGGAAGATCTAATGGCATGTAGTGACTGGTGATGTCAATGGGCCCAAACAAATATACGATACGCATTTAATCATACCAAAGAGGATCGATGGTGAGCATCAAGTCAAAAGGTCAGCATGAACATGTGGATGACAAGTGTCTAGATCATGAAAGCTAAGATAAAATCCAACGGTGAGCAGTTACCTGATAGTGTTAGTGGGTTCCAAAGATCTAACAAGGTGCATTTGATCGTGTATCAAGAATCAACAGTGAGCATAAATTTAAAAGGTTAACGGATCTTAAATATAAATGCACAGGTGACAAGTATCTCAATCACATTAAACTGAAAAAATATCTATGGCTCATGTTTAATGGTAAAAAAGTAGATTGACGATGCATGAGGGGTCCAAGTCAATGAGTCTTGTAGATCTAATAGAGCACGTTAATTGTGTAGATTCAAGATCAATGACTGGCATTAAAATTTAAAGTTAGGGAGCTTCAAATAGAGATCGAATGTGACCTAGGCCAAACCAGATCATGCTTCAAAGAGATATATCACCATTAGATCTATGTTGAAGGTTAGAATTAGATGTAGTTATACAGTCAAGGGTTGTTAACAATAAAGTTCCATCGCCATCAAATCACAATCTCGACCTCTAGTTTGAATATTTAGAGCATGCAGGGTCCATCTTCTAGGGTCGCAGTATTGTTTCATGATTGTGATCATTTCTCTTTAAAGAAGATCTATGAAGATAGCGATTCCTTGGTTCCCACAGGGTTTAGAGCAAAATAGGTCTTTTTAGACCTAATAAAGATCAAGAATGAGGCTATGTAATTTATAGGTCTCCATTGATATAATAGATATAGGAAAACCAATAAAGGAGATTGGTTTTCAATCTATAGAAAAGACCTTTGCTCATATTTTGGAAGGTAGATATGTGATTAATGAAGGAGTGTCTCATCTTCCAATATGGTCATGACCTTGACAAAGTAGGTACAAACTGTCACTCAAGCTGACATGTTCAAATCTCTGTCATATTCTAGGTATGAGGACTTTATCCTAATAGTGAAAGCAGGGGGAAGGTGGCATGGAAGATCAAAGCAAAGAGATTTGGGGATTGGAGAAGCAGTTAGATCATTTGATGTTGTTAGGATCTTAAGGATCTTTCTTCCTTGAAAGGATCATGACCCATCATCTACAGAATAGATTATTGTCTTCTAGTGATTTTACTTAACCAATGAGAAGAACTTGAAGACTAATTGGAACAAATGCAGATTATCTTATCTATGATGTATTAGCTTTGATTTGATCAAAATATGGTGGAGCATTCATTGAAAGGTGGTATCTCATTGATTATTCTTGATTAACGTGTTCCCTCTTCTCTCTTCTCCCTTTCTCCTATATCACCCCATTCTTTCCATTTTTAATCTCTCTCTCTCTCTCTCTCTCTCTCTCTCTCTCTCTCTCTCTCTCTCTCTCTCTCTCTCTCTCTCTCTCTCTCTCTCTCTCTCTCTGATTCACACAAGGACTCTTTGATTTGGAAGAGCAGAGGACTCTTTGAGATATTGCAAGATATCCTCCTCTTTATTAGGCTAGACCTTATCAATCATTTGTAAGAACTACCTCTTAAAGCAATAAGACTTTCTTTACCTATCTCTTACCTTAGATCTATGTTGGGTGAGTTGTGCATGATGGCATTGTGTGAAAGATAATATTCCTCATCCATTTACCTCCTTTCTAACCTCTTTTAGGGTCTTTTCAAGTTATTTGTAGGTCTAGATTAGTGTTCTTTCTGCCATTAATGTAAGCTCTCAGTGAGTCTTATAACTCCTCTTTGTTTGCATGCATTGCTTACTAAACCTAGCCTATGAAATACTTATGAAAATTGGCTTGATTTTGAGGTTGTGTTAGCTAGCATTATCTTCTGTCGATATAGTGTGGGTTCAAGCTTATGGGAGTTTCCCATTTTTATTTGGTGCATCACCTTTTAGCCTTCTTAGGAGCCATTTTCCCCTTTCTAACCCTTTTTCCAGTGACAAACATTAGTTTAGGTGATCCATCAAGAGGAAACCAACCTTCTTTAGAGGTTTAGACCCATCATATGTCACCCATAGCCTGGGGTTATCCCAATATTATGGCTTAATCGGAAGGAGCCTGAAGAACACCCCCCCCCCCCCAAAAGGTGCAGATTAGTGCCATAACAGTGCCCTAACTCTGAGAATAATCATTCATAACTATTAATTAAGATCTAATAATATTTCCAACCTTAACCATCCTAACCTCTTCCTTGTACAAGTGTAGGGGCATCCTTATATAGGCACAAGACCTACCTAATTACATTAATTTTTTTACACCTGCTAACAAAATTTAACACACCTTAGTGTGCCACAAATATTCTATGTCTCTCACAATTCCAAGGCACAAACACATTACAACATAATGCATTTCATAATACTACATCACAGAAAATACCAAATAGATCATTATCAACTTCCTATGACTTACAGAATTAAATGTTAAATAGTCAACAATGGATCCTTTCATAGCACATTACAACAATATGTGCTAAAAACAAATGCACACCAATAAATTCACATGATTTCATAAGACGTCACAACCAAAAATTTCACTAAAAACCCTTCCATTATTATCCTCATATCCACTTAAGAACATTACCGCTTATTATTCGACATGCCCTAACTGACTATCAAATCACTGCATGGCTTGCACAATGAAGAAAAAACTCCTTTAAGGAATCTCATCAATTATGCTACTCCTACATAAAAACATCAAACTTTGCAAGGGAACCACATGAAGACATACTTCTAAAATTACTTCATAAAATCTCTACAAATTTGTGTTTACATAAAATTCTAACACTACTTCATGCAGAAAGCTTCACAAGCTTATTTTGACATGAAATAATTACAACTGCACACAAAAATAGGTAAACAAAATATTACAAACATATGCATGTTCACAAGTGGTGTAAAACTATACAAATAGATTGCACTCAATAGGTGGCACAAAAAATTGAAAGAAGGTTTACACAAAACACATGACTTGGGCAAACTTACAACAAATATATATGTGTAATAAGAAACTTGTGCAAAACAACACTTAGACAAATTTATTAAACTATCATATTTTTAGTTGATGCAAGATTACATGTGAATCCGAATACTCTTGCATCACTAACTATACTCCCACTTGAATCTCTTGAGGCTTCTATAAATATCATGGGTGAGGATAATGAGTTGAAATAGTATTAAGGTACTAAAGTAGGTAATTATCTTAAAGACATCCACTAGCTCTCAAACTAGGCAAAACAAGTTAAGTAATAAATATTTAGTTGTAAGAATTTATTAAATATTTTTGTTCCACGATCAACATAGTTTAAGATCCTTTGCTTGGACATTCTTGTATACATATACACTCAATTTACATATCAAACATATAATCCCTGATATCTTTGAAGCAATGAATTATATAGCCCACATAGGCAAGCAATAAAGCACACGATACAATGATGATAATCAACAAGGATCTCCATCATAAAATCACCACATGAAGTAATCAATCAATAGTTAAATAAACACACATATTTCCCACTCCCAAAGTATATTTTGTATCCAAATACCAAAACAAATTGGCATTAGTCTATTGGCTCAACTAGTCAAGACTCCCACAACTTCCATGTATAAAAACACCAAGATGTACATATTCTAGCTCAAATAGCCACATAACACACATGTAACCCAAAATTTCCATGGCTAATAATATAGTATCGGCACTCTACGCCTCTAAACTAGTGAAATCTAACTCTAGAACATAGTGCACAAATAGTGCAACAAAAATAAACAGACAAGGAAAAAAATGGGTCATACACTTATATTATTGTTATTCATAGCTCTTGCTTAGTGCCTAATGGCATATTTACCTTTGCATAGTTATTGCTTACCACCTAATGGTATTTTAGTTCTTATTGCTCTTTCTTTATCAGTATTTACTTTACATAGCTCTTCCTTCAGAGTCTAATGACACCTTGGATCTATTAAGGTTCTTCACCCTCTATCTCTTTAAAGATTGTATGTGTAGGTTCCCTTTATAGACCTATTACAACCTCCTTTGTATATAATCCTTGTCTATATCCCACCTTTTTCCCTATTGAGAGGATTACTCTATTGTGGAAGCCCTATTTTGGTCTAATAACAAAAACTATTTAAACATTCCATGCCATTAGAGAGAGAATATTTATTCTTGACGAGATTGAGGAAGGAATATGTGCACTAAATTATTCATTAATAAAATAATTACTAGAGGTTTTTCAAGAAATAATACATTTATCTAACCTTAAAAAGTCTTTTAAATTAAGGAGATAGTAAAAAAATTGTATCTAATTGAAACATATTACAAAAAAAAGTACGCAACCAACCTTGATGAATGTAATGAAAAAGAGTAAATCTCATAAACTTGTAGCCATCAATAGTTTAACAAATACTCATTTCCAAAATAAAGTTTAAGTAGCCATATAATTATAACTAAAGCTTAAAATTCTTATATATATATATATATGAATGAATGATAAGTTCGTAGTTAATTAGAAAATTAAAAAAAAAAAAGAAAAGGGGGTGCAAGTTGCAACCCCCTAATGATTAAAATGAAGTAAAGCTGTAAAAAGAAGAATAAAAAAAAACAATAAAAGAATGGCAACGTACGCAAGTATTGAAAGAAACGAAGAAACTGCAGCGCATAAGCTGGGCGGCTGCGCCACGACTCTCGGCGTTTTTCCTGGATCCCTCGCTCCGTCTGCCTGGAACCATCCTTTCCGCCTTCCTCTCCAATTTCATCCATGAATTTTCGCCCCTCCCAACTCGCCTGAGCTACCCTTATAGCCGCTGCTTCCCCCTCACGATTCATTCATCGCACAATCGCCTTCGCCTTCGCCTTACGTTATTGCTGAATGGCAGAGCATCTCACTGAAGATCAGATTGCAGAGTTCAAGGAGGCTTTTGGCCTCTTCGACAAAGATGGGGATGGTAATAAATTTCCCCCTCTTTTTTCTTTTCTGTTTTATAATCCTCTCCTTTTCGCTTCAGATTTGTAAATTTTAACGACTGAAAAAAAAATTTAGGCTCCATTACGACCAAGGAATTGGGTACTGTGATGCGTTCGCTGGGGCAGAATCCGACTGAAGCTGAGCTGCGAGATATGATCAGCGAGGTGGATGCGGATGGGAATGGAACCATTGACTTTCCTGAGTTTCTTAACCTCATGGCCCGCAAAATGAAGGTTCTTTTTAATTCACTATACCCAGCAAAGCTTTATGTATGTTTTGTTTCAGAATATGATAAAATTAATGTTGTTTCAGGACACGGATTCAGAGGAGGAGCTGATGGAAGCCTTCAAAGTGTTTGACAAGGACCAAAATGGTTTCATCTCTGCAGCTGAGGTGGGTTATTGCTTATTTTAGGTGTGATCCAGATGGGTGGGTAAATGAATTTGGGTTTTTTATTTATGCAGCTTGGGCATGTGATGGCCAATCTGGGGGAGAAGCTGACTGCTGAAGAAATTGACGAGATGATCAGAGAGGCAGACACTGATGGAGATGGGCAGGTCAACTACGAGGAATTTGTTAGGATGATGTTAGCCAAATAACCTTCCTTCATCTCCATCTCCATCTCCATCTCCATCTCCATCTTGGGTTTTGACACATACATATTCTACAATTTCGGTGTAGGAGTATTTATGCTACTTAAATTTACATATTGCTTTTTCTTTTCTTACAATGTTGCTCAAACCTCTCATACTTAGTAGAAGTAGACATGAATGAAATTTTGATCTTCTTTCTTTCTTTATTTCTGTTGACGGTAATTTCAAAAGTTGGGGATTTTTTTCAAATTATCCACCAGTTCTTATAAGGATGGAATTTGGACTGCCATTTTGGGAATCATCAAATTATATTATTCAAGTTGAGTTGAGGATGTAATATTATAAATCTTTAATTTCATGGGAAAATTTCCATCTATGCAGGTAGTTTTCACTGTATTTAAGTTTTATAATAAATATATATTATATTTATTTTTTAAATTATAAATTATAACAATATTTGATTAGTAATATTGAATAATTAATTTTTATGAGTTGATCATCAAATTTAATTTTAATATTTATTGGTGGCTTTAAAATTTTAATGCAATTACAATTTAAAAATAAAAATACGTTTTTAAAAAATATTGATGTGATTTAAATGATCATCATTTTATTAAGATGTTGGGTCTATTGAATTTTTTCAAAAAGATGTTTTGTTTTTGTTTGCTTACAATATTGCTCAAACCTCACATAATAGTAGACATGGATGAAATTTTACTCTTTTTTCTTTCTTTCATTCTGTTTATATCATTCAAGTTGAAGATGTAATATTATAAATTTTTAACTTCATGTGAAAAATTTGATCCATTCAAGGCATTTTGACTTCTATGATGAAAGTTAGCTCTTCATTTATTTATTTATTTTCTGTTTATATCATTTGGATGCAATATTATAAATCTTTAATTTCATGTGAAAATTTCCATCAATTCAAACAGTTTTGACAGTACCTAAATTTTATAATAAATATATATTATATTTAATATTTATTTCTTTAATTATAAATTATAATAACATTTGAAGGGTAATTTGAATAATTAATCTCTATGAACTGACCATCAAATTTAGTCCCAGGGTTTAAACCCTAATAACTAGTGCAACTACATTTAAAAATAAAAATATACTTAAAAAATATTATTATATATCCCTTTATGCCATTGTATTGAGGTGACTTAAATGATCATCATTTTATTAAGATATTGGGTCTATTGAATTTTTCTAAAAAAACATTTTGCAAACACCTTTAAGAACACAATTGCCATCTTACTATATAAAATTTCATATGATTACAATTTACAAATACAAATACACTCTTAAAGAATATTCATGTGACTTAAATGATCATCATTTTATTAAGATGTGGAGTCTATTGAACTTTTAAAAAAAGACCTTTTACAAACACTTCTAAGAACACAATTACTATCTTTTTGTTTTTGTTTGCTTATAGTATTGCTCAAACCTCACATAATAGTAGACATGGATGAAATTTTATTTTTTATTTTTTCTTTCATTTTGTGTATATCATTCAAGTTGAAGATGTGATATTACAAATCTTTAACTTCATGTGAAAATTTCCATCCATTCAAAGTGTTTTGACCTCTCTCTCTCTCTCTCTCTCTCTCTGATTCCCATAAGGACTCTTTGAATTGGAAGAGTAGGGGAATCTTTGAGATATTTTAAGATATCCTCCTCTTGGTTAGGCTAGACCTTGTCAAGCATTTATAAGAACTACCTCTTAAAGCAATAAGACTTTCTTTACAACAAAGGTAACCAAAGTTAAGTGTTCATTCAAAGATCATGTGGAAATACTAATGTTAGCAGCGGTTCTTAAAAATTCCCATCAAAACATACTAATGAGTGTTTGTGTACATGATAAATCACATAATTAGAACACATACATGTATAAAACAAGTTAGATTATTCATTTTATTCATGCTTAGTGGATACTCATAGAAACACAGGTTCAAATATAGACATGATTTATTATTATTATATACCAAAGCAAATATCATATGAAACATAGTATTCATGCGTATGGAATAAGTACAAAAATACATTTAGAAGAACCATCATTAGATCTCTATATTAATCTCTCATAGTCAGAACTCTTTTCCTTTACCCTTTAAAACTATATAAAGAGCTTACAAAGGCTATGTTGCTTCATATTATAGACATTTCATTTCTTTCTCAAAGGAATCTTTATGTATTTTATGAACTTTTACTATACAACCATGTGCCAAATACATATAAAATTAAATATAATATACAAAATAGTACATATCACATGCTTGTCATTCATACATGATTCTATGATTTTGCACTCTTACATTTACGTAGACATTATTTTTGAATTATATAGCACCTCAATCTTGTACACTTGGTAAATACATATCATGCATGTACCTTCAAATTTCAGACTCTCTCATTGTCGAAATGATCACATCCACTATCTCTTTGTGCATATTACTTATCTTTTAATCTGACCAATGTTTTTTTGATGAATTAGACCTTGTATCATACCTAGAAAGTTAAAAACCTATTTATCTTATGTCTCTACAAGTTTTGGACCTATGCATATTTTATAGCTTTTTGAACACTTGTGTCCTAATTAGACACCTATGTCGATGCTAGTGTCATATTCCAATGCAAGTGTTCAATGCCCTAAATTCATCCAATTTACAAATAAAATGTATTCATATGGTTAGCATGTGTGCTTTAATGCGATATATTCTCCAGAAGGATTTGTATATATGCATGATGAATCCTCATTCATTCTTCACCTAGAAATTTATTACCTCTCACAAGGTAACTTACAAAAAGCATTCAATCAAGCACTCAAGTGATCAAAGATTCTCTATTTTCCTTTAATTCTATATCAATCATAAGGACAACACATCTACAAGTCTGATGTACCGAAGGATCATCCCATGAGGTCACATTTTCTAAGTTACAAGCTAGGTCACTCTATGTATTTGCTTATCACATATTTCATCCTTATACACACACAAGTTAACACATAGGGGAAAACACATAATTTTGAGGCCCTTTTCCAAGTATTGACTTTATAGGCAATGCTCATTAATAGAGGGGTTTTTAGGGTAGCTCAATACCATGTACCCACTAACCCATTTTTCCCACAACCACTATAAAGATGAATAATTAGGATTTTGCTATTTGATAAGGAATGGCAGTCCATAATCCAGATCTGAGCACACTAGAGTAAAGACAATACATAAACTAGAATATTCTAGGTGGTCATATCTAGATTCAACTGGTATTTTTTATAGGACACTTGCATCCATGTTGGATAAAAGCATTGATACAACCATCCAAGGTTGACACAAGTGTCTGAGGTCACAAAAGTGCTTAAGCCAAAATCTAAAAATTGATCCAGATTCCATTTCTAGTATGATTCCTTCTTGTTCTAGATCTAGATTTATATTAGCATTAGAACCAACTCTGTATCTTGTTTTTATTATCATTGAAATATTTAGCATAGTTTTACTTTCTATATTTAGCACATCTCAACATAATAAATTTAGTATATATTTATTTTAGTTTTCAAATTAATTAGCCTATTTTAGAAATAGTCTAACATCCTTGTACCCTAGGATATATCTACCAATTTAAATCTAGATTCTCCAATCTAGATTTGAGGGTTAAACAATCTACTACCAACACTTTCTCAGACTTAAATAGTTGTCTCATCCCAAGACAAATTTGTAAGAAGTGTGTTAAATTTAGGAGTTGGTGGAATTGCCTATGCTGATTGGTTGGTCCAAACATATTACTTGTGATAATTACTCAAGGTGGTCTTTATCAATTTTTTCCTCTAGCAAACTACTTATCTTCCATTTCGAGTTTTCAACTAAGCAAAATACCAATCTATCACCCTTATAGATTTTTAATAGATTAGCATAACCATGAGGCTACCCTTTATGGGGTTTCAATCATCTTAGCCATGTGCCTAATGCTTGTGGCCTTCCCTACTTCAAAAATATTCAAAATTTATAAAATTGAACCTTGCAATACTTAAAGAGAAGTTGGAGGCATGGAGTGTGCAACTTGAGCTAAAGGAGGCTACAAATATGGCGGTACGATTAGGGCTATGCCAGAGGCTTCAACTATCATAGAAGATGTTGTTATGGAAAATGTGGTTGAGGAAGATGTAGCTATAGAGTCATATATTGGATGAGATTACTACACTTGACTGACTAGATGTGTTGATTTATCCACCTTCCTAGTTTGGAGTTCATGTGCGAGCTAGCTTAGTAGAATGAAATGAGTCTCATCAATTATTGTAGTAATGGAGTTATTTAGATGTGAAAAATCTTGTTTGAATTACCTCAAGTTAACTAAGACATCCCAGACCATGTTGATTAGTGTGCACAATAGGGCTTAGATCTACATGATTGTTTAGATGTCTTCATCCTCTGTAATCATAATGATATCCCTTTTTTGAATAATAATATAATAAATATCTTATGATATTTCCTTCAACCTGTCTGCATATCACTGATTTTGCACACCAAGGGATGTGTTCTCAAACATCTCATTTTACCATATAGCCATCTTGTCCATGACATTGTCTCTTGAGATAAGAGATTCCTTGAGCGTAAAGTTTATTTGGTCTAGCATAGCCATATGATCTTGTATGGATACCTTGGCTTTATCCACCTTGGTTAAGTCTGGTTACAACTTGCATACATAAAATAGTTTAAACTTTATTATTTATTAACACTTTCTCTCTTTTAGGAACCTATCGAGTTTCAATCTCTTTGAGTGCACATCTTAAAGGGTACATTAAGAAAGGGGTGGTCAAACCATTGATGCTTCATAATATTTTTGGTAAATTCTATCATACATAAACCCATTACAAATCTTGCTTATAAAACTCACTAAGAAAACAAACCCCATTTATCCAACTCCCTAGAAAATTATCCTTTCAAATAGCTCCTAACTAAGAAAATATCCATTTTCCTACTAAGTTATCATGGTATACCATGTTGTGAAAGTTAGGACACATGTTACAAAACTAATTTAGCCTGGTTCACCCAGTTTGAGGCCTAATGGTAACTTTTTCAAAACAAGGTCATTCAAGCTAACTTTGTTAGCTAAAAATCTAGAAGGGTTGGAGCTTATCCATTACTATAAATACAACCTTCACTTCAATCCAAGAGAGTGGAACATTCATTTTCATATTATTACAGCTCATAATTCTACTACATCTACATTTGAAGGAGCCATTACTTAGGGTTTGACTTAGAGGAAAGATAACTTATCTTGTGATAAGTCTTATATGTAAGTAGAAGTATTTTAGCCTAAATTTGATTTTTATTATGTGATACTTACAAAGCCATAATAATCTCTTTCAAAACACCATTGGCGAAGGGGGAGATTGAGACTTAACAAGTTTGCTCAAAGGTATGCATCTCTAACTTTTGCTTTTTCATTTGACAAATTGATATTGTATAAAGTAATAGGTTTTAAATTTATAACTCCTTGTTTAGATTAAATTTAAATTTAAACTTAGTGTAGATATAGGGTTTTATAGGCTTTCCATCTTCCACCTTAGGTGATCTAGGCCCCTATTTGCCTACTATGATCCCTTATTTATTTTGTTTGTTTTAAACCACCAATATAAATTTATTTATGGGATAAATTTATATTGTTCTATACTCAAATCCATTTTATTGTTAAAATAATAAAGTCTAGTATTATTTAAATTTTATTTATTTTATAAGATTTGATAACATTATATTAGTTTTATTTCATGTATTCAGACTTAGATAGGGTTATTTCATATTTTTATTTTACTAGAGGCTTTGGAACCCTCTCTTTTAGTGTTGTGTGATAAGTTTTCCTTTATTTAGGTTTAGTGGACCCAATTTGGTCATGCTGCCAATATACAAAGTATTACAATAGATATTAGTTGATTACCTTCTCCTAACTTAAATTTACTAAGTAAGACAATTTTTAGATATATCTTAACTTTTCACATAGATTTTGGCTAACTCAATG
Source organism: Torreya grandis (assembly GCA_037957365.1). Classification (NCBI taxonomy): domain Eukaryota; kingdom Viridiplantae; phylum Streptophyta; class Pinopsida; order Cupressales; family Taxaceae; genus Torreya; species Torreya grandis. Next base: position 3,048,811 of record JARHVA010000179.1, read on the forward strand.
TGAATCTAGCCCTTGTATTTTAAATTTGCAGTCAACTAAGTCATGTTGGTCAACCCAATCTTATTATTTATTTTTAAATTCTAGATCTACAATCAACTAGATTATGTTGGTGGACCTAATTTTGTTATTTATCTATAGGTTTTCATCTATAGTCAACTAGGTCATATCGATCGACCTGATTCATTTTCTGTAATTTTTCATTTTTTAATCTTAGCAAACTAGGTCGTGTAAGTCGACCTAATTCATTTTCTATAATTTTTAGTTTTGGTCTTAGAAAACTAGGTCATGTTCGTTGACCCGATTCATTTTTTACAATTTTAAACTTTCAACTTTAGATAACCAAGTTAACTTGATCAACCTTTTTATATTAACAGGTTCTATCTAACTAGCTTAATATTTCAAATTTGTCAATTATCTCAATTTTCTATTTCTATTTTTTAGTAAAATTACTTAGTACTTCAGATTTCCATTTTATACTTGCTAGTTTTTCAATTTTGTTAAAACTATATCACACAATCAACTAAGTTGACATGGCCAACTTAGTTTTATGTTTGCTTTTCTTGTCAACAAACTAAGTTGACTTAGTTGACCTAGTTTTTTTGGCCTATTTCTACAGTAGACTGTATCGACCAATGTCGACCTTATTTTGTTTTTTTGCTTAACTAGATTATCCCAACCAATCTTATTATATGTGTTTAACTTTCAACATAATCAAGGTAATTCACTTTATTTTTGTTGTAATTAATCTCACTTTATCTTTGAAAAGAGTTGGCTATCTATTTATTTATTTTTAGAAATTAAAAATTGGTTTTTTACATTTAATTTTGGTATTTATTTTCATTTTGTCTTGATTTCCATAGAAACTATGTACCATAAATTTTAAAACTACTTAGTGTATATAATATTTATAAATTATATATCACCTTAGTCTTGTACACTTAGATAATTTAGACCTTAGTTGTTCTTCTCAGTTCTAGATCTTTCCTACTTTCAAAAGTCTCGTATATGCTCTATCTTATTCCCCTTGGCCTATCTCTTGGTCTGACCAGTCCTATGTTGATGACCTAAACCTTCTATCTTGCTTAAAACTCTTAAAATATGTTTATCTTATACCCATGCAAATTATGATCATGTACTTGTTTTCTAACTACCATGACATAAGCATTAATCCCAAACCCCTATGTCAATGCTAATGTCCTACCTTGATACATGATTACAATTCCCTAAAGTAATATAATTCTCAAATGAAATGTATCCTAATGGTTAGCCTAAGTGATTTAATGTGAGATATTTCTCGATAGGAGTGGTATATATTCACAATCACTCCTCATTAATTTTTCACCTAGAAAAGACCTAAAGTGACCAAGGCAACTTATCAAAATCATTATATCAAGCATTCAATTGAGCAAAGCTTCCCTATTTTCTCTTATTTCCACACCAGTCATAGGGACAACATATCTATATGTCTGAAGTACTGAAAGAGTAGCCCAAGAGTCTAATTTTCTAAGTTATAAGCTAGGTCATTATTTTACTTGCTTTTCACATATTGCATGAATCACAAACAAGCCAACATGTAGGGGAGAAATACATCAATATGAGGCCCTCTTCAAAGTATTGGTTATGTAGGCAATGCTCATTGATAGAGAGGTCTTTAGAATATCTCGACACCATGTACCCACTAAACCATTTTACCACATCTACTATAAGAAGGAATAACTAAGATTTTACTAATTTATAATGAGTGACAATCTATGACCCATATCTATATTCACTAGAGTGAAGGGAATGTAAAACCCATAAGTATATAGGTGGTTGCATCTTATTCTAGTAGGTATTTCATATAAGACACATGTATCTAACCCATACACTAACATTGACACTAATGTCCAATGCTGACACAAGTGTCCATGGGTCTAGAGGCACTCAATTTAGAATTTGATGACTATTCCATAATCCTCTACCAATCTGCTTCATGCATGTTCTAGATCTAGAAATGTCTTAACATGAGAATCAGATAAGTACATTATTTCTTTATCATTTCCATATTTATCATAGTTGTACTTACTATTTTTAACCTATCTCAATTTAATAAATTCAATATATATTATATCCAAGTTTATTATTTAATTGGTCTATTGTAGATTTGATTATCACCCTTATGCATTGTCATTTATATATTTTTAACCCTATCTATCTAAGTAAGACCCACATCTAAATTTAGGGTCAAACATTTGGGGAACCCAATTCATGTGAATGTAATTTTTTTTACTCTAGGGATTCCAAGATTCCTAGGGTTTTAGCTTGTTGTGATGTATTTTCAGATCTAAAACTTTACCCTATCTTAGATTTTCAAAAAACTCAACCAATAATTTGAAATTTATATATCCTTACTATATCATAATTGATTTCTCCCTAGCATTTGCATGTATTTATTATCATGTTCTAATATCAATTTTTAGAACATTTAAAATGGATACAAAGGAGCCTATTATTTCTCCTAACCCTAAGGAGGGTGATATCTCTCATCCCTATAACCAGGTCCTCACTATCACTTATCCAAGGGGTAAGGTCCATTATATATCTTTAAAATAAAGCAATCAATCTGAATTACCTAAAGTTTGTGTTTGTGAATCCCTAAAATATCAAATCACTACTATGAGAAGTTAATAAAAAAGTTACAAAACAATATTACATACTTACATAATACAATACATGGTAGTGTTAATCATGCATTTATATTGTCATTTACCAATGTTGGGCCAAATAAGGTTTCATATCAAAATGAAAAGCTAAAACATGATACATCCAAAATAAGTGTTTCCAATAGTGACCAAAATACTACTAAGAGACCAAGTGAGATCCTAAGAGACATGATTTGAAACAAAGTAATCAAACTACCTCCTCTACATCCCATAATGAGATATAAATACAATTTTTCATATCATAGAATGCATGGGCATCATATATATTATTTTTTGGATTTAAAGAACCAAATATAAAGTCACAAACATAGTGGTGATCATACATTAATTAAGAAAACCACTCACATTATGAGTTCTCCTAAAACATGTACCAAAATAACAAAATTGGGTAACAAATAAAAATTTAGAACAAAAATAGTTATAAATATCAAACTTAGAGAAAGAAAAGGTTCAAAAATAAACATCATATAAAGAAAAAGATACAAATTTACATCTTTGTAATGATACTCATCTTCCACGATAATATATTTTTGGAAAGCAATATTTACAAAACTTTGGTTATAATGGTCAAGGGTTGGGAAAACATTCCCAATGCATAACTCATCCTATTTTCAAAATTGATTAGAATGACCATCAAGGCTTTAGATATACTATAAAAAATAATTCACATCATTCAATGATGCATATAAATTTTATTAATGCAACAAAAAACAAATGTACAAATGAAAACAAGGTACAAAAGGAACACTTCCAAAAAAAGAAAGAAGTACATCAAACAAACTATGTTAAACATGTGCCTTCATATGAATAAATTACAAATCATTCCTTAAAACATCAAATCATTGAACCTTGCATAGATAGAAAGCAAGGTCAAAATATCATACTTGACCTAAATTGTGAATTCAATATATGTACCTATAAATTATTTAAATATCTAGGATATATCATAGAACACATTAATAAAACTACTTTATCTGATGCTTATCAGAGCTATTCAATATAATGTCACACTTGGATCCAAATCAAGATCTATTATTCTACATATTAGTCCATTTTTGAAAAAATATAATGAAAAAATTGGTAAATCATGGATACTAAAAGAGAATAAAAACATATCTAAGGCAAATGTACCAAATAAAGAGTTACCAAGAGCACATGATGCAGTTTCTAATTCTTCTATGCACATATATGGCACATGTCATTCAAGGAATGTTGCTCATTTACTAATAGTCGTAGATTCACATCCTCATCTTGGGATGACTAGATAGTTTGTGAATTTTTAAATTATTCAAGGGAAACTAAAAATGTTCTTATTACTAATACTTCAAATAAACTATAAAGTCCTATTACACATACACAAAGCATCAAATATACTATAGTGACAAATATTGTACCTATGCATGCCCCTTGGTAGTACCACCAGTTTCTTGCACCAATTTTCAAGTGGAGAAATACCTATGAACATATTTTGGATGAGATCATAGGATGATATTTCCACTTCATAAATTAAAAAATACCAAAAAACCTAAAAAAACTTCAAAACTCAAAATATTTTTAGCATAAACATGTTCTATTAGCTCTTTGGCATTTATGTGTTGATTTTATGTTGATGGATGACATATCAGTTACTTATAAATATACATGTGTGCCATGCTTCTATTTGAGTGTGATATAGGCATACACAGATACATGATCTATTTCTATTTCGAATGTTGGGCCTTCCCTCTACTCATGTCATGTGGACATTAGGGGTATTTGATTTTTTTATCTTGATACACATAGGTTACATCATTCTATGGTCTCTTCATTATCATGTTTGATCTCTAATGTACTTACACATGCATTTATACATGAATATATCTTTCACAGGGTACTTGATATACTATGTACTTGACATTTTTTGATAACACATTTGATCCATGGGATACTATGATATGTTTAAACTAGTTGTTTATGCTTTTTTTTATGTAATTCTATGAGTGTCTTGCCTTGATATTATCTTACTTATTCAATAATTTGAATATCCTCATTTATTTTCATCCCCCATGCCTTTTCTTACTTTTTTGACATTTAAATATGTCATTATTTGTTGTATGGACATTTGAGTATGTCATTCTTAATTTTGTGGACATTTGGCTAAGTCACATCCCTTCAGTTGTGAAACATTTAAATATGCCCCTTGTTTGCAGTCTTCGAGGACCATTGTATGTTGACTTGATTTTGAGTACTCTTGTGTGTACTTATTTAATTATTGAGCTTGTCCTATTTCTATATAGATGTTACTATGATATTTATCATGCATCTTAGGCCTTTATGTCATCACATTGTTATATGTGCTTCAATGCCACATTTACCTAAACATTCTTATATATGCTACATGGTTCTAGCCATAAATTATTCATTTTTCTTCTCCTTTTGATATGAGGTAACTACCAGCTCTTATCTTCCCTCAACTCAAATGGGTGCATATTAGGTGGGGAATGATTTGGAATCATGTTCTCCACACTTATTTAGTATTTGTCACACCTATATTCAATAAGGGCATGTTTTGGAAACATGTTCTCCACATTGGAACTTATTTCAATTTTTAGATTCAGTGGGAGCATTCTTTGGAAGCATGTTCTCCACACTTATTCAATATTCAACACACCTAGATTGAGTGGGGGCATTTTTTAGAAACATGTCCTCCACATGGGCACTTATATCAATTTTTAGATTTATCCATATATAGTGGGGGCATGTTATGGTAACATGCTACCCACACTTGTGCAAAATTCTAAATTGGCTAAAGCACATAGTCATATGATTTAGATTCATAGTTATGGTAGAATTTTATAGATTTATACCATCATCATACATAGTTTCAACATGAGACATATCTAAGGTGAATATTTTATGAAATATGTGCATAATATTACAAAATCCAAATTAATTCCACATTTTAAAACTCTTCTATGTACTATCATCGCCTACTAGATTAGACTTTTACAAACTATATTGAGTCAATCTACTACAATAGTGGGTTTGTTTTTTGGTATAGTTGAGATGATTAAATCATTCAATTTTAACAAGTTTTCAAATTATACTTGATTGTATCATACAACCTCACCAATTTGATCGTATGAGTTGACTTTGTTCACTCATGCTCACCAGGTTATATGTATGATTGGGTTGCATGATTGAGTTAATCTCAACTGTTGGGTGGAAACTCACATTTTTCCCAAGGTTGGGGGAATGTGAATTCTAATATCTCTCTATATCCTCAGATATATGCACTTTATATATTTATATATTTATCTTAATCTCAATTTTAGTGATTCATAATGATACATCTTTCAAATTAAGTTTTCAATAGATAAGGCAACTACATCGATACATAGGTGGACTCCTAAACCTTGATATTTCAATTTCAATTTTAAATTATATGTAATGATACACTTTAACATGCTCTTTTTTTTTAGGCCAGGGACCAACAAAGTACTGTAGTTAGACTCAAGCAAAGGTAAGGTGTGTTATACACACATATGTATGCATTTCTTCTCCTTTAAACCAAAAATTTCATTACTATATTAAAAAGGAGTAAAATTAATATGATATTTATGAATTATATAGTACTTCAATAGTTTACACTTGGAAAACTCAAACATTAGCCATTCCTCTTAGTTCTAGATCTTTCCCACTTTCCAATGTCTCACATCTGAGTTATCTTATTTCCCTTGGCCTATCTCTTGGTCTAACCAATCTTATGTTGATGAACCAAACCTTCTATCTTGATCATAATGCTTAAAATATGATTATCTTATGCCCCTACAAGTTATGATCATGTACTTATTTTCTAACTACCAAGACATAAGCATTAGTCCCAGACCCCTACATCGATGCTAGTGTTATACCTTGAAGTAGGAGTCTAATGACCTAAAGTCATCTAATTTTTAAATTAAATGTATCCTAATGTCTGGACTAAATGTTTTAATGAAAGATATTACTTGATAGGAGTGGTATATATTCATAATCACTCATTAATTCCTCACCTAGAAAATACATAAAGAGAACAAGGCAACTTATTAAAAGCATTTTATCAAGTATTCAATTGAGAAAATCTTCACTATTTTATCCTATTTATATACTAGTCATAGGGATAACACATCTACATGTTTGAATTAATAAATAAGCATCCCAAGATCCCAATTTTATAAGTTACAAGTTAGGTAATTGTTGTACTGGCTTTCCACATATTGCATGATTCACATACAAGACAACATGTAGGGGAAAACTACATCAATCTAAGGCCATATTTAAATTATTAGTTATGTAAAAAATGATCATTGATAGGGGGTTCTTTAGGTTATATTGACACCATATGCCCACTAGCCTATTTTTCCCACAAACACTATGAGGAGGAAAAACTAGGATTTTGATACTTGATAAGGAGTAATAATCCATGACCTAGATTTGAATACATTAGAGTGAAGGTTATGAAACACCTAGAAGGATACATATGGTATCATCCTATTATAACATGTATTCTATATAAGACACCTACATCCAACCTAGACACTAGCTTCAATGCTAACATCCAAGGCTAATGCAATTGTTTGCAGCTCTAGAGGCACTCAATCTATAATTTGGTGATTATTACAGATTCCTCTACAAGTCTACTTCATCCCTATTATAAATATAGAACTATATTAGCATCAAAACTAGATAAGTAGAATGTTTTTTTGTCATTTCCATATCTAGAATATTTTTACTTACTATTTTTAACCTATCTCAATTTAATAAATTCATCATATGTTGTATCTGAGTTTATCATTTAATTAGATTATTTTAGATTTGATTATCACACTTATGCATTGTTATTTCTATTTTATTAACCCTATATACCCAAGTAGGATCCATAGGTAAATTTAAGGTTAAACACTTAGCTACTATCATGAAGGAATATGTGATACTCTATTTATGGTCCTTGTCTATATTTGAAAAATATTTTAGTATGATGGGCTTATCCTAATATTCATAGCCATAGTACAAAGATAAACCCAGTCTTTGTTGATGTGGATTTTATGCACACCACATTTTTTTTTATGAGGTAGCCTCTAATAGTTTAAGATCAGTGAAAAGGCATTCACTCCAAGGCATGAGTTACATGGTATTGGATTTTATAAACAACTTATTAGTATAATAATAGTGATCGAGGTAGCTTGTTTACCATAGGTGAATTGGAGATGGGTGAACCTATATCTAATTAAGGTTGGTGAACTAATTATGTTTATAACCTAAGGTGGGTAGGACTTCAAAACAAACTCAAAAAAGAGGGAAAATTAAGGCAGGAAAGGAGGCTTGTAGCCTACACTAGATGAAACCTTTCAAAAATAGAACTTGAACTAGAGGTTGGATAAGAAATCAAAATACCAATGGATACTACAAGCTGATATACATAGTTAGGAGTCAAATGGAATCAAAATACAACATAATTAAACACAATAAATCAAAGGTTTTTGTGTTTTTTAGACTATAATAACATGTCTACAATGGGGATTATGATTATATGTAAAAGGTATTCAGATCAGATATAAGTTAATATGAATGATTGTAAATAAAAGATAACTCATACACAACCAAATACTAAGAAACTAGAATCATATAACTTCTTACACAATCCACAAGTAGGATAAAAATCAAGATTTGCACATCAAGTCTAAAATTTTAGAACTTCTCAAAATTTCCTATTATTCTCAACAACTAAAATTATCCTCCCTTTGAGACTGAGAGGTTAAAAATATAACTAGGATTGGATGGGGAAGGCCTCATCTCTCAAATGAAGTCTAATAATATAGTTATAAATATATGACTTGCATCTAATTTTATATGGAAGTGATGCATGTACAATAGTTAGACCAAAATAAAATTTCACATTTAAAAATATAATATATACATGTAATGTATATTTGAAACCAAAGTTCTAACTTAGCAAAACTTGTAAGTACATAGTTATATTTAGATGGGTGCTAATGTGGCACCACTAGTCAAAAAAGATGGTGGAATGAATATTGGAGGGACTGAAGTAGTCATTATGGTTCCATGTGGGATAAAAAATAGGACCATTAGAGTTTGTATGATTGTAAATACTAGAAACTAAGAACCTTGAGATACTAGATTAGTGTTAGTAGTTGACTATGTGGTTTGAACTAACCCTAAACCTATCTCTTTTTCCTGGATTTTCTCAAATAAATACATGTGTTTCTTATAAATACTTATTAATGATGCCAAAAGTAAGTAGAGAAGGTTTGAAGAGTTTGATGGCCTTAACCATCAACCTTGTTTGTTTAGCTTTTGATCTCTTGAATTCTACTCCTAGGGATTCAACTCTTGTCACCGTATTCTTAAAAAATTTACCAATTATATGATTTTACCGTTGGTTATATATATAGTTCCTTCAACTTCATCTTTGAATTTGTTTATAGATGCTTAGAGGAGGTTCTCAAAATTTGGCCTGTTGACTAGTTCACTTGTAGGAGTGATCACATTAGTGACCCTCATGTCCTTCAAAATTTCTAAGGCCTGACTTTCATGATTTGAAAAATTATCTAATAGAGTATTCATCTGGTTGTACCAATTAAGAGAAACATCCCCTTTTATAATTAAGTATTTAAGGCACCATGATGCATTCATGTTGGTCATAAAGTTAAATTAGTTGAAGGCACTAATTCTAGAGCACTAAGCCTTTAAATTCAACCTCTTCTCTAATTATTTAATTTAATGCCAAAAATTGGTCACATTTATTCTATTTGATTAGATTCCTACTTTGAAAACCCACATACTATAAAAAAATTTGTACAAATTAGTAGCTGCACTCTGCACATCATCAATTATCTCTTAAAGAGCATGTATGGTTTGTCTCTCCTACAATCTTTGATATGATTCCTTTTTGAATTTATACATTTATTTCATTACTTCACTAGTCAAGTACATACAAGCAAATAAATATTTATTATATTCATTAGGATCCCTTGGATCCTTTTTGGATTTTTTTGCCAAGAGAAACATGTTTTCTCTTTGATTTAATTCAATTTCTTCCCTTGTGTCTAGATTCAAAGCCTTCCTCTTCCTAATCCTTTGGATGGTTTCAATCTTTTTATTGAATCAGGTAGAGACAATAGGTAACTCTATAAAAACTAGGTTTTATCTATTGTCCCTTTTATTTTGTATCTCTTTTTCCCATTTAGGAATAACAAGTTCCCATGGTTCTTCATCTTTTAGGCTTGAATCTTCAGATATGGAAAGTAGAGGAGTCATTGGAGGAGGTGTTATTTATGGAGGTGAAAATGATGCACTTATTTTTATATGGAATTAGATATGTGGATAGACAATCCTCTCCCATGGTGAAATCTCTCTTAATAAAGTGACTTTTGCCACATACTTGGTCAAGCTTGGGGTTATCTTGATAGTCATAGTGGATGACTGTATGGGTGAAGACTGTGGCATAGGTAACTCTAGTTGAGCTAAATGTTTCTTGATAACTGGTAGAATTATAAGGTTTTAAGTGGAAACTTTAACCCTACTCTAAAAATGAACCCCTTTCCTTAGATCCTTTATTTGTATTGAAGAAGAAAGAATGGATGAATCAACATAACTAGACAGAATAATATTTAGGATAACTAGAGGTAAATATACATCTAGAATACTTATAGTGGAAATAGATGAAATAAGAGAAGAGACTACCTCACTTATATTTTGTCTTTATTCCTCCATGAGGATTTACTAATCGAAAGAGCCAACCAGATTTTATTCTTATTGTAAGCTTTCCAATCTCATGGCTTTAGCCTTCTCTAACTCTGTCTCTTCATCATCTAGGGATGCTTGTTCACTCAATTTAGGCCCAGTCCCCTTCATTATTACCACATATTCTTTATCTTCATTAGTTGAATACTCAACTAAAGATATCATCATTTTAGGTTCTCTTATTCTACTTCGTACTCATTAAGGGATTTGTATATGGTAGGGAGACCAAAGTATGGCCTTTAATTTATTTGTTTACCTTTAGAGGAAGTGGAAAGACCCTTAGTTTTCCTTTGCTATGTGACCACAGGGAAAGTGGAAGGAGAGGGAGATGGTGAAATGACTGAAGGAGATATAATGGTGGAAAGTATCACTATAGGTAGTGGTGAAGGATTGATGAATGGAGGGAAATAATTGGTGGAAGGAAGGGTGAATGGAGTAGGAGATGGCAAGGTAGGGAGTGCTTGAGAAGATTCCTCCTCATTAATGGTAGTGGATGGAGGTGGACTTAATAGGGGTACTTTAGAAGATGAAGAAGTAGATGAAATAGGCATGAAATAATCCTATATAAACTCATGGAGACTAACCTGGGTTATAGTTTTAAGTGGTGGGAAAGGTGTTGTCAACAATGTGATATTTTGTCAATCTAGAGGAGGTGAAGAGGGTAGCTAAGAATGGGGGATACCTCTTCAAATTTATATCCTTATGTGAGGATTTGACTCCCTTTGGTTACTATACTTTCCCTCTTATAATCATGATTATTATTTTGTAGGAGAGGGGGGTTGGTCTTTCCATTCTAAATCCTATTGCTAAATTAGAGGCCACTGATGGATCCATGATCTCTATTATTGCTCTTTCATCTCTTTATCTTGATATTCAATAATATCAAGATTGTACTGAAGTGCCTTAAAATAAATCATAAACATTTGTTTAAGATTCATTCTTGTACATACTTCAGTATCATTTGATGCATTTAGAAAAATAACATCATGATCATATTCCTAGTGACCATATGAAATGTTTTCCTTCTTTTATTTGATCTCCCTCAGGCATGTCCTAATTTTATTTAAGGGATACCATTACCTAAATTGGTCCATCTTCAAATTATAGTAGGACTTGGATTTTATAACTTGGATAAAATGTGTCCTAACCACAAACTAAAGTTGTCTAATACTTAAGGATTTTTTTAATAATAGGCTTAATGTTTTTGACCTAGCTCCTTGTCAATGTTATTGTAAAGTTGAAAAGACACCTCCTATTTTGAAAATTTATCTAGCACATGGAGTAATAGGAATAAAGGAGATAACCTTGTGCCTTCCATTATAATGACTTTACAGTTAGGGTAATACAAATAATCCCCCATTTTTATAATTATTCTTGCCATGCTTTCAGATAGCCTAGGCATTTGGGTGCCATAGATTTATTGATATACTATAGGATATATTTACTCACATATTATCTAAATTTCATTCTTAAATTTGTATAAAAACATAAAATATTAATATTCATACATTATATTATGTAGATACTCTATTAAGGGATGCCATAACTCCCTATGTGTCTTGTGGATTATGCATAAGATGACATCATGTAAAAATTACCATCAACTAGATTTTGATCATGATAAACCTATTAGGTTATGGAGCTAAAGGATTCACTGATGCAAATGGAGGAGGTTTCTAAGTTGCAGAGCAACTGATGTTGATTTGATCAATTGACCTCAGTCATATTCAGTGTGCAGAGCAACTGACATCAGTTAGGGGTCAGCTGGCATTGGTCAGATAGGAACTGACGTCGGCAACCTGTGTGTGCGTGCATTTGCATGCGCTTCTAGAACTGGTCTAATTTTAGACAGACAGTTAGTTTGCATGTAAAAGAATAATTTTATTCTTGAGTTTGCATTTCTAATTATTGTAATTAGGAAGTCTAATTATTGTTTGTATGGGATCTATTTAAGAGACCCATGGGGTTGTATTGTAATCAAGGACAAGGACAAGGAAGAGATCCTTCCAATTGTAAGATCAATTGATCTACAGGTTGTGTAAAATCAGGTAGAAGATCTACATGGTAAGTAAGATCATTTGATTTGTAGGTTGTTGCAAGATCAGGGAGATCTACTTGGAGTACTTTGAGCACTTGGTGGTAATGGCAGTATTGTTACTAACTAGTGGAGGTAACAACTCAGTGTTGAGTTGTGGTTGTAATTGAGAGAGAGAAATCTTGAGAGAGAAATACTAGATGCCCAAGAGGTGTGGGAAGAGTGTGATTTATTCATTTTATTTCCTTCTAGAAGAGTGTTAATACAAGATTATATTGTCTCTCATATTCTGTGCTGTTTCTAAATTCTAGTTACATATTACTTCTGGTTTAATTCCGTGTTTAGTTTCTTATACAAAGGTAATCAATTGTGCTCTTAATCCTAACAAGTGGTATTAGAGCTAGGTTCAGAGCAGGTTAGTGTTTGTTGATTATAGGTCACTCACAGGGGTTTATGTTTGAGTGGGAGTAAAGCAATGGTAGAAGAAAGTACACTAAGAATGGAGAAATTCAATGGCAAGAATTATCAATTATGGAGGATGTAGATAGAAGATTATCTGTATCAAAAAGATCTATACTTACCATTGGGTGGGGTTGCATGTAAGCCCACAGATATGAAAGATGAAGAATGGAATGTTCTTGTTCGAAAGGCTCTGAGATCTATAAGGTTGAGCCTGGCATCGTCTATGATTTCCAACTTATCACAAGATAAGACAACATTAGAGTTAATGGAATCTTTGGCAAATTTATATGAAAAACCCTCAGCTTCGAATAAGGTATTTCTTATGAAGCAATTATTTAATTTGCAAATGCTAGAAGGTGGTTCTATACATAGTCATCTTAGTGATTTCCATGGTTTGGTAAACCAGATAATTCTAGTCAATATAGCTTTTGATGATGAAGTTAAAGCTCTCTTGATCTTATGTTCTTTACCTGAAAGTTGGGATAGCTTGGTAATGGAAGTAAGTAATACTGCGTCTGCTTCAAATATATTGAAAGTTGATGATGTTGTTAGTACAATCTTGAATGAATAAATTCACAGGAAAAACATAGGTGAAACATCATGTAATGCTTTAAGTATTAAAAGCAGGGGAAGACAAAGAGAGAAGGGTGAGCAAGGGAAATCAAGGTTAAATATAGGTAGGAGATCCAGATCTAGGTATGGCAGTATAATCTGCTAGAATTGTGGAAAAAAGGGCATGTAAAGAAAGCTTGTTGGTTGGTAGAAGATCAGCATGAAGAAGCAGATGTTGCAGGTATTGTTGCATAGGATGCTCTTGTATGTTCCTTGGATAAAGTGGAATCTTGGGTTTTAGATTCTGGTGCCTCTTTCCATGCAACCCCAAATAGAGAATTTTTTCATGAGTATGTCCATGGAGAATTGGGAAAGATTTATTTATGGGATGGTAAGCCTTGTCAAATGGTTGGCAAAGGGAAAGTGCAGCTGAAATAATAGATGGGCAATACATGGGTGTTGAAGGAGGTCATGCATGTCCCAGGCTTGAAGTGGAATTTGATTTCTATAGGAAAGTTGGGTGATGAGGGATGCACAATAACTCTCACAGTGGAATCTTGGAAAGTTTCCAAAGGTGCACTTGTTTTAGCAAGAGGTAAGAAAGTAGGTACTCTTTATCTATCTACTTGTATTACTGATTCTCCTTCTAGTTTATCTACTTTAGATGTAGATGTGAAGATGTGGCTCTGTAGGCTTGGTCACATAAGTAAGAAGGGGATGCATGTTCTTGAGTCAAAAGGTAAGAGTTTAGATTTGAAAAGCATAGATCAAGATTTCTATAAGCAACATAAGAAAGTGAGGTTTCTTGACACTGGGTCAACAAAGAAGGGAGCTTCTATTGGAGGATCACAGTGGTATGCTAAAAGAAAGGATCAAGTTTATTGCAAGAAGAGGAAATCTGATGTTTTTGACAAGAACAAGAAAGCCTTGGTTTTCAAGGAGAAGACGATGGATAGAGATCAGCTCAAGGGGTTGAATAATTCTGAGCAAGGCAGTTTGGACAAGGTTATGATCCAAAGTGAGCTCATGGGTAAAAATCATCACTCACAGGAAAACACAATTACCGACGTTAGTCAAGTGAGAATTGACGTCAAACAAGCAGGTACCGATGTCAGTCATGTGTAGACCAGAGTCAGTGGTGTTGGGCAGGTGGATATTGACATTGGTCAGGGAACCGACATTGGTGACTAAGTGGACGCTGACGTCGGTCAAGGAACTAATGTTGATGATTAGGTGGAATTGACATCGGTCAGGTGCAGACTAGGGTCAACCAGAGAATAGATTTTGGGTGGACAACAAGCTATCAAGGAGTCTCAAACACCCATATGGAGTACTGAAAGGGTAAGTAAGCCTCAAATTCATTATTCCCCTTCTTTACACTACTTGTTGCTCACTGATGGTCAAGAACTAGGAAGTTTTGAAGAGGTAAAGCAGGTAGAATCTAGGAAACAGTGGGAGCATGGCATGAATGAGGAAATTGATTCCTTGGAAGAGAACCAAATGAGAGATTTGGTAGAGTTGCCAGCTAGAAAGAAAGCACTGAAAGATGAATGGATTCCCAAGTTAAAGAAAGGAGAGAATAGACAGGTGAGACAGAAGGCCAGGTTATATGGTCTTGAGCAGGCTGTAGGACAATGGGGTTTAAGGTTTGATAGGTGTATGACAAAGCATGGCATTAGTCAATGTCAATGTGACCATTGTGTTTACTTTACCAGGTTGGATAATATTAGCTACATTATCCTATTACTGGATGTAGTGTATATGCCTGTTCTAGGGTCACACATGCAGGGAGTTGCTGAGCTAAATGTAAAGTTAGTTCAGAGGTTTGCCATGAAGGATTTGGAAGTAGCAAAGAAATTCTTTGGCATGATTATTTCTAGAGATAGGTAAATTCACAGGTTGATGTTGTCTCAGGATGATTATGTGAATAAGGTAGTAGAGAGGTTCAATATGCAGGATGCAGAACCAGTTAGCACACCTATGGATGGACAGTTCATAGAACAATGTCCCAAATCACATGATGAGGTTGAGTACATGAGTACTAAACCTGAGATTACCCAAGCAGTGGGAGTTTTTAGCAAGTTTGTGGCCAATTCAGGAAAGGAGCACTGGAAAGTAGTTCAGTGGCTTTTTAGGTATCTAAGAGGGACCAGTAGTAGGTATTCATGTTATGCAGGGTTAAGCACTTCTCTACATGGGTATGTAGATTTAGATATGGCAAGTTACTTGGATGATAGGAGAAGCACCATAGGATATGTGTTCACTGTTGGTGAAATGACAATTAGCTAGATTTCAGAGATGCAGAAGGTTGTTGCAGTCACAGTGGCTAGCAAGGAAATGATATGGATGACTTAGTTCATGGAAGAGTTGGGAAAAGAGAAAGAGAGTTGAAGATTGTACAGTGATAGTCAAAGATCAATTCATTTTACAAATGATTCAGCCTTTCATTCAAGAACTAGATATATACAACTTAGGTACCACTTCATTAGACAGGTATTGGAGGATGGTGAGTTGAAGCTAGAATGGATCCATACAGATAAGAACTCTGTAGATATGTTAACAAAGCTGGTAACAAAGGAGAAGTTGAATCTTAATTCAAGTTTTGTTGGTCTTCAAGATTGAACTTGAAGAGGGATACAAGCCAGGAAACAAAATTAGAAGATGTATAGGTACAGGTACAGGTGCAGCTATTTATCTCCAAGTGAGAGATTGTTAGGTTATGGAGCTACAAACTTCACTGATGTAAATGGAGGAGGTTGCTAAGTTGTAGAACAATTGACGTCAGTCTGATCAATTGACATTAGTCATATTCAGTGTGCAGAGCAACCGGCATCAGTTAGGGGTCGGTCAACATCGGTTAGATAGGAATCGACGTCGGCAACCTGTGTGTGCGTGCATTTGCATGTGCTTCTAGAATTGGTCTAATTTTAGATAGATAGTTAGTTTGCATGTAAAAGACTAATTTTAGTCTTGAGTATACGTTTTTAATTATTGTAATTAGGAAGTCTAATTATTGTTTGTATGGGATCTATTTAAGAGACCCATGGGGCTGTATTGTAATCAAGGACAAGGATAATGAAGAGATCCTTCCAATTGTAAGATCAGTTGATCTACAGGTTGTGCAAGATCAGGTAGAAGATCTACATGGTAAGTAAGATTAGTTGATTTGTAGGTTGTTTCAAGATCAGGGAGATCTACTTGGAGTGCTTTGAGTACTTGGTGGTACTGGCAGTAATATTACTAATTGGTGGAGGGAACAACTCAGTGTTGAGTTGTGGTTGTAATTGAGAGAGAGAACTCTTGAGAGAGAAATAATGGATGCCCAAGAGGTGTGGGAAGAGTGTGATTTCTTCATTTTATTTCCTTCTAGAAGAGTGTTAATACAAGATTGTATTATCTCTCATATTCTGTGCTGTTTTTGAATTCTAGTTACATATTACTTCTGATTTAATTATGTGTTTAGTTGATTATACAAAGGCAATCAATTGTGCTCTTAATCCTAAAAAAACCATCCATGCCTTCAAAATTACAATTATAACATGCTCAAGGAAAATTAACTTATTTTAAGTTAAAATAATTTCCAGTAAAGGGACCCATTCTACTTGCACATAAGCTATGCTCTTAAAACCATATAGTCTATTTAGTAGGGCCATAGCTATCCTAATTCTAGGTCTAAATTTGATAATATAATTGGAGGAAATTCATCCCTTGGGATTTAGCTTCTGGCCCTTAACTAACCATTGTTTTAATTTTCCATCAATGATGTTATGCTCGAGCCAAACATTAGCTGAGACTTGATTATAAGTGCTTTCAAGCCATGAAATTCTAAGATACCTTTAAAAATCCCTACCATAAATAACTATGACTACATTTTTATTTTACTACTATGCAAACAATCTCCATGAAATGTTCCATTGAAAAATAAATATCTAAGTATGTCCATACAAGGAATTACCTTTGGTTTTACTAATACTATATGGAGACCTTGTGTTTTAATGGGCAACAGGTTATCGATATATTGCTTCTTATCTGCAAACAATTGGTTTTGCACATAGTAGGGTGTCACAAACTCTACAACATTTCAAAATGCTGAATAGTGGAGGAACTTAAATTTGAGTGAAATTTGATCAAATTTTATGTCCCTATATTTAGTTATCCCAACATAATATTACACTAAGAGGATTGAGGATGCATTTTCTTCAAAGAGGAGGCCATTCTGTTAACCTAAACTATGAAATTCCTTCTAAAAATCATTTGGTTTTATCTTAAAATTTCATTGGAAAAATCTATGGATCTTTGGACATTTGACGACTCATAATTGTAAAATTTGATTAATATCTTGAAGGTGAAATGACTAACCTTTGAATAGATTTCAAAAATATCATCCCAAAATTTGAGACTTGATTGCATTCATATGACATCAATGCAAATAATGGAATTTTGATTTTGTTCCTATTTTTATTTAAACATGTCAGTCAATTTTGGTAGCTTCACTTATTTTCTAGATGGAAATCATTCATTAGCTTTATATGTTCAATCATCATGTTCTAGATAGTTGTGAAATTCTTATTTACTCCTTTGCCTTCCTGTCAAACTCATTTATGTATAATTTGAGCCCAGGTCTTCCATATTGTGATAATTATCCAATTGTCATTCCCTCATGAATTTAAATTCATATATAAGATTTATATACCTATGGGCCATAAGTTAACGTAACTATGCCACATGGAGCTACATCGAGTCTACGAGGCTTAAAAGCATGGGAGCTTTGGCCTTTTGAACTGTATATGCTTGTGTAAAGGTTATGTGTGATATAATTTCAACATGTAGAATGAACTTAGAATATTGTAGGCATGGGGACTCGATGCCATGAGACCATTAGTTCATTGACTGAGTATATCTTCTTTGATAGTTTGGGCTAATAGAATTACACCACGTTTCATTTTCTTAGAGCTTAGAAGTTCAAAGGTATTAGACCTCGAGGCCTTGGGACCATTATATATATGTAATTTTATTGTAGTTACACATAAATAAAATGTGCCAAGTGTCAAATACTCAGATCTCAAAATCTCAAAACCATTAGATTGGGGGATCTCAGAACCATTAAACTATGTTAATCCTTCTATGGTTCCCAATTGATGAAAATGTGCTAATTGTTGAATGCTTAGAACTCTGAATCTCATGACCATTAGGCCATTAAATTTATTTTCAAAGATTATGGGGTCTCATATTATAAAATAATACTATGTGGCCTCTTATTTGAGCTCAGACACTTTAAACACTTATAATCTTTTGCCAAGGACTATAGGTTCTAGATAACATGGTGATGCCACCTATCCCAACTTTGAATATAATAAAGTAACACCCAACTACAAATAATTATTGATTCTCTATCGATATACCTAAAAAAATATAAACATAGGAAACATTGGGATGAAAACATTAGTCTTATTAGTCCATATAGATCATGAGAATTATGAAAACCTAATAGTTAGGATAAATCAAGATGATCATTGAAGCTTTAATTTTTAAATTAAAAATTTATGTAACTCTATACTTCTAAGATAACCTTAGAATTTTTCATGAATAAGTCCATATCATGTATTCCTAAGGTTTAAATGGCCCAAATAAATATTTTCAACAATAATGGGTTCCCATTTGAATTTTTAAAATGGGGGGTGTGTGTTAGGGAACAAATGGTGACTCACAAGGGAATATACTCATGATTATTTTGAGAACCCAGAATATTAGAAATGTATCATAGCCAAACTTCAGCCTTATCAAGAAATGAACAATAAACTAGACCTTGAAAAAAACTCCTACTTCCTCATGCAACATACTAACCCTTTCCATTCCTTAGATCTGAGTGTGTGATATTGGGGATTCAATTCTCCTTGTTATGAGAGTTTTAACAACATCTCAAATAAACATTGTAATTTTTGTGCTAACTTCATACATTATAACCAAATAATAAGGCAATCCTAGGCATTACTTTGATACTATCCAATCATCCATATCCTTGATAGGGATACCTCTGATTCCACTCAAAGCCTTTCTCTACTACTAGGTAGGCATCCATAGCCCCTATAGAGATTTATTGAATCACCCATATTCTATTAGTTTTTATGATTGAGTTTTTTTTTGAAACACAAATAAGAGAAAGGTTAGGAATCACTATTAGCTAGGTGTATGTATAAGAAAACTTATTTTGATCAATACATCCCTATCATTTTATATCCAATTCTATGTTTATTATCACTCGGTCAAGTTTTAGAATGTTATAATGTAGTTGATATTTTGAAATGGAAAGTATTTATAAATTTTGCATGATTTTATTAGATTAAATCCCAATAGCCTAGTATACTCATTCCATCAAAGCGGAACATAATTCAATCATAACACATACCTTGATTCCATAAGCTCTAATACCATCAAAGTAAATCCTTGTGAGTACTAATAGTGCATACTTATGAATCATCCCCTTAATTTTGGTAGTTTTTTTTGGTAATATTCATGTAGGAAATCAACTAGTCTGTTCTATAATTTTAGAAAGCTAACCTAGAAAGCATAACATCTAATATACTAAAATCAAAATGTAGAAAGAAAGAAACATTACTCCTAGAAAGTAGGAAATTATACTAGAAAATAATAAATCTAATCTAGAAATCAATAAATCTACTTTAATCCTACATCTATAACTTTCACTTATAGTCATCTTGAGGCATCTCCAATTGGATCAACCATGAAATAATGCTTCAAAAACTATCTATTGAATAGAAAAGTGAGGTCATTACCTTGGAGGTATTTCAACTAGAATGCACTCTTACCTAGGATATTTGATATATGATATGGTCTAATCCATAAAGGAGTGAAATTATCATGTTGTCCTTTCATCTCAAATTATTTATCCCATATAATCACCAAGTTTGAGATCTTGAAGGCCTTGTTCTTGGATCTTTTATAAAACTATCTTTTGATAACATCCTAATGTTTATTGAAGCTGTGTAGTGCTTCAATTCTTACATAATCCATATGGAATATGTATAATAGTATATATTATAATCTTTAATATTCTCCCATGTACTCTTACATAAATTGATACATTGGTATCTTGAGAGAAATAGGGAAGACTAGATGTAGTCCATACATGAGTAGAAAAGTGAAGCCTTAAGGGCTTTCTTGTACCTGACTCTATCTACCCATAGTGCATATTTCAATAAGAGATGTTATTGTCTTGGTTTGTCTTGTGTTGAATTATTAATGGCATCCATCATTATTTTATTGGTAGACTCAGCTACTCCATTTCCTTGTGGGTATTAGTTTAAAGAGAACTTGATTATGATTTGATTGTCATAGGCCCATTCTATAAATTTAGAAGATTGAAAATCTAGACCATTATCACAATATAAGGAAATGAGAGTGCCAAACCTAGTCAATATATTTTCTTCCAAAAACTTGATGAGATCAATTAATCTGGATTATTTATTGTAACAACTTTTATCCACTTGGTACAGTAGTCAGTGGTTATGAGGACAAACTTGTGTCCTACCAAAGAGTTTGGATTTATCATCCTAATAAAATCAAGATCCCATTGGGATGTCCTTTTATGATTGGATTTAAAGACATGAAAACATTTAATTCTCTCTTCCCACATACCTATTAGTCATGGTAAATTTTTACATAATTATGGGCATCCTTGAAGATTGTAGGCCATTAGTATCCCGTACTTAGAATCTTATGAGTTGTTGTGTTTCCTAAGGGATTCCCACCACCTATCTTATGATGTAGGTTGTGTTGTTTGCTCCAATATGATACTTATCATGAAATGCCCATGAGATTGGGCATTCCTTAAAAGGGGAAGGTGGGTATAACTACAAACTTTTGTCTTCCATTTTAGGACTAATCTAGGATCAACCTAGGGCATGGCTACCAATATTTAACTTTAAAAATAGAGTCTACATGAATAGTCTCCAAGATATGCACTATCACCACCAAAAGTTCAATCTAAAGTCTTACATATAGGTCAAATATTATTTTAATAATTTGAGAAATAGGCTTATTAATTTCTAAACACAAGGGGGAGGGGTATTTCAATTATAAAGAACAAACACAAAAGAGAGTGAAGATTAAGGTAGAAAAGGGAAGCCTCTATGTCTAAAATGAACTCAATGCATTGATCCATTAAACCAAGTGACTCTGCCACAATTATACCACTATAGATCAAGTTTCAAAAAAATTATACTTCCAAGAACATACAACAGGAAGAGTCTGAGGAACTAAGAGTATGCCTTTAATATGAGCTCTCATTAATTATGAGTATTAGGAGTTTATTATAAAATGCACATAAACACCATATTAGAATTTGTATTTTGACACATAAATTATTAGCGCTACCAAAGGAGAAATGAAAGAACTCACATAGTGAATATAATAGCTAAACACATCAGAACCAAAACATACATAAAGTAGCAAAGTGTTAATCCAATTAACCCAAAATTGATGATCATTTAAAAATGAAAATGAAAGAAAATTGAAACACATAACAGATGCTCTTCCAACAAAATAGATATTATATTCATTAAAAAGAATAAATGCTATTACAATAATCAATCTATGTCAATTTTATAATCTAGAGTGGTGAAAGAAAAGTAGGTAAAATCCTATCTATAATCTAACAAAACTTTTGAGTAATCTTTGGTAGACCCTATAATACAATATGATTCTTTTTTATATAGATAAAGATGGGGCTCAACTCCAAAATGGCTACTCATTATAGTTATAACCATATTTAAAAATTTAAACCAAAAAACCCCTAAAAATCTATAAAACATTTATGGGGGACCACTTAATTGACATGAGGAGGTAGTTGAGAGGGTTTATATCCTATTTACTTTGATTGGGTGCTCCTAACTTCTAACGTGACTACCATAAGGTCAAAATATTTATCCATCTTGGTAAGGTTCATTAAGGGATCCCTAAATATTACCTTATCTTGAGCTATCAGTATCTGGGAGAATTGTAAGGGTGCTTATATTGATGCTTATAATTTGAAGACCTGGTTGATTCTCACTATTGACTAAGTTGACAAATCTAGCACTGCCTAGGCTCTTTATTGGTTACTTTCTCCCTCATAACCTAGTTGAATTGGCCCAGGTGGAATCTAAAGTTCCCTTGGTCAAATAAGGTTCCATTTAAGTGTAATAGTATAGAGATATTGACCTCTTTAAATTAGGTTAATATCTTATTCTTTCCCTCTTCCAAGGGTCCTATTGCATTGTAAGCCAAGGCCAACCATTCCTCCATTATAACTCTCATGTTCTTAGTGTATATTTGGTATAACCCCAATTCTAAGGTCAACATAATTTTGAGATATAAGAACATACCTTTATTGAACACAACTTGTAGCTTTTGACATTTCCCATTGATATCTATAATCCTCTCCATGTAGGCCTGAGTCCACTAGATAAGTGCATTGGTCCAATCTAGAGTCTCCACTATTTTCCAAAGGACTAAAAAAGTAATAGGAGGGTGTAATTAACCTACCTAATTAACTTGACTAGAAATTTAATCTTTACTTTGGATTATAAAGAGAAAACTTATCTCTATATGTCCTTGAGGAGTTTCTTAGACATATCATGGGTAGCCCATAGAACTGTTTGTGGATCCTCAGCTATGCTCTCTTATTTGGTGGAAGTCTTCACCTTAGTGAGGTAGAATAGATATTGATGGGTCTATCATACCACTATGTTCCCCTCATAGATGAACCTCTATGTGAGCATTCTCTTCATGTTCATAGAGGCTCAATTAAAACTTCATTGTATGTTGGGTCACCCTGGATAGTCATTTATAGAACCTATGACTTTGGGACCATCTTTTAGGTTTTAGGGGTTTAAGAGGGGTGGTTAAAATGGTAGTGAAGGGTGGAGGATGACGTGGAGGGGAGATGTAGGAAGTATAAGGAGTGAACTAAGAAAGTAGTGGATGTATAGGGGACATGAGAGTGAAAGGAGGGAGAATGAAAGGGGAGGCCCAAGTAAACATTTATGCTTATCATTGTTCTTGAGTTAGGTTCATTTAAGGTAGAATTAACCTTAGGAATGGGTCATTAAAAAACATGGAAGAGATGGGATGGTTGAAGGTGAGTCCCATGGCACCCTAGGTAATGGATAGAGGGGGTTGAGGAGCTAGGCACCAAGATGTTATTGTTGGAGCTTTAGGAGGTTGAGGCCTATGGAGGAGGTTTAATTAGAGTATACGGACTTTAAGCTAGGGCTAGTGTGTGAGTTTCCTTCTTCTTCTTCAACCCCTTGTGTCAAAGCTAAATGTTATAGTATATGGTCTGATTAGAATGATAAGATTGATATGAGCCATAGGAGTCAATGTTAGAGGACTCAGATCTACTGAGGGGAGCACTAAACTAACTGGAGTAGGCACTAGGAAGGTCCCTAATATAAGTGTTATTCTCAAAAAATTTGTATTCATGGTTGCTACTAAAGGCATACCTAAGGGAGGCATCAAGAGGACTTTAGGTTGTGATATAGAGGGAATGGAAGGGAATGAATAGTAAGGATGCTCATAAGGATTGAGGCATAAGGTACTTGGGTGAAAGATGGAATGGAAGTAATTGGAAATAGAGGAAGCACCACTTGGGAGATTTATGGGGGTGGAACAAAACTAGTGGGTACTAGAATTGGGAGTTAAAAAATGGCAAGAGTGAGGGGTGGAAGGGAAATAGGAGGAAAGAGAGGTGTGAGAGGGGGAAACTATATGGGTTATTTTTAGGATCCTCTCTCTAGTGTCACTCTTAGGATACTAGTCACATCAAACCTTAGGTTATACATGACCCAAGGTTGAGGTGCCAGTGGTTGAGTGGGTTGTGCCTAGACTACCTAAAGTTGAGTTGTCCAAGATTGGATCTACCATGACCTAGTTACTAGAGATATTAGAGGAGGTAGAGGTAGGACCAAATCATGAAGAAAAACTAGAGGAGGTAGAGGAAGAGCTAAATCATGAGGAGTGATTGGAGGAGGTAGAGAAGGAGCCAAAACATGAGGAATGGTTGGAGGAGGTAGATTAGGAGCTGAGGCATGAAGAGCAGGGGTTGCTCATAGAAGAAGACTTAGAGCTTGAGGAGGAGAAGGTGAAAGAATGATTTGTAAGATCCTCTAAGATATGGCCAAATATATTAGAGTTGGGTCCTCAATGTACTAAGTGGGATCTGGCAGAGGCATGAATGGGCCTGCTTGAGCCTTTTTTCCCTTCTTCCTCTTCTTAACCATGATCTAAGATAATATCTATTAGTTATTGGTAGTGCATATATATATATATATCATCATCATCATATTTGTCTTGATGATTGTAGTTGATGTTGAGTTAGGTTGATTACCACACCAAGTGAGCTTGGATTACCCCTTTAAGGTCCCACTTTTGGATTTTTTCACTATACAATGAAAAAATAGTCTCTCTTAGCTTCCATATTTTGAATTGAGGGGAAGGTCTTGTAGATATGGTCATTATGGTGATCAAGAGTTATAGACATGACTTATACTGACACTGTATATAAAACCCAAAGATGCCTTCTACCACTTGATAAGAAATATCCTATTCTACTAGGAGGTATAAGATGTAATACAATAGGCAAAGTGGGTCCTTGAGGAAGCACAAATATAGATAATAGTATCATACTTGTACAACTAGTAATCCTTCATGGCTATGATATAATTTTAGATTGCCTTTAAGAGTTAGGGTATTAGAACCTCACTGATGGCTTGGTAAACCATTAGGTAGAAGTGCTCACATATGTCTTAGACATGATGGTGGAACTAGTGGTCATACAACTTATGAAAGACCATGTGGACCATCAAGACCCCAATAATGCATGAAAAAAAGGATAAAGGTTTGAAAGAGAGCATCCCATAGACTACATCTAATAGGTAGCTCATCATGTAAAAGTTTCCTTTGGCTTAGACATCCATGATGGCATGGACCAAATTGAGGTTGATCAATCCTCCCATGTCCAGGACCTCTAAGTGTGTAAGGATCATGTATAAGAGAGGCACCCATAGCTCATTGATGTGCTCGAAGTCCTGACCCTTAAATAGTTAATTTAGTAATATCATGCCTACCTAGACCTCCCCATAGAATTTGTAGGCTATGTAAACATTTATATCCTCTTTATTAACCCATTTAAAATTTGTGTTCTCATCCCAATCATGGAGGAAATCATATATCTGGTAGGTCCCCATCTAGACAATTAAGACTGTTACATCATAGGATAAAGTGTAGTCTGGGAAAGAGTAATATGCCGTGAAGGCATTACCAAATATATTGACAATCTAGCACTAGGAGTTGGGAGATAATACCCAATAATTAACCCCATCTTGTACACAAATGGAATTATGAAGGATGTCACTTAATCAGTTGGTGCAAGGGAACACCTCTAGTTTTGTTGTAGCTCTATGGAGTCCACACTTATTTTAGGACCTAAGGGCATCCTCACACTCTTCCTACTAGTCATCACTTGAGCTTAAATCCCTAAGGACTTACTTAAACACTTTGAATAGGTCATTTTAGCTATTGAAATTGGTCAAGTCACCTAGGAATGTGCTTTCTCAATACTTAGGTTTGGCCTTTGGGTTTGAGGATGGTGCATACATTGTATTAGGATATAGGGGTAATTAGGAAGCTTTGAGTGTAGAAGGTATGTAATACAGGAGATCTATGGAATATGAAATCAATGAGTTAGAGATTTATTTGAAAGAAGTAATGGTAACCATTAATGAAATTCTTTTAGGTCCTTTATAAATGCATGTATATAACTCCCCTCTATTAATGGTGTTTGATGGCTTATTTGCTATGAATTTAAATTTGAGTTGGTGGCTGGAATTTCTCTCTTTACTTCTAAATCTAAAATTGAACTTAGAGCCCATGATCCTCTACCACTAGCTAGATATAATAATGGTGATGAGATGTTTGAAAATTATCCAATCAAGCCCAAAGTTCTATTCTATTAATACCCAACACATGGTAGACATGTAGTCACATCTCTTAGAGGCTTTTCCATTAACTCCTACTTTATGACATGTGTTATTTTCTCATTAGTCTTACCAATAATGGTCAACACATAGGTTTGGATCTATAATCCATGTCATTACCTTTAGGCTAGGTGTTGTGTCACTTAGGGACATGTGTCACATCTTGATTAGATCTCCAATCTTAATAGTACCTCATTATAACCTTCTTATAGTCTTAGGTGGCTGTTAGTTCATCTATACATTTGGAAATGTGGTACCTTCCCATTTGGTTGGGATCTCTATGGATCTAACATATTTGATAGGTCTAGGGGACTGGCCACTCTGACACATGGTGATATGTCACCTTCTCATTTAGCTAGGCTCTCTTAGGTTCTAACATTTATAACAAGTCTAGGGGACTAGATGCTTTGACACCTAATATGATGGTACATTATCATTTGATCGAGCTCTACTGGGATCTGACATTTTTAATAGGTCTACATATCTAGTGACTCTGACACATGGCAACATGACACCTTCTCATTCATATAAGATTTGACATATCTAATAGGTCTGAGGGACTGATTACTTTGACACATGGTGATGTGGTACCTTATCATTCATCTAGGATCTACAAAATTCATAAAAAAGACCAAGTAAGAAAATGAAAAGGAACATGATACATTAAACTTACTTGTAAATTATAGAGAATTTGATTTGTCATGAATGGAAATGAGTTTGTTACTCTATGAATTAAATGAGACTCTAGGAGATTTTGGTGAAATCCAACCTGTAACATTAACACCATGATTCACAAAAAGAATAAAAAATTCTTAGTCCCAAAAAATAAAAGAGGTTTGTTATTGCTTAGGGAAATTAGAGCGATGTATATTCTAAGGAATTAAGTAGGTGATACCAAAAAGAACAAAATAAAGGAATATAAAAATATAGTTTATGATATTTTTTAGAGGGGTCACCCATTTCATATAAAATGGGGCATGTTGGCCACAACAAATGGAGACTTCCATAGGGAAAGTGATGAGAAGCACTTAGAACTTGACCCATTTATTCTTCTTTCCTTGTTCAACATAGAGATTATAAGGGGAATATTTATCAACCACAAAAAATATGAGTCACTAAAGTATTGAAATATTAAGTGGCATATTGAGCTTCCACCTTGTAGATAACTACTAGTGTATGTAATAAGTTAATTTCATTTTCCTTTCAATCTCTTATTTTATTCAAGTTATCAAGGTTGGATTGGTTATCAAGATTAAGCTAGGGCATTGTTGTCTTGATGGATTATGGGGGTAATGGCTAGGTTATTGCTCTATTTCTAGATGGGCATCTAGATCCTTGATAGAGATGCCTCTAGTCCCATTCATGGCCTTGTTCCATTACCAACTAGGCTAGAAAGCCTACGATGGAGATTGCCTATATATCCATTTTGAGGTATATTCAATATTTATATTATGCATGTTTTATTTATTCTTTCTAAGATTCCCATGAAAATATCATCATTTATTAGTCTTATCTATTGAGGGTTCGATATCAAGCCAAGGGTGGATGGATAACGAGGTGGTTCTAAATAACCAACCAATCTTTGATCAACTCAAATAATCCAGAATCGTTTTGAGACATTATTTTAAGTGTAACTTGGTGGATCTACTGGGGTCTTTGTTGTTCTAAAATCCATATGTTTCTCTTAGAATCATTGGCCTTTAAAATCTAGAATGTCAAAAGTTTCCATTACTATCCTGGAATTTCTTAGATTGAAGGTTTTAACCTAGGTCTTCCTACTTTTTAGTAATTCTTCTAGCATCAACCATCACCTAAAGTAGTTACTAATAAGGGTTGAGCATAATAGGAACATCATGAAACATAGAGAGAAATGGAGGGGAAAAACATAAAAAAAACACACACACACACACACAACAAAATCAAACACACAATAAAAGAAAATCTATCTAATATATAAATTACCACATTTACCCATGATACTTAAAAACTACATTGGAGGGGAAAACCAAGAAATAGTGTTTCAATAAATGATCATTTAGTAGAAGTGGTAGCTCATTTACCTTGATATATTTGAGATAATAGGCATTCTGGCCTAGGATTTCAATTATTTGGTAAGGGGCAATCTAAAGGGGATTGAATTTTGAATGTTGGCCTTTATTTTCATGGTCCTTATCCCACATTAGGACCAGGTCAAAGATTTTGAGGATCTTGATCTTTGCCCTTTTTATAAACCACCTTTTGACTATATCTTTATGTTTGCTAAGGCTCAATAGAGCTTCATTTTGGGCTTCATCTAACTGAATTAGGTCAAGGAGTTTATAATTTACCTTATCATCCAATTCCATGAATTATTGTATGAACTTATATGTTGGTAACTTGAGTGTGATTGGCATAATTGGATCCAATCCATAAACTAGAAGGAAAGGAGAGATTTTGAGGGCTTATTTATACCTAGTGTGGTCTACCCATAGGGAGAACTTTAGTAATGAGTGTCATTCATGAGGCTTTTATCCAACTAATTTATTAATGCCATTGATCAAGTTCTTGTTGGAGGACTCCACCAATCCATTCCCTTGTGGGTAGTGATTGGATGAGAACTTCAACATGATCCCATTATCATAGGCCCATTTTGTAGATTCTATGGATTGAAAGATAGGGCCATTATCACATACTAAGGAAATAGGGACCTAAAAAAATATGGTTATAGTGTTTTCAAGGAACTTGATGACTTCAGTAGTGGTGCTCCTTTTGGTTTCAAATATTTTGAACCATTTGGTGTAGTAGTCTTTTCTTGTAAGGATGAACTTATGACTAGATAATAAATTGGGGTTAATCACCCCAAAAAAATCTAGTCCCCATTGTGAAAATAATTTAGACTCTATCATAGGTTGTAGTAACATCATAGCATGTGTTTCTCTCTTAGCAAAGGTCTGACACTAGTGGCATAATTGAACATGAGTGTGATTATCCTTGAATAGTGTGGGATAGTAGTAACTGTTATCACTTGAAATGTGCACCCATGGTTATGAAGGGATATCATACATCATAGAGCTATTCATTTTATTATTGTAAAAATGAGATCATCCCACAAGGTGTGGGACTTTTGTGCTCCTTGGGATGAACCTTCAGAGTAGGCTGGCTTCCTTATGTTCTAGATGCACTTGGTTTAGGACCAACATACATACCTACAAAGATAATAATGAGATATATAGCTAGAACTAAACCTAAAATTGACAAGGGGAAAAGAGAGGGAAAAGGTAAGAGGTTGTTATAAGGTAAAAGGTGATGCACTAAATCTAGAGTGAACAACTCTACTACCTTGATGAACACACTATAAATTGTTAATAATGAGACAATATCACATAGACTCCACCATGGATAGTATAAATTCATATGTGTTTTTTATTAATGTGTAGGAACATAGTACAATGCTAAGAGGAACACGATTATCTATAGTTAGAGCCTACATAGACTTAAGTGCACATAGAATACAACCTGCAAATAAATTCCCAGTTCTGCACAGAGGTACTAGGAATGGACAACAATGAAAGGGAAAAAAATTATCCATAGACAAATATCAAAAAACATAAACCACACATATGATGCAAAAATAATGAACTAAGGTGAAATCAATTTTCATTAAAATACAAGGTTCAACTAACATAAGCGCTCCTAGGGGGAAAATTTTAGTAGCATGAGGTTGCCTAAAAATGTCCACCTTTTTCTAACATAAGACCTAGGATTTTATAGGAAATGAGGAGCCCATGGGTCATTAATTAAAAATACACCCACTATCAGGGTAGTTACAAAAGTTAATACTGATGTAGAGAAGTAGCTGGGATCTTTGTCAAAAAAATCACATGCTCATGTTCTACAACCTAATAGTTTCCTTGAAATTTAATTATATTCCAATTTGGTTCCCTTAGTATTTAATCAGGCTCAAGAAATATTTTCATTTATGAAAATCACATGCTAATCCACTTGGGCTATTTTGATGATGTGTGGTCATATGGTGAATCTTTATGTTCTGCCTTGTCATCCCACACAGGTAATGAATTTGTTGTGTGCCCATCTTTGGAATATGCACTATTCTATGAAGAAAATGTTGTGTATGTTGATATTTTAGTATGAATTTTTCAAGGGTACATATTCATTTAATGTGCATTAAGGATTCTTTATGGGCATGGATTAATGCTTGAGTGAGGACATGGATGGAAATAATTTTTGCACTAGTTTGATCTAATAATTTGATACTACATGAAAACTTGACTATTTATGTGATCCCTTTGAATTTAGAACTTGATGAAGGTGTGACTTAGAAATTCAACAATTTTAGTGACCTCTGTAGGTCACTTACCTGCTAAGATGAAATTTAGTAACCTTAAAGCAATCCATTGGGCAAGGAGTCATATGTAAATCCTTGATATTCATCCTCTTAATTTTGATTAGGTGTGAGGGCCTACCTAACCTTAGAAAGAATTTATACACCTCCCATAAGGATAAAAAAGCAAAAATTATGTCAAATGGTGCTTAGAATAATGACAAAACCAAGTTATAGAATTATGCATAGGTACTTAAAGGAAATAAATTATTCTAAAAAAAGATGTGTGTACGACACTTAGAAAATTTAAAACATATAAAGTACTATTTTAAAGGGTTTTCATGATCATAAAAGATAATTCTTGAGGTTAATCCCATTAATGGGGACATGCAACACTTATCTTCTTGTCCTTACAAGCTAGTACACATTGAGTGTTTTACAACTGAATATGGTATATGAGCCCTTCCATATAGAATAAAAAATTGTATGACTTCTAGAATTTCCTCTATCAATGTCCCATTTGAGTACCACATCTCCTTCATCAAATATTTTATTAATATCCCTCCTTACAAAATGTTCTCTTGGTCTATGCCTGTTGAAGCTCCATAGTGTGCACGGCCTAAGCCCCAAGTTCTTTGAGCTCTATTAGTTCAAGAAACCTTACTATCATGGGATCACTTTAGAGTAACTCCAATAGATGAGTTATCTCTAGTGAGGGAAATTCAAGAGATGTGAGCACCCTTGCCTCCTTCCCATAGACTAACATGAAGGGAAATTTCTCTAGCACCTTTTTTGATGTTATTCGATCTACCTAGAGGGACGTCTTGATATTGGTATGTTAGGATCACTAATTTTATTCCATGGTTTGATTGATGATGGAGACCAAATTCTTGTTATTTATTTAGCCAAACCATTACCTTGGGGGCAATAGTTTGAACAGGTGCTTAGATGGATGTTATGCTTGACTACCCATTCACTAATCTTGGTTCCAAGAAAATCAAGTGCATTATCTAAGATAATAGTGGCTAGAACACCAAATATTATGATAATGATTTCATAAAAGTCAATAATAGAGACCTCATTAGCTTCCTTAAGTGTTATTTCCTACATCCACCTTATAAAGTAGTCAGTTGCTATGAGGATCCATTTGTGCCTAGTGCTTGATGGTGGATTTATCATGCCAATGAAGTCTAGGCCCCACTATGCAAAAGGTTGGTCATATTTTATTGTGCATAGGGGGAGGGCTGCCAATTTATATTTGCCTACAAATAAGGCACACTTAGTTTAGACTCACACCCATGCGTATGCATATTTAAATAGATTTGGCTGATAGTAGCTAGCTCGTATGATTTTTACTATAGTGGTATTTAGTGAATAATGACCTCTTGGTGATCCATCATGGAACTCTTATAGGATCTTGTTCACCTATTATTTCTCTATACATCACAAGATAATTCCATTGATATATATTTTAAAAAGTGCACCAATGATGTGCACATAAGGAGTGAATTATAATCTGAATTATCTACACTTGGATTTATTCAAGCCTTGCAGATATGTGTTGGTCTAAAGGAAGATATTCATGCTCTCAGTCTAGCTTGCTGGGGTGTTTTGGTCCTTTGGTTGATTCTCATGTAGTGTAAGAACTTTATAGTCTTAATTCTTCATATTCTCTGCTATCTTTTCATAGAGTCCCATGCTTCGCACCAGCTTGGTGATTTGGATGTATATGTCAAACTCCATCACCTTTGTGACCCAACTAGTTCTTTTCTTGCCCATTTCCTTTTTTAATATTAAATTATTGATTACAAAGTATAAGCATCAAAGATGCCAAATAGTTAGTAAAGTATGAAAATAAACATATAATATCAAACTAAGAGGCATCCCCCAGTAGTCTAAGTATTATAATTGGAAATGTAATATAGAAACTATCCCTATATAGGTGACCCAATAAGAAAAAAGAAGCAAAACTAGCACACACATATCTTACCACCTAAACTAGAGGTGGCACCAAATACCATAAACTACATATAATTTTCATCAAGTAAACTCTAATAAGTGGTACATTCCATTTCAATGTCCTCATTCAAATCCATACACACAAGTTCTTCAATAATTCTCATCTTCGAATGAGGTCCTAACTATTTCAGCCTAGCAATTGATGGTGAGTGAACTAGTCAACCTTGTTTAACAAGGATTTCATGTTATTAGACCTAAAATATTTGATAACCTCATCCACTTCAGAGGTACCACCCCTTTCAATGAGATTCTAAAATTTTCCATCAAAGATAATAACATTATCTTCTATTAGTTTCCATACCTCACTTTGATCCTTATAATCCTATACCATAGAGGGGAGAGAAGGGGGGAAGGGGTATAGAGGATCCTTATCATGGGATAATAGATCAATATCCAATTCAAGAGGAGAATTATATTCCTCAAATTTCTTGATCACATTACTATCAAAACTAGTATTTTGTACATCCCTCATCATGTCATTGTTGGCAATTAACCAACTATTCACACCATTCTTATCATATTTTGAAGAATTAACCCATTTATGAACTAGGTTATCTTCCTGATCAAAGCAAGAGTCCTTGATGCATTCCCATTTGTGATCTATAATTTTCACCTTAGTAGTTGATCCATGGAAAACTCCCCAGTCTAAGTGTGGACTCAACTTGGGATAGCCACCTAAATCAATTAGGTATTCAAACATGATCTTAAGCATCTTAGACCTTTGGAAATACTCTAGTTGTACTTGTGGCACCTTAAATTGGAGAAATATCTACATATAAATAATACAAAGGATTAATTCAATAGTGAAGTTAATAATCACTTTATACTTAGATTGAAAAACCTCTAAGTTCCTTTGCTTCCATAAAAACAAAAAAAAATTAGTGGAAAAAGCAAGCCAAAACTTATGAAAAAAAGGATGGACTTTTCTTTTAGGACAAATATAACCAAAATAAATATTTATCCATCTAATCTCATAGTAAAAAAAATATCCCAACCATTGAGATAACATTTCCAAATATTAGAAGCATAAGGACAAGAGAAAAAAAGATGTTCACATTTCCAAATATTAGAAGCATAAGGACAAGAGAAAAAAAGATGTTCAATAGTTTTAGAATCGCTACAAAAGGAACAATATGGCTTCTTAAATCCACTTTTAACCAAGACAATACCAACAACAATTTTATTGTATATCAAAAGACATTGAAAATAGGACTTTTTAGGTTCAATACATGAAGCCCAAATAACATCAAACCTAAAGAACCATGAATGAATGGGATCACACACATTTCAGATATGATTAAGTATAAGATAAGGGACATTGGAAAAATAAATTTTATTGTATAACATCTTAGTAGAGAATGCGAACAAGGGAGGACCCTTCAACCACTTAACACTTTCCCAAAATTCACCTTCCTCATCCATAAAGGAGACATTGTTATTCCACTATAATGATTTTTGAAGAAGAGTATATGTTGTATGCCGAGTATTTGGGATTTGAAATATAAACCTCAGCTGAGTAGTTTGGATTTGAAATATAAACTTAACTTATGACTAGGTGGCCCAACCATTCTATGAGAAAAGATATTTGAAACACCTCAAACCTTTATTGAACCAATCAAAAGTAGAACATCCCTTAGTGAGTGCAAGAGGCCTTATATTAACACAAAGATCCACCAGATGAATATATAACCTTAGAAAAATGTCCCAAATTAGTCAAATATATTTTTGGTAGTGATAAAAGGTTTAACAAACTCCCAAGTAGATCAAACAGAAGAAAATATTGGTAACCCAACAAATTTGATAGAGAAAGGACTTATAAGAAGATTTGTAATATTGAGCCCTTTCTAATTTGGTTTAACTCTAAGATAACCATGTAATATATTATTTCCAACTAATATATTCTAGGGTTTGTCCCATTTGAATTCTCTAATTATC
Source organism: Torreya grandis (assembly GCA_037957365.1). Taxonomy (NCBI): domain Eukaryota; kingdom Viridiplantae; phylum Streptophyta; class Pinopsida; order Cupressales; family Taxaceae; genus Torreya; species Torreya grandis. The sequence goes on from JARHVA010000179.1 coordinate 3,083,653, forward strand.
CATTTAACTGCAAGGGTGATGCCTTGGATCCTTATACCCTTTAGGCCAAGTCCCCCAATATGTTTAGGCTTTGAAGAAAATTTCTAGGAAATAGCATGTCTTTTTCCCCCTCTTTTTCCATCAGACCACATGAAATATCTTATATTTTTGTGTAACAAATTGATCCAAGTTTTACTGAAAAGCCAACAAGAAGCATAATATATACTATATGAGGCAAATTGTTTTTGGTAGACTTGGATCCTTGTAGGTAAATAAATCAAGTGTCCCTACCATTTTAATTATTTTTGTTAATTTTGACAAAGATCCACCCCCACATGAGCTTTAATAAAGGGTTAAGATCAAATGGAATACCCAAATATCTAACCAATTTATCTGGCCCTTTCTATACCTAGACAAACTATGTAAGCCAACCAGGAGGTATGTCCTTCCACCCTAGCATATAATATTTATACATAGCAACCTTAGATTCAAAATTAGAGTAATATATATCCATCCTTGCAACAACTTGAATTAAGTTGCTTTGCTCAAGTTTAATAAACAAATTAATATCATCAGCAAATAAAGCATCAATCAATCCATATTCATTAGGTAGAGAGATTCATTTGATAAGGGGCCCCACATTTTATAATCTTCGTGTAGACATCAAATTCCTAACACCATTGTGTTGAAATTGTCAATCTTAAATTTTTTGAAAATGCACAAATTAAGCCAAAATCACCTAAATGCACTAAATGGTTTGAGTTTGTCATATACAAGTGCCTATTTAGGCTAATGTATCCCTAAATGGGGTAAGGAATTTTATGTGATTACTAAATTTTATCAAATCATTTTGAGTCAAAATAAAAAAAATGTATTTTGGTGCTCTGGATCAATCTTTTCTCCAAAATTGGAGGCACACAACATGTGCATGTGTTATTTAATGTTGACAACATCTTAAATGGGATATTGGTCTGTACACAACTAACATCAACTTATAATTAATCTCTATTCAAATTATAACTCAATAATATGACATTCTAACCAATTTGATTAATTGAGTGCAACCAATTTCCAAAGAATAGCTTAAAATTTGATTAATCTTACTTAGGTAAATTAAACCAAATTACAAGCTTAAGTAAGAATTCCATGGAAGGTATCGAATATTTATTTATTAGAAATTGATTTTTATTAACTACATCATCAAATGACATCATTTATGGGGTGGCATCCATAAGCCATAAATGCAAGAAATATCAAGCTTCAGACCTCCCATACATATTTAATGCCCCTTCCTTCCAAATATTTATGAGGGTATTTATGGATTAATTATGCAATATTGGATTAGTTCATGGCCACATATATTGGTATCAAAATGTATGGTCATGGTTGATTCTAATCAAATCCAAAACTCTATAAATAGGAGGGCTAAGACCACTTTAATTAAGCTTCATTTGTGTAAACTTATTATGCAAAATTTATCTCCACATGCCATTTATGTGTGTTGTTTATTATGACTAATTTATAATAAGATAACTTCATTGATAGGAATAACATTGATTTCACATCATGATCCTAGTTTAGTTGGTGTTCTCGAGATGATGGAGGAGTTTTGCCTTGCATCATTATTGAAGACTTAAGCACCAAATCAAGGGGAAAATCATGTTTTGAGCTGCATTTGGATATTGGGATGCTTTTGGGAAGGTAATGCATATGTGTTTTCTTTCATTTGGTCTTAATTGTCATTTGCACACCCAATTTGAATAGGTTGGCTTATCTTGTTAGTTATTATGTATTTTTCTTGAGTTTTCTTAACTAATGCTTGATTTAACCATCTTTGTAATCCATATCTACATATTGGCATGCCCAGTGGGATCTCATAGCCCATTCAAACAAGAAAGACACTTTAACAATCTTAGAAAATATAGAAAGCATTTTAAAATCTTACAAAATCAATTTTTATCACCATTTTCTCATGTTCTGGATGTTTTTTGTTGATACATAGGTCACACAAGGATCGACCTTGATTATGTGTAACTAGCGTCGGTCTAGGATAATTGGCATCGATTAGGTTGTAGGAAAAAACATGGTTAAAAAATTATGTTTTAGAGATTTTTTCAAAATAACAATTTTTTATTTTGGTTTATAAGTCTTTATCTGAACATTTATTCCATGATCTAGAAGTTTACTTTGGAGATTTTATTCTAACTTAGGCTAAAAAGTTTTTTTTTCAAAAATATTTTTTGTCTAAGGGTTCACAAGTGATTGTTATCAATTATTTTTGATCGACATCAGTTATTTTATGACTGACATCGGTCTTATTATAACTAGCATCGGTCACTATTGATTCACATCGATCTCTGTGTGTAAAAAATAGAGAACTCGAGAGCTAGTTTTTAAAACTTGCTTGTTTTATTATCAATTATGATTTAAAGTAGGGGGAAACTCTCTAACCCTATAGGAACCATGTGGAAAAGTGATAAAATTGGAGCATAATTAAGTCTTGAACCCTCCTTTTGGTGTTTAAAAGGAACTTAGATGGTTTGTTTGATTGTTTTGTGAAGTTTTTCAAAGTTTTTGAAAACTAAGGCCAAGGGGCCAAGAATTTCACTCAAAATTTCAATTTGGTACTTGTTGACCAAATTTAACCTTAGTATAATTTGTTCAACCATTTTCATGGAGAGCTAAACAAAAGTTGTAAGAATATGTCATTTCAGAGGTCCAAAATTGTAAGTCAAGGAGGCTAAAGTGTTTTGGCTCCATTTTAGTGTATGTCAAGTTCTCTACAAGTCAAGTCTTGTCCTCTCATAAACCTAATTTACTCCTCAAGACCAAGTCAGGTTCTTTAAATAACTCAACTTATACAAATTTCATGAGTATAAGTAATATGGGTTTATGAACCTGAATTACTCCTTCCAATGTTTTGCACGTTTTCAATGATGCATAACTTTAGGTTTTCCAAGGATAAAGTCTTAAATTACTTTATAAGTAGTGAGAAATGAGAGGTTTGAAGTGATTATAAAACTTGAAATGGTTTTGATAATGCCTCTCAAAAGTGGCCCTTCAAAACTTTTTCGAAGGGCCTTTCTTACCTTGTTCCCCCCAAAGTGTCCTTTCAAACTTTTTTGAAGGGCACTTTTCTTTCTAAGTGACCCTTCAAAAAAGTTTTGAAGGGAACTTTTCTTTGTAAGTGACCCTTCAGAAAAGTTCTGAAGGGCACTTTTCTTCCCAAGTGTCCCTTTTGACTTTTTCAAAGGGCACTTGGTCTTTGGAAATTCCCTTTGAAAAAGTTTTGAAGGGCCATGTGATTTCCCCAAGTGTCCTTCGAGAAAAGTTCTCGAAGGAACTAGCCATTACCTTTTAGGCAAATTCCCTAAAAGAATTCCTTTAGACAAATTATCCAAAGGAATTACTTCAATAAAATTTCTTGAAACATAAACCTGACCTAATGGATCCCCATGATGTGCCGTAGGATGTCAAATTTAGGGTGGCCAACTAGCCGTTGGGATTTAAAGACATGACATGCCACAACACGTCAAATTTAGGGTGGCCAACTAGCCATTAAGATTCAAAGATGACATGATGTAGGACATCAAATTCATGCCTAAAGTATTCAAGTAAGGAGTAAAGACATTCAAAGAACTCGATAGGGTCTTAAACAAAGTAAAATTAGGTTTATAAAATAGCTTTGTTTATGACTTTTATAAGCAAAAGCAATAAAAAAACTTGAAAGGGTAGAGATAGTGAAAATCAGGTTTTCCAAAGAGCTTTGCTTATGATTTCTAAAAGAAAAGCAATTGAAAAACCTGAAAGGGCAGAGATAATGCAAATTGGGTTTTCATACAAGCTTTGATTATGACTTTTACAAGTAGAAGCAATCAAAGAACCTGAAAAAGCAAGTAAGAAGTAAAGTCACTTAGAAAACCTAAATGGGTCTACAGTGTAAAATGTGAGAGATTTAAGAATAATATAGGGTTAACATTAGTGATCTAAGACATTTCTTATGAAGGGTCATCTCACCTTTTATTTTTTAGTGATCTTGGTCATTTCAAGAGGGTGAATCAAAGAGAAGGACAAACTCCAACTGAATGAGAGAACAACTAGAATCATTTTCACCAGGATGGTAACTAAAAACCATTTTAGAGGCTTTTATTTTGGTGCCTAAGAGTTCTCTCTTCTCTCCCTCTTTTTATATAAATAGGACCCTTGGGATCTTGTTTTATCATCCACAAATAGTATGATGAAGCCCTACTAGAATGTTTTACCATTTTCTTGCCTTTGAGCAAAGAATCATAAGTCTATTTTATTTCTAAGTTCTAGAAATTTGCCTGGGCATGTAAGAGACACATAGTGATATAAAGTGATGTTTTATCCTTATTTTCTCTATCCTTCATGTTTTGTGAGCAAAAAGTTGGTCCAACAGGTCATGTAGAGTGCATTTTAGTTGTATGAGATTTTGCACATGTGTAACCCTTTTTCTAGACTATACAGATTAACTTTTCCAATTATTTACCTTATGTGATCTCATTCATTTTGTATCTACATTGAAATTATTATGTTGGAATCTTATAGAGCTTGAGTTATAGACTATATTCTACTGTATTGTGCATAAGTACAGGGTATACATGTGGATACTAATTCTTGGTATATCACCATCTTAGACTAGGCTTTTCATTTATTCAAACTTTGACTCTTTTCACTCATATAAACTAGTTTAGTAATTTTATTTCACAAAAAGTTAATACACGGAGCTAGCCCTTTCAACCTAGAGGTTCATTTCCACTTATAGGCATACCCGTAGGCTTGGCAATGCCCCAAAATTGCTCAAATCGAGAGGAGGCTTGAACAACCCTCTCTTAGGGTGAAATATTTAGAGACAACAATTTTGGCATGACCAGTGGGACATGAATTATTGCTAAGTCAAGGTGAATGATAGTCTTGATAGACCTAAGTAGTAGAAATACCCCTAACCCAACATTTGGTGACTCCAAAAGGGTGTGAATCCTTGGTTCTAGACTAAGTTTTATACATTATCCTACATGGTCCTCTTAAGGTCCTTAATATTTTCTGACCAAGCTCCTTCAACTGAAGCTTTTCCTAAAGAAAAACACCCTGAACCACTCTTAACCCTATTAAATCCTTGGCAAGGAGGTTTTGGGGAAGAAGTAGAAGAGGTTGAAGAAGTTCAAGGAGAGGAAGAAGTTGAAGAACAATAAGAAATAGAGGATCATATGGGAAGAATAGAAATGGGATAAAGGGGAGATATAGATAGACATCAACCCTTCCCTACTTTTAATACCCAAAACCTAATAGAGCTTCCTGCATATGACCCCATCCCTCCAAATACTACCAAGAATCTTCTTAGTTTCAATGGAGAGGGTCTTATTACCCCATCTGAACATATTAGAGGCATCTCTAATTTTTTAAATTTCCATAATGTTACGAGGGCCAACATAGCCATTAGGCTACTTGCTATGTCTTTAAAAGGCAAAGCACTTGACTGGTATGGAATGTTGGAGGGGGGCCGCATTACAAGTTGGGATGGTTTTGGATACATATTGGTGACAAGATTCAAAAATAAGAGTGATCATGCTTCAATAATACATCAACTGAATATAATAAGAAGAGGTCTAATAAATCCATAAGAGAATTCAATGAGAGATTTCAAAGAACATGGTATAGGCTGCTACCAATCATGAGACCTCCTCCTAGCTTTGTGTTCCTCATATACCTCAAAGGGATTGGTACTAATGTTGCTATTATATTGCAGTAAGTGGGAGGATTCACTCTTGTATGTGTATATGAGCTAGTAATTGAGGCTAAGAATAACTTGATTCAAGCTGGAAGGCTCCCTCCAAGAGTTTCCATGCCTTTTTTATTCCATAATTTGGTTGAATCTCTAAGCATGTCATAGGTTCCCAATTCTAATGTGAAGCAAAGAGTCTTTCCCAAGAAGGTGGATGATGTTGTGGACAAGGATGAAGAAATCAGATCATTGAGAGCTCAGCTCAAGTAAGCTTAATATCAGGTAAGTGCTCCTCTTAATGCATAATACTATCCTCAAGAAGGATATAGAGCTCCATCCCAATATAATTATAAAGGGAGAGGTAAAAATTAACAAGGTTAAAATAGACAACCCAATGCATATAATCCAATTTTTACTCCTCCCATAAAGGCTATTGTTCCAGTTCATGCAAATTTAGTGCAAGGAGAAGATCATGTAGACCAATGGGGGAAGCCTCAAGGTCAGTTTGCACATGATGATGGAGGAACTAGCTATGCTTTGATTACATAAGAAGAATCTAATCCTTACATGACAATAGAAGAAACATGTCCCAACCAAAGGGATAATCATGGAGAAGGTAGCAGCCCAAGTGTGGGAATGATGATTTTTTTTAAAAAAGATGATTTTGTGTTGACTCAAGGCATGTCAATTATAAATAATACAAGGTCAAAGAAGAGAGCCTTGGGAGAAGGCTAGGAGCCATGAATAGTTCCAAGTGATGCATCTCTAAGGCCACAAAATGCCTATCAAAGCAATGTACCTTTTATAAGCCATGTTCCTCAATAAAATCAAAATGTAAATGTAGCTGCTTAGATTGTAACACAATACGCTACAACTCCTTTATTACCATCAAAAATGTAGGATAAGGTCAATACTCCATCTATAAATTTCATGGACTCATTAAAGATCAGTGAGATAAGCATATCCCTTTGAGAGGTTTTACATATACCTGGTAAAAAGGAGCTTCTGCAAGAGCAGTTAGCAAGCATGCAGGTGGCCCCTGAATCTTTAATGCATCATAGTGTGGCTTTCAAAAATTATCCAAATCATCTTTTGGATCCTTCCACTAAATTTTAAAATCCTCCACCCTTCTACCTCACACTCATTATAGGAGATAAGTTGGTCTACAATTATATTTTGGATAATAGAGCAAGCAATACTATTATGCCTAAAGTAGTGGCTGATAAGGTGGGTTTGAAATATGAGCCACATAGTAAAGGTGTGTTGTAGCTGGATGGAACTCCAACCAAGATGGTAGGATTGGTTAAAGGTCTAAAAGTATTTTTACATGGCTTCCCAAGCTTCCCTATCATGCAAGATATTATGGTGGTGGACCTTCCATCACACTTTGCTATATGCTTGTCTAGGGACTTTATGACAAAGATAGGAGGATACCTTTCTAATGATTGGTATTTTATAGATTTCAAGACAAGGTATGGAACCAAGGTAACCATAAGGACTTATCCCTTATCAAGGTTCCACATTAAGTCATACTTGGAGATAATGACAAATCAAAATTGTCTAATCATCAAAGAGGAAGAGGCAATCCTGAATAGTGAAACATCTTCTCCTTTTGAAGGTATTTATGACCTCTATCTTGACAAGTATATCAATAAAACACATGGCCTTGATCCTTACACTTTAATTAAGGAAAATTATTTGGGATTTTACTTCATGCATTAGAAAATCATCCCAATTCCTTCACTCACCAATGAAGATCATGAGCTTGATGGTGTGTGGGAAGTGTTATTTGATGGTTCAAAGAGAAAAGTAGGTGTAGGAGCTGGTGTCATGTTGGTTTCCACATAAAAGAATCATTACTACTCTTCTTATAGGTTTCACTTCAGCTACACTTGCAATGTGGTAGAATATGAAGGCTTAGTTCATGGTCTCCAATGGGTAAAGAAGAGAAGAATCAAGCTTTTGAAAGTCTATGGAGATAGTGAGCTGGTTATTCATCGAGTGAGAAGTCAAGATACAACCAAGAAACCATTTCTCAAGTCCTACAAGTATAGGGTATGGGATCTACTTGAGTATTTTGATGCCTTCAACATCTAACCCATATCAAGAGACTTGAATAAGCACATTGATAGATTGGCTACAATAGGAGCATGTTTTGACTCAGCTGCTGACATTGAATAAGAAAAATATCAATCCCATATCAAGATCATTGTGAGACCTTACATTATAGATAATTAGGTGTCATGGCAAGTGTTTGAAAGTGATGAACACATTGCACACTTCTTGCAAAATTAGGTAGGATTCTCTTCAAGAAATCAAAAGAAGTTGCATGATCATTATGAAGAGCAAATTATATAATTGAAGACAAATAAAATATCCAAGGGGTTGATTACCTTAGAGAGTGTCTTTAATAAATATGATCAAAATAAAAACCAAAGAATGAAATTGTAAACAAAAGAAGAGAACTGTGAGATAGTTCTAATTTTCAAGGACAAACTTTTAAAGATTATCAAGGCTTATTCTTAGTTGGAAAGGCAAGATTTTATTATATTATGCAAAGAGTTTTATGACATCTTTGCCTAGGAATAAAAGGACTTGAAGGGATTCGACCCAAGTCTAGATCATCACACCATTGAGTTGGAGCATGGAGCTAAACCTGTAAGACAAAAGCAAGGGCCTATCAACCCCAAGGTAAAAGAACTCATAAAGAAAGAGCTGACCAAATTAATTGAGTCTAGGATTAATTATACTATCAAGCACTTAACTTGGGTAGCCAACCTTGTGATGGTTTGAAAGAAGAATGGATAAATCTGAATTTATGTGGATTTTCATGATCTAAACAAAGTGTTTCTCAAGGATCATTACCCACTCCCTTCCATGGAACAAATTTTGCAAGTTGTTTCATGTTCTCAATGTTTTTCACTTCTTGATGGTTATTTAGGTTATAATAAAATATTGGTAAATGAAGGGCATAAATTAAAGATAACCTTTACCACCAAGTGGGGGAACTTTACCTATAAGAAGATTCTATTTGGTTTATCCAATGCTAGAGCTACATTTCAAAGGGAAATGAACATGGCTTTCAAAGGTTTGATCAATAAATTTTTACTTGTTTACCTTGATGATATAACCATTTTTTCAAAGGATACTAATGATCATATGGGACATCTAAGGCAAGTGTTTTAGAAGTGTATATAATATGACATATCCCTCAATCCAAAGAAGTGCATCTTTATTGTCCATGAAAGTAAGCTTTTGGGTCATGTTTTTTGAAAAGAAGGCTTATCTATTGACCCCGAAAGGATTGAAGCTATTCTAGGCTTGTATTTACCTCAACATAAGAAAGGGATGCAAAGTTTCTTAGGAAAAATAAAATTTGTAAGGAGGTTTATCCCAAAGTTTGCAATTGTGGTAAAGCCTATCACAACCATGCTAAAAAAGAACCAAGTTTTTACTTGGATAAAGAAAGGTAAAAGTAGCCTTGAGACAATCAAGAAAGAAATTATAGCCTCTCCCACTCTCTTAAATATAAATTTTGCTAAAGATTTCATTATTTATACTTTTGCTAACTTTAACACTATCTCAGCTATGCTTATGCAAAAAAATGATGAAGATGTTGAACAACCAATTGCTTTCTTCAGCCAAGGCTTAGAAGACTATGAAGTGACATATTATTTTGTTGAGAAGCAAGATTTAACCATCATTAGAGGTTTGAAAAAGTTTAGGAATATATTTTCCAAAAACAAGATCCATGTCATGGTCTCCCATCCTAAAACCAAGGAGTTTGTCCTAAGTGGGGATCTTAATGAGAAAAGAGCTGGATGGATCATGAAGGTGATGGATTATGACATTAACATCAAGATAACTAGCCTAGTAAAAGGAAGAGGTTTATATGAGCACTTAGCATCTAACTTTCAAGAGCCAAAAGAGTAAGCCTTGGTAAATCAAGTTCAAAACTAGCCAGTTGATCAAATGCAAAATCAAATTTGGACACAAGACATCATTATTTTTCTTCAAAATGGTGAGTATCCCAATGGCTTGAATAAATCTCAAATAAGGTATTTAGGCTGCAAGCTATTAATTATTATTTTGTGGATGGCATTTGATTTAAGAAGGATGTGAGCAATGTGTTGCTAAGATGCATTAACAATGACCAATTTGATATGATGATAGAAAAGTTCCATAATGGTGCAGATGGAGGTCACTTCTCTCTTGGAATAATAGCTGCAAAAATAATGAGAGATGGTTACTATTGGCCTAGTATTTTTAAAGACTATTATCATTGGGCTAATGTTTGTCCTCAATGTGATTTCTTTGTTGGAAAAAAAAATCTTGCTTCCCTTCCATTGAATCCTATCCAAGTGGACCAACCTTTCATGCAATGGGGCCTTGAATTCATTAGCATGATCAACCCTCCATCAAGTGCTGGACACAAATGGATATTGACTACTATAGACTACTTCACAAGATGGGTATATGTTATTGATTTGAAGGAAGCAAATGAAAATGCCATCTTGGAGTTCTATGATAACATTATAACAAGGTTTGGAGCTCCTCATGTCATCATCTTAGATAATGCACTTACTTTCATAAGTGCTAAATTTTTTGATTTATAGTAAAAAGTGGAGTTCATTTTAGTACCTCATCCAACTACTAATCTCAAGGTAATGGATTCGCTGAGTCTACTAATATGAACCTCATCAAGATCATCAAGAGGACATTGGAAAACAATCAAAGAACATGGCATAAAAAGCTGAAGATAGCCTTATGGGCAGACAATATCACTCCCAAGAAGTCAATTGGTAATTCTCCCTTTGTACTTGTCTATGGGAGAGAAGTTAGGTTGTCCATATCACAAGATATCCTTGCCTTAGAACTTACACTATAGCTAGAATTACTTGAAAAAACTCCCATGGAGGTTAGATTGACATAATTAATGAAACTATAAGAGGCAAGAGATGATGCACATAAATCTTTGGAACACCATCAAGTTCTCACGAAGAAATCCTTTGACAAAAGGGAAAGGGAAAAAGTGTTTAAAAAAGGTTACCTGGTCTTGAAATGGGATGAAGATAGAGAAAAACTTGGAAAACATACAAATTTTGATATGTTGTGGAGTGGTCCTTACATCATCAAAAAGTGTAAGAAAAGAAACTCTTTTCAGCTATCCAAAATGGATGGAGAAGAGCTGCTTATTCTAGTCAATGGAATCCATTTAAAACCTTACTTTTGACCCTTACTGGCCATGTCTTGTATATACTTTATTTTGGTGTGTTTCCTTTATTGTGTTTGTTTTCCCTAAGTGATTTATATCATAGGGGTGTTTTCCTTCCCTTTTTTTGGTATGCGTCTTTGCCTTGTGTGTGTAGTTAACCTAGCTAGTGTGTTTTTAAACCAAAGCTTATTCAATTCTCTTTGAAGTGCCCATATGCATGACTCCATACCCAATGGAAGGATTTAAGTGATTGGTGTTTGACATAGTAGGTGTTCCTCCCTTCAAAATCACCAAGAATGTTGACTAAATTTCATCTTAGTATAATTTGTTTAACCATTTTCATGGAGAGCCAAATAATAGTTGCAAGAACAAGTCATTTTAGAGGTCTAAAATTGCAAGTCAAGGAGGCTAAAGTGTTTTGGCTCCATTGTAGTGTATGTCAAGTTCTCCAAAAGTCAAGCCTTTGCCTCTCATAAACCTAAGTTACTCCTCAAGACCAAGTCAAGTTCTCTGAATGACTCAACTTATAAAAAATTCATAAGTATAAGTAATTCAGGTTTATGAACCTAAATTAATCCTTCTAATGCTTTGTAGGTTTTCAACGATGCATAACTTCAGGTTTTATAAGGAAAAAGTCTTAAATTTATTTATAAGTAGCGAGCAATGAGAGGTCTAAAGTGAGTAAGTAATAAGGCTTAGAAAACCCAAAATGGTCTTGATAATGCCTCTCAAAAGTGGCCCTTCAAAACTTTTTTGAAGGGCTTTTCTTGCCTTGTTCCCCCCAAGTGTCCCTCCAGACTTTTTTGAAGGAAAATTTTATTTCTATGTGACCCTTCGAAAAAGTTTTGAAGGGAACTTTTCTTCCCAAATATCCCTTCAAAATTTTTTAGAGGGCACTTTGTTGTCCAAATGACCCTTCGAAAAAGTTATGAAGGGCACTTTGTCTTTGGAAATGCCCTTTGGAAAAGTTTCAAAGGGCCATTTCCTATGGAAATTCACTTTAGAGTTTTTTGAAGGGACCTTGTTCCTTCTCCAAGTGTCCTTCAAAACTTTTTTGAAGGAAACTTTCCCAAGTGTCCTTTGAAAAAATTTCCCAAAGGAACTAGTCATTACCTTTCAGGAAAAATCCTTGAAAGAATTCCTTCAAACAAATTATCTAAAATAATTACTTCAAGAAAATTGCCCGAAATATAAACCCACCTTGATGGATCCCCATGACGTGTCGTAGAACATCAAGTTTAATACAACCAACTAGCTATTGGGGTGTAAAGATGACATGTCATAGGATGTCAAATTTAGGGTGGCCAACTAGCCGTTGGGATTCAAAGACATGATGTGTTGTAAGACATCAAATTCATGCCTAAAGTCTTCAAGAAAGGAGTAAATCCATTTAGATAACCGGATAGGGTCTTAAGAAAATCAAAATTGGGTTTTCAAAAGAGCTTTGATTATGACTTTTATAAGTAAAAGCAATCAAAAAACTTGAAAGGGTAGAGATAGTGCAAATTGGGTTTTCCAAAGAGCTTTGCTTATGAATTTTATAAGCAAAAGTAATAAAAAATATTAAAAGGGTAAAGATAGTGAAAATAGGGTTTTCAAACAAGATTTAATTATGACTTTTACAAGTAGAAGCAATCAAACAACCTGAAGAAGCAAGTAAGAAGTGGAAAACCCAAATGGGTCTATAGTGCAAAACATGAGAGCTTTTAGGAAGAATATAAGGTTCATAATAATGATCGGAGCCATTTATTATGGAGGGTCATCTCACCTTTGATTTTTAAATGATCTTGGTCATTTAAAGAGGGTGAATCAAAGAGAATGACAAACTCCAACTAAATGAGAGAACAATTAGAATCAATTTCACTAGGATGGTGACTACAAACCATTTTGGAGGATTCTATTTTGGAACCTAAGAGTTCTCTCTTCTCTCCCTCTTTTGCTATAAATAGGACCCTTGGGATCTTATTTTATCATCCACAAATACTATGGTGAAGCCCTTCTAGAATGTTTTGCCATTTTCTTGCCTTTGATCAAAGAAGCATAAGTCTATTTTCTTTCTAAGTTCTAGACATTTGCCTAGGCATGCAAGAGAAATAGAGTGACAAAAAGTGATGTTTTATCCTTTTGTTCTTTTTCCTTCATGTTTTTTGAGCAAATATTTGATCCAAAATGTCATGTAGAGTGCATTATAGCTGTATGAAAATTTGCACATGTGTAACCCTTTTTATGGACTATATAGGTTATCTTTTTCAGTTATTTACCTTATGTGATCTCATTAATTTTATCTCTACATTGAAATAATTTAGTTGGAATCTTCTAGAGCTTGAGTTATAGACTATATTCTACTGTATTGTGCATAAGTATAGGGCATACATGTGGATACTAATTCTTGATGTATCACCATCTTAGACTAAGATTTTCATTTATGCAAACTTCTAACTCTTTTCACTCATAAAAAATGGTTCAAAAATTTTAATACATAAAAAGATAATAAAGGGAGCTATCCCTTTAAACCTAGAGGTTCATTTCCACTTATAGACATACCCACAGGCCTGGAAATGTCCCAACATTGCCCAAATCTAGAGGAGGCTTGAACATCCCTCTTCTAGGGTGCAAGATTTGGAGAAAACAATACTTAAAACTAACATTCACTTAAATTTAAAGCTTTTCGAAGGTGTGTTGTTTTATGGTAGATAATCTATTTCTTGTTTGTTCTTTGAGAAAAATGAAGAGTGCATGTAGGCTCTCCCCCCATCCCCTTTAGGGAACTTAGGTGACCAAAAGTGTCTTTTCATTGTGATTGTGCCTTTGTCTAAGGTGTGAAAATAAATTTATCTAGGCTCTACCTAAAACCCATATGGTTTAGGTGATCTAAAAATAACCTCTAAAGTCTTTTCACTTAGATCATTTATTTTATGTAATTTAACGTATGGAGGGGAGTTTATAGCCTCTTCATGAGTTCTTTAGGGAAGCTTTTACCTGGGGATTCATCTCCCAAATTTTTTTCAACCATGCTCTATGATGAGGTATGTAAATTAGGGTACAAATAATGCAAGATCCAGGGGGATGATTTAATAAATTTTCCTTTCGTAATGAAAACCTGAGTCCTGTCTGGTTAATCAGGGGATACCAATAAGCAATGAATAGATGGAATCACTATGTAAAGGAATAGACCCTTACATAGTAAGTTAATCAGTATGAAATAAATTTATGTGAGGAATTTATAGCATTAGACATTCTTAGGACCATCTAGATGGTCAAAAATTTAAGTTTCAGAATAACCCCAATTGCTGGGGACATATTGTTGATACAGGGTGAGTAAACTGAAGGTCTATATCACTATACAATCTCTTGGGAGAAGGGGGTGATGCAAGGGAATCAATAAATAATTTCAATCCAGTCCTAATTAGGTTAATTTAGTATTATAACATGCATTATTAGGAATTTGATCTTTTGGGAGAGTCTTAGAGTGTGTTTAGGTGTCCCTTTGGCATTTTCTTGCCAGATTGGGCATTTGAAAATTTGGATTTAAGTTAGTATGTTAAGAGTCTTTTTGAGATGTGTCAATAAATGTGATGTTAGTAAGTGTTATTAAAGAGTCATTTAGGATTATATGTGTGCATAATAAGGTGATTGCTATACATAAGGTGGCAAAACTAAGAATAATGAATGTTAACCCCTTTTGGAAGGTAGTCATAAGCGAAGTAGTTACAAGAAGGTAGTTTCTTATATATGCAATGAGTTTTTGGTTAGATATATATGTTAGTCTCATGAAGAGGTTAGAGTAGGAGGTTATGTATTTATTTATCAGGTTTTTAGGAGGCAAGGGTATGGAGTACTGGTAATGGAGTGGAAAACCATAAGCATTCTATACTCTATTCAGAGTTGACAATAATGGCAATGCAAATAGAAGGACATAATGAAATGTGGTATGTTTAAAATTTATATTAAAATACCTCTATATTTTTTTAGTTTTAAATGATTTTTAATATTTTTAAGATCTTAAAACCTCTGAATCATTTGATATTTTTTAATGCAAGTTGAAAGTTGAGAATAGGACATGACTGTGTCTAAGTTTCTATGTGTATTCATTAAAAATGTTTAGACAAAATAAGAAAGCACATTTTAAGTGAAATGGTACATGTACACATGATATTTAAGAGAATAAAAATCATATTATATAGTATTTAATGTGTGAAGGTCTAGTTTGGATCTCAAGAGAGACATGGGTTAAGGTTATAGATTGTGTGCACTGAGTTTTTAAGTCATAGTCAAAAATTCTATGTATCTAGTGTTTCAAAGCTTAAAAAAAAGAAGAAATAATTTTGGAAGTTGTCTTGTGTAGTTTAAAACATTTATAGGTCTTATCGCATTTAGAAAATTTGACAAACCCCCAATAAAGCCTATGAAATCACCCTCAACCTGTGTGTGATCTGTTTAAGAAATACAGTCCAGAAACTTACTTGGGTAATGAGATAATGTATTGTTGAGAATTTATTATGCTATGAAAACAAGGTAGAATGATAGTGAGATGGAAGATAACCATGGATAAATATTACTAGACATTTTTGATGAGGTAAACGTGCATATGAACCCTATTTTGAGTTACACAGTTAGACTGTATTGAAAGAAATCTTGCAGAGGTGTTACTCCAAGGAGAATAGACATTGTTCAAGAGAGTTGAAAGTATGATAAATATGGATCCAAGTATAAAATACCTTATATAGGTCATTGAGATTTTTTAAACTAATTAAAATTCCCTTTAAGCAATTTTAATCCCTCTTGGGCATACATAGAGCCTAAAAACCTTAGTTTAGGGCAAAAATACAAAAGGGGTATAATTAATGTTTTAACTAATGAAATTTTCCCAAATTTGGTAGTTAAAAGGTTTTAAACACGATAAATAATATTATGATTGTTTCATAGAGGTATGTAACTTGTATATATGATAAACCTTGACTGTGTTTCAAAATAGAGGAAAATAGGTCTAATAGGGCTAATTAGAGAGAGGGTGCTAGAAAAGGTATCTAAAGGATGAATTAGATCTTTTAATTTCATGGAGATGTGTATGAGGATAGAGTGTGGTAGAAGATGTGATTATTTTTTTAATACCCCTTCTATACATGATAATACAAGCAGGAAAAGCATGAAAAGGCTACTAGCCTTAATGTGAGTTTGAAGGGTTGAATAGAGAAGAAGAGACTTGAGATTGAAAGAAGGGTTAGGTTATGTGTAAATTTTTTTGTCTAGTATGATAGAGCTTGTCCATGTGAAGTAAAGTCAACATATGACCTTATTCAGAGTTTGGGTTTGAGAATGGTTGGAATGAGGTGTAATAAGATAGTGCAAGGTGTTCAAAGGGTTTCAAAGGTAAAGAACAAAGGGAATCAAGGTGGTTAGTACATTGATCAAGAAGAGAAAAACATTTTACCTTATGACCAAGTTGATAGGTAAGAGGAGTTAATGTAGGTGTGAATGTAAAAATTAAATTTGTAGGTGTTAAAGCTTGGTATAACATAGTATACAAGAGGTTATTTACATCATTTGGTATAATAGAAACATGATTCATTGGGTACAAGTGAAGGACATTCAATAAATAAAAGTACATGTTAATTTTGTTTTTCATTTGAGTTTTTGATGTATTAATGAGATAGTATTGATGGTGTGAGTGGAAAGTTAAGAGTGGTAGTCAGCCTTGATCCAATGAAGGCTTATTAAGTGAGAGAGTTATTGGAAAGCTCAAGAAAGAGATCAAAAGTGAGCTTTAAGAAAGAGAAGAAGTCCTATGTTAAGGATAAGAGAGAGAAGATAGACCCAAGTGAGGTCATCAGACATTGATAAAGAGACCAAGTGAATGGTCATGATGAGGCAAGTGATATAAGGCTTGTTAGAGAGAATAGGTCTAGATGAGACCAAGGAGTTGATAGACATCTTGAATAAGATGAATAAAGAGAGAGAAAAGAGGAATTAGGGCAAGGTTGAGATGGAGAGAGAATTGCAAGAGGTAAGGCAAAAATTAGATAATTTTATGATCTTGATAGAGCAGATAAGATAAATGGAGAACCCACATTTTAGATGGGTCATGAGAAATAAGAGATTTAGGTGGAAAATAAGCAAACAAATGAAGAGATGAAGGATATAAGATAAGAGAGGAAAGAAGGCAGAAGAAGTTACTTTGCAATATACTTAGGAGACAGATGCAAAAACTTTGGTTGAATGAGTAGCCAAGTAAACAAGAGGATGAGAAATACATTGAGATAGATGAGGAAGGTTTGAGTGAGTAGAAGGAATATAGTTGTAACCAACCAAATGAAAGTAAGGACAAAGAAACATGTCAATTTGTAGACCTCATTTAAGGGTTGGAAGATGAGATACAATTGATGGGTAAATATTTAGGATCTGATTCTAAATTTTCTTATGTGAGTACTAATCAACTAGAAGTAGAGTTGGAAACCTTGGAAAGATCACTACATGGTGACAAGGTGGAGAATGAAGATGAAGTATAGGTTGCAACAATTGAAAAACTTGTGGATGAAGACAAAGAGCATAAAGAGGAAAAATTTATGAAAATAGAGAATCATATTGAATTAAGTAATCAAGTAGTTGATTTTGTCTTTGTAGCAAGCATAAATATGTTAACTAGTAAAGGAGAGTTTACAGTGTTAACAACAACATATTGGGGCATCTATAGCCCATATGTCAGAGGCAAAGAACAAGGAATGAGTACACAAGATGATGCAAACAAGAATTTCAAGAAAGGAAGAAGAACAGTTTTTGATTGAGGGAAGCATGAGCATAAAGAGGAGAAACTAAATCATGAATAAAAAGTAGAAGACAAGGATATTCCAAAGAATCTAAATTGTAAGACATGGAAGAAGCATGCAACAACTCATTGGAGTTTAATTTCTTCTTTCCCTAAGAGTATGATGTAGGGGCATAAAATAATGATGTCAAGTTGGTCATGAATAGGTGTATTTAATAATAACATGAATTATTAGGCATTTGATCTTTTAGAAGAGTCTTAGAGTGTCTAGGTAGCCCTTTGGCATTTTCCCACCAAATTAGGCATTTGAAAATTTGAATTTGATTTAGTATGTTAAGAGTATTTTTGAGAAGTGTCAAGAAATTTGATGTTAGTGAGTGTTATTAAAGAGTCATGTAATATTATATGTGTGAATAATAATTTTATTTTAATACATAAGGTGGAAAAACTATTAATAATGAATGTTAACCCTGTTTGGAAGGTAGTTGTCATAAGCGAAGTAGTTACAAGAAAATAGTTTCTTGTATATGCAATGAGTTTTCAGTTTGATATAGATGATAGTCTCTTGGAGAGGTAATATTAGTAAGTTAGGGATTTATTTAGGAGTGTTTTAGGAGGTATGGGTATGGAGGACTAGTAATGGAGTGGAAAACTGTAAGCATTCTTTACTCTGCCCAGAGTTGACAATAATGACAATGTAAATAGAAGGACATAATGAAATGTGGTATGTTTGAAATATATATTCCTATGAATATGTATGTTTTTAGATTATAAATTATTTTAAATGTATTTAAGATATTAAAAACTCTAAATCATTTTATATTTTTTAATTCAAGTTGAAAGTTGAGAAGAAGACATGACTATGTCTAAGTTTCTGTGTGTAATCATTAAAAATGTTTAGACAAAAGAAGAAAGAACCTTATAAGTGAAATTGTACATGTAAAAATTATCTTAAAGATAATAAAAATTATATTATATATTATTTCATGTGTGAATTTCTAGTTTTGATCTCAAGAGAGGCAAGTGTTAAGGTTACAGACTGTGTGCACTGAGTTGTTAAGTCACAGTCAGATTTTTTGTGTATCTAGTGTTTCAAAGATTAAAAAAAGGAAAAAATCATCTTGGAAGTAGTTTTGTGAAGTTTCAAACCTTTATAGGTATTATCACATTTATAAAATTTAAAAAACCCCAAACAAAGCCTTTGAAAGTGCCCTTAGTGCTTGTGTGCTCTGTTTAAGAAATACAATCCAAGAACTTGCTTGGGTAATGAGATAACATATTGCTGATTTTTTTTTATGGTATGAAAATAGGTTAGAATGATATTGAGGTGGATGATAACCATGTATAAATGTTCCCAGACATTTTTGATGAGGCAAATGTGCATATGACCCCTATTTTGAGTTACATAATTAGACTGTGTTGAAGGAAATCTTGCAAAGGTGTTCATCCAAGGAGAATAGACATTGTTCAAGAGAGTTGAAAGTATGGGAAAGATGGATCTAGGTATGATAGACCTTATACATGTATTTGATAATTTTTAAACTAATTAAATTTCTGTTTAAACAAATTTAAGCCCTCTTGGGCATACATAGAGCCTATAAACCCCAGGCTAGGGAAACAATACAAAAAGGGGTATAATTAATGTTTTAACTAATTAAAATTGCTTAAATTTTGTAATTATAAGTTTTTAAGCATGAAAAAAGAGATTATAATTTTTTTTATAGAGGCATGAACCTTTTCCATATGGTAAACCTTGATTATGTTGCAAAATAGAGGTAAATAGGACTAATAGGGCTAATTAGAGAGAAAAGGGCACCAAAAAAGGTATCTAAATGATGAATTAGATATTTAAATTTCAAAAATATGTGTAGGAGGATAGAGTGTGGTAGAATATGTGACTATTTTTTTAATACCCTTTTGTACATGATAGTACAAGTGGGAAAAGCATTAAAAAGGCTATTAGTCTTGATGTGAGTTTGAAGGGTTAAATAGAGTAGAAGAGACTTCATATTAAAAAAAGTGTTAAGTTGTGTCAATTTTTTTTTGTTGAGTATGATATAGGTTGTATATGAATAAATTCAACATAAGACCTTATTCAAAGTTTGGGTTTTAGAATGGTTGGAATGAGGTGTGACAAGATAGTGTGAGTTTTTTAAAGGGTTCTAAAGGTAGAGAACAAATGGAATCAAGGTGGTTAGTACATTGATCAAGAAGAGAATAGAATTATACCTTATGACCAAGTTGATAGGTAAGAGGAGTTAATGAATGTGTGAATGCAATAATTAGGTTTGCAGGTGTCAGAGCTTGGTATAACATAGTATGTAAGAGGTGCTCTACATTAGGGGGTGTAAAAACCCTACTACTTCATGTGATTTTATTTTTGGATTAACAATTAAAATCCTCCCAAGAGCATGCATATAGATATATTTCAATAATATGATGTAACCTTATCAGTTTAGGGCTGAGGATGATTTACTTATTTGTATTTAGTCTTTTCATTTACTTGCTTGGTCATTATTTAAGTCTAAAATGTGTTTGTGAACAAAGCACATCATAACCAAACACATTTTTTGTCCACCATTTCTTGAAAAAGGAGGCATTATAATGGTCAAATCTAAATCATATTTTGTCT
The DNA here is from genome assembly GCA_037957365.1 of Torreya grandis. Taxonomy (NCBI): domain Eukaryota; kingdom Viridiplantae; phylum Streptophyta; class Pinopsida; order Cupressales; family Taxaceae; genus Torreya; species Torreya grandis. The sequence continues at coordinate 3,103,985 of JARHVA010000179.1, forward strand.
TGTTCCAATCCTCATCTTAAACATTATGTTTGTATTTATCTAAACAACATAATTATTCTGCCCATTTGAGTCTAAACCATTTTCCAAAAATATTTAAGTCCTTCATTGATAATTCAAATTTGAAATTGTAACTTTATAAGTTTTGAACTAAGGTCCTAATTTAATTTACCATTTGTCTTGACTTGAGTTAACTTGTATTTAATTTCTTATTTGGGTTAAATGCCTTTTATAGACTCATCATCATTTAATCATTGTGAACATAGGTCATCTAGCATGTAGCTTACACTCTAAGTTCTAGAACACATTTTATTCTAACTCCTATTACCATATGGTGGAATTTTATTACCTGTTTGGTATTAGTTTTATACTTAAGAATTATTTCATGTTTTCCCATCTTGAGTTTCTTAGTTTGCATTGTCACCTTCCTAATCTGAAGGGCTTTCTTCTAATTTATTAGTAATAACTCATCAAAGTTGAACCTTTTTTTTATGGTAGTGATGCATCTCTCAACCTATATTTGGTGTACTAGTTTACACTTAGGTTTTTGAGTTATTATACCCTCTTCCAATTTATTCAACCCTACCTAGAGTTGAGTAATTTTGTGAACACATTCTTCTAATTATATGGTACTATGCCACCTTTCTCTTTATTACAGTCTCTTTATTACCATGTTATTTGTTTAGAGAAAATCAAACACACTTTGTTAAAGATTTTCAAAACATTTTCCAAATCTTGTCAAATGTAGATAAAAAAATTTCTAGACATAAATCAAAGGTACACTTGTAGTGGGGTCTCTTACGGCCCTAGCTATGAGGAGGAGAAATTTTATCATAGTCAAGATAATTTTATGGTCTTTGAGGACATTACCACAATTGTATGATCTAAGGAAGACTATCTTGAATATCAACCCCAAGAGGATAATGACGAATCCCTCCTAAGGTTGATTAAATCTAGTGCTAGGCTACCCTCAAAATTTTCTATAGAATAATTGCATACCTTGGTTAGGGTAAAAGAATAACATAGAGAGAAATTCCTTGCTAATATTACAAAAATAGATGTTGCTTATTCTATAAAAGGGAAGGAATCACTTTTAGAATCAAAACCTAATAATCAAGATCTTGTCACCAAGATCAAAAATATAAGTCAATGATATACAAACTAACTTATTGAGAATTTGACAGATTCTTTATTTGCCACTTCAATACACAATGATGCTTCCAAGGAACAAGAGAATGTGGTTGAACCAACACAAAACTTAGTTGAGAATACAATAATGATGGATCAAAATGTCTCAATTGAACAACCTAAGTCCCAAAAGGTTCTACAACATGCTTCTTTAGACACAACATACATTTTTCAATCATCAAGAACCTCTTATTCCTTTACAAAACCAAGGACCAAAAAATTTAGTGCACATTAAAGAAACTATCCAAAATAATTTGGCCAGATCATCTCAACCAACACATAATTTGTGGAATTGACCATGGACTCCCCAAAATCAATAGAACACATATAATTTAAGGTAGTAGACTTCAGGGAATGTTTATCAATCCAGGAATCAGTGGCTCACTTACTTATGTTAAAGAGAAAACTAAAACAAAGTCATGGATCATATGGTGTACATCCCTAACAAATCCATGCAACAGAGGCACATACCACCCCAACATAATTATGTTACACCCATGAACTCACCAAACATGTAAGAGAAGAATTCCATGATGGAGCTTATGTCACGATTGGAGACAAGAAATAGAATCAATAAGTACAAATTTGATGAGATATGTCCATATAAATTTTATTTGAGCATTCTCCAAGTCCCTTTTTGCCTCATTTTGAGGTACCCAAATTTGAAAAATACAAAGGAAAGTGTGACCCTCATGAACACATTCAAGAATTTTTTGTATTTTATCAAGAGGTAACTTACAGTAGTATTTCATTACTTTTATTGTTTCTGTGAAGTTTAATGAGACAAGATTTAGATTGGATTTTTAAGTTACCCAAGGGATTGATTTTAGATTGGAATGATCTATATGAAAATCTCATTAACCACTTCTAATACAACATTGAACATGAATTAACCATTGTTGACTTGTGCAAAGCCAAAAGATGTGATGAAAAAAGCTTTATGGCATATCTATAGTGGTGGAGAGAATTACCTAGTCACTTTTAACATAATTTTCTATAAAAATAGTTGGAGGACATTTTTTCATAAAACCTAAACCCTGAAGTGGTGCACAATATACAACTTGCTTGTGCAAACACATTTGAGGAAATTATCAACAAGGGTGTACAAATTGAAAAGGTGCTTATTGAAAAATGCCTTGTTAAGATTTATTCATAAGGTTAAATGTCAAATAAGACCTATTATCCTAGTCACATAGTTTTAATAGAGAAACCCAAGGGTTTCAATAAGAACAAGAATATGGTAGGGAATGGAGTATCTAAAATAAGGCACGTATAAATGGTGTAGGTCCTATCGACTCTAAATATATATCTAGCTCCCCCTAATCCACCAAAAAAATTGTAAAGACACCCCTCATGGAGGACATTCCACAATTAATTCAGAGTCTTTAGTAAATTGGGAGAACTTGTTGAGGCAATATTTCAAAATTTCTTAGCAGCTAATTTGATTATATGGCCTATACCAAGGCCATTTCTTACAGATCAACCCAAGCTAGATTGGTATAAGGAAAATGAAATTTGTAAATTTTATCATGGTATTGGTCACAGTGATTATTATTTCATGCAATTGTGACACCTTATTGAAGATTTGATTGAGAGTGGTGAAATTGAGATCAAGCTTTCTCCATAGGACACTAATCAAGATATGGTAATTTACAAGGACCCATTTCCTCAATATAATAAAAACAACCAAAGAATAATTAAAACCAAGGAAAAAATCAATGGTATAATAATAATCAACATCAAGGTGAAAATCATATTCAACACGATCATAATTAGGATCATAATACCCATTATAATAACTTGGGTTACAATAACATACATTACAACTATAACAATACCATATGATGCATTTATTCAACCCACATTTCCATTGTTACTATTAAATCCTATGAGCCATCTCATTATACTCATATTATAAGACCCATTTTTATAGGGTCAACACACACTCTCTCTATTAATACCGTATCAAGTTCATGCAATTCTATTACACCTCTATTTGCACAAGTTACTATTTTTGGGTACCATCCTCTAATTATAATGGATCCTCATCAACTTGAAATTAATCCAATGTAACTATATGCCCATGAGTCACCCTCCAAGGCCCTTCACCTTTGTTTTATAATTATAATGGCTCCGTACCACCTCTAGATTATGTAATCACAACTAGATGCTCATAAGGTACTCTTCATGTCCCTTTGTCCTCTTCTTCTAATACTGAACCCAATGTGAGAATTTTGCTTTTGGTTCTAAGCCAAATAATGTGATATCCAAGGCCAAGATGTCTCATCCTAAAATTAAAAGGCCTTATAGTCTGTCAGACCAATTAAATAAAACCCCTATGTAGATTTCCATTTTAGATCTCTTGCGTACGTTTGAATTCCATAAAACTATTTTGAATAACCTTTTACAACAATCCATTATTCCTAATGATATTAATATTGAATATTTCCAAACCCTTATTGGATATTTTTATTCATTTTGATAGGTCACATTTGATCAAAAAGACATGTCCACTCTTGGTCTGAGCCATAATAACCCATTGTATATTGACATCATCATTAAAAACCATAAGATCAAGTGGGTTCTTATAGACAATGGTTTGGGGCTGAATGTAGTGTCCTTCAAAATGGTATAGAGATTGGGATACACTATGTAGGAAATTCAACTAGAGATGATCAACATAAATTCTTATGACAATGTTGATAGGGAGTCTTCGAGTACCATTTATTTGTTGATCACTGTTGGGTCTATTTCCCATCACACATTGTTACATATTGTGGATATTAAGTTGCCTTATAAAATACTTCTTGATAATTCTTGGATCCATGAGGTACATGCCATTCCATCCACCTTACAATAGTGCTTAAGTTTCCCTATGATGGGATCAAGGTTCCTATTCCAACTGATCTACAACCTTATTAGTATTGCAAACACCTAGAGGCTGAGTTTTGTAATTATAACTATTATTCTGGTTATAAATTTGTTACAAAGAAGAACAAGGAAATAGTTTCACACCCACCAACATCCAATTATATCAACCTTAGGGACCATGCATCCACTTTTGCTAATCCATTACCCATAATTCTCAAAAAATAGGTTGTTATAGAAGATGTGGGAATTTACATGTATCATCTTAAGGACACCTTCCATGTCACTACATTTTTAAAGTCTCCCAAAACATTTGGTAAACCCAAACCTTCCAAAATCCCCGATTGACCCAACTTGATTTAGAAATAGAATAAAAAACAACAAAAAACACTGATGGTATTTATACCTTCTAATTCACCAAAATAAGATTGTGAGGATTTCACTAAAGGATAATGGTTATAGTCTAACAACATTGCTAATTGATTTTAGAATCTAAAATATCCCATCCCTAATCAAATCATGGATAATTTTGATTATATAGGAAAAGGCCTTAGCTTAAGAGTGTAAGGAATCTAGGAACCTTTATTAGCTAGTGTACCTAATTTGAATCATGGTCTCATTTTTATACTTCCTAGGGGTGACCTCATGACTTTTGATAGTGATTATTCTGAATCAACTAATGACAAGACTCCTGGTAGTGATGTAGCATCCCATTATAGCATTTTCAATGAGATTGCTGACTCTGATTTATTTGATTCAAATGACATTTTAACCTTAACACCTCATTATTCCCTATGCTTATGCCATCCCTAAATCATTTATTAAGACCAACAAAATTTGGTCATACACCTTGATGAATTCTAAAATGAAGAATAAGTTCTAGAGTATATAGGCCTCATAGATGGATTGCCCATTGGAGATCACAAACAAGTATTTTATTTTTCATTGCATCCTTCTACCTAATTTGGATAGTAAGAAAACTTTATTGGTCATAATAAATATAAAACATCTATATCTTTGAGTGAAAATATGTTGAGGTGCTCATTGATTATGGAAAAATTAAAGATAAGCACAAGCCCTTGAGTGAAAAATTGTTTTTGGCATTCTTGGATGGGAAAGTTTGCTCATCCCAAAAATATGCACAAGGTCCATCAAGTCCTACCTCTATATATATTATTAATATTAGATTAGAACAATAAGTCTTTGAGTGCCTTGCTCTCAACTTTCTTGAGATTTTTCCTAGTTGGCCATTACCTGATTTGGTAGATTCAAATTCATCATATTATCCAAAGTTCTAGGAGGAAAAAAAACTATAATAGAACAAGATGATCATGATCACACATTTACCACTATTCTTAAATATGGATCTACACTCTTTATATAGAACACAATTGAAGTGAACCTAGGAATATATGATGATCCGATAATTGTTTATCTTGGAGATTTCCTTATTAAAGTAGAATGTGAACACATTATATCCATTTTGATGTATTTTATTGATATTTTTGCATGGAAATATTTAGACATGCCAAAATTAGACCCTCATTTTGTTGTGCATCACCTTATCATTCATCCAGATGCCAAATAAATTAAAAAAAAAGTGAAAAAGATACATCCATGCATCACTCCATTAGTAAAAGTCAAATTGGAGAAATTATTGGGAGTAGGATTTATCAGACCATTAGATTATTCCAAATGGATATCAAACATAGTTCTAGTAAAAAAAATCCATAGGGTATACATCTTTGTATTGATTTTAGAGATATCAACAAAGCATGCCTAAAAGCTAATTTTCCACTACCTAAAAATGATATGATTGTTAATAATAATATTGGGTATGAGATGTCCCTCATGGATGGATTTTTTGGATACAATCAAATCAAGATATCCCAAGAAGATTAACACAAGACTGTGTTCACCACTCCATGGGGAACATTTTTTTATCAAGTCATGCCATTTGGATTTACGAATGATGGATCCACTTATCAATGTAATATGACTATCATCTGACATGATATGATACATAATATTTTTGAGGACTATGTTGATGACATTCTAGAAAATTAAAGAACATGTGTCACACATCCTGATGTTTTATATAGAATCTTTGAGAGGTATCATGAATATAAAGTCCCCCTGAATACTAAGAAGTGTGTCTTTGGCATCAGTTCAAAGAAATTGATAGGGCTTATTGTATCATAGAGAGGGATTTAAGTTGACTCTGCTAAGGTCAAGGCTATTTTTGAAATGCATCCACCTTCAAATCTTAAATAGATTCAAAGCTTGCAAGGAAAGATCTAGTCTATTCATAGGTTTATTTCTCAATTGGTAGATAAGTGCCACCCATTTACTCATCTCTTGAAGAAAGGGGTCACATTTCAATGGGATGAAGAGTTTCAATTAGTATTTACAAATCTCAAAACATATTTGTCCAATCTTCTAGTTTTAAGATATCCAACACCTGGACAACCACTTCTCTTTTACATATCAATGACTGAAGATGCAGTAGGGGCACTTTTGGCAAAACATGATGGTCAAGGTAAGGAACATGTATTTAATTATTTAATCCATATATTTGTGGCTTATGAACATAATTATATGCATTTTGAGAAGGCATGTTTATCTATGGTATTTACATCCTAAAAGTTAAAACATTATATGCTAAATAATAAAACCATTGTTATCACTAAAGTGGATCCTCTAAAAATTTTATTATCCAAATAAAATCTCATAGGATACATGGATAAATGGGTCATGCTCTTAAGCAAATTTGATGTTGAGTATAAGAATTAGAAAGCTATCAAGGGGCAGGTTACTATTGATAAACTTGTACAATCCTCTATTATAGACACTCAACCACTTAGATTTGACTTTCCAGATGATTTTATCATGATAGTGGAAGAAGTTTAGAATGAACCTAAATAATGGAAGATATATATTGATGGTTCCTTCACTTTTCATGGATTTGGAGTCAACAAATTTTTTATTACACCATAAGGGGATTTGATTCCCAAAGCATTTCATATCAATTTTCATTTTACCAACAATATGGTTGAGTATGAAGCACTTGTTATAGGACTTTATCTTGCCATATAGTGGGATATTTAACAATTAATGGTCTATGGGGATTCCTAATTGATTATCAATCAAACCATTGATCATTATCAAATTAGGGATTATAAGCTTTCACCCTACAAGCAAATCATGGATAATATCAAGGTTCATTTTAAATATCTATAGTTTGAACAAGTACTAAGAGCCAAAAATAAATCTACTGATGTAATGGTAACAATTAGGTCCATGATATAGATTGAAAGTAGTGCTAAAGAGTATTAGTTTCTTATTAAAAATCTTCTTCAACCTACACATGTCTTGATAGATTTGGAAATGGTATGCATCATTTTTGGTCCCAATCTCCCACTTGAATTGACTTGGTATCAATATTTTTATAATTATTTACATGATCACATTTTCCCTCTGACCTATTTAATAACTGATAAAAACTTTTCCTTCATTGCATAGCTTATTATACCCTCCTTGGAAACATGATTTAGCACAAAGGTTATGCTGGAACACTACTTCATTATTTATCTTCTAGAGAATCCAAGCTAATTCTAAAGGAGGTTCATGAAAGAATGTGTGGAACCCACACCAATGACATAGTCTTAGCTAAAAAGATCCTTAAAATAGGCTATTATTGTCCATAAATGGAGATAGATGCTTGAAATTATGTAAGGAGGTGTTTTCCTTACCAACATGGAAATTTGATACACATACCTTCCTTACCACTTCAACCAATCACTACACCATGGACATTTTCTACTTGGAGCCTTGATCTCATCAAGAAAATAAAATTAACATCTTCTGATGGCCATAAACATATTTTAACTACTATCAAGTACTTTAATAAGTTGATTGAGGCCATTCCTCACACATATGTTACCAAGAGGAATATAGCCAAATTTATTCAATAACATATCATCTATCGATATGACATCCCAGTATGAATTATATCTTATAATGCCAGATCATTTGTAAATAAAGATGTGAAATAAATTTGTGCAAAATTCAAAATCAAGCACAAAAAATAAACACTATATAACCCACAAGGTAACAGATAATTTGAGGCCTCAAATAAAACCATTATAGCCATTTTAAGGAAGACTGTCAATGAAACTGACCATAATTTGAACTTTCAAATCATTCTTGCCCTTTGGGCTTATCAAACTAGTCATTAAATCCCTATAGGAGCCACTCCATACTACCTTGTTTATGATATAGAATTTATTATCCCAATTGAGATTGATCTACATTAATTAAAATTTTCTTTAGAGAACATTGAAGATGATGAGGAATATAAAGTCTGAAGGTTTCAATAACTAAGACTTCTTGATGGTAAGCATTTGTGTACCCTAGAAAAATTGCAAGCCTATTAGAATAGATTGTAGATAAAATACAACAAGGGTATTCTTCCTCAACAACTTGAGATTAGTGATATGGTCTTAAAAGAGAACCAAAATAATACAAATGTTGAACATAATAAGAAGGGAAAGTTACAACCCATTTGGACTGGACTCTATGTTATCATAATGAATTATAGATCAGGCGCATGTTAACTGGCTACTCCAAATGGTGAATAAATTCTATAGCCAATGAACATTGTGTATATTAATAGGTTCTATGCTTTAAAACCATTTGAATCATTGTCTACAAGACCCTTTACTTGGGGGTAACTTGTGATGAAGTTATTTTATCCTATCATTATATCCTGGACCATCCTATGATGGACTATATTTTGTTATCTACCTTGGACCATTCTTTCGAGAACCATATTCTTTTCACGACTCTAGATAGTGAAAAATTTGGACTGTTGGTACTCTAAACACATTTTATCCCACCTTAGAATATCCTCTATTGGACCATATTCATTCTATACCATCCTCTTATGGATGTGAGTATCCTTCCTAAACAAATTAGCATATAATTGTAAATACATGAAATAAACTACAAAAAATCAGCAATATATTGAATGAAAAAAACATAAATGAATTACAATAGTAGAATTACATAATCGCTGACCTATTTAAGGGGAAACCTCCTTTGAGCAAGCTCAATTCAATACAATTTATGGATGAATTAATACTAGACTAAGATCCTATTTAATGTAATCAATCACTAAATAACTACTACTCACGAATGTGGGATTAATAACTACTATATACTATTACCTTCTACTATTATAATGAGCTTAAGGGATGTCTTAAAAAGCATATGAATCCATATATTTTTATTAAATAAAAAAACTAAAAATAGATGGTTAGGATGAAGGGTCCTAACATGCCCTCACCCTTAAAAGCTGTGACCTCAAAGCTTGAAGTGAGGAAACTATTTTTGAATGGAAAGAAGAGGTTCCCAAATCACATCTTTTAGTTGCATCCCTTGCCACTAGCTGAGAAATTTAGTGATGACATAAATGTAGAGGGAGTGAGAGCACTTGTTGATGATAGACTTAGGTTGTAAAATGAGAGAACCTTCTGCATCAATTTTGGGAAGCATTGTTTGAGTCTGGACATTGCATCCAAGTACCTTTTTTAAGCAAGAAACATGAAAAACAAGGTACACACATGATGAAGGTTATAGTTATAACTTATAGGTAATAGGTAAAATTTGATGGAGAATTTTATAAGGCTTATAAAATTTTGGATCTAAATTTTGATGGCCTTTGACGTTTAAAGAGGATTGCTTGTAAGGTTACATATGAAGAAAAACCATATCTCTAGTTTGAAAGGATTACTTAGAGCAATGTTGGTATTCATGTTGCTTCATGTGATTTTCTACCATGTGAAGATTATACTTGAGGAGGTGAAGGATATTATCATGTGTATGGAGGGTATAATTAACAACTTGGATGGTGGAGATTCTTAGTAAATATGAAACAAGAGAAGGTAGATTTTGACCATAAACAACTTCATATGGGGTGAGTTTGGTAGCTATGTGGTAGGAGGTGTTGCACCACAATTACGCAAGAGGTAATGAATTTATCCACTGATGTTGTTTCTTGGTGAAAAAATAATCAAGATAGGTTTCCAAACACAATCTCAATCTGGCCATCAGTCTATGGATGATATCTTAAGCTCATTTTCAATTTTGTACCCAAACATGTGAAGAGTTCTTTCTAAAAATGGCTTGTGAAGGTAGGATCTTGATCTGAGACAATAGAGGTAGGAACACCATGGAATCTAAATATTTGATCAATAAATAGATGAGTAACAGTGGAAGTAGTGTAAGGATGGGCTAGAGCACACAAATGAGCATATTTGGAAAGATGATCAATTACAAAAAGAATCACTAATTTGCCTCTAGATTTTGGGAGACCACCAATAAAATCTAAGGAAATGTATATCTAAATATGTGTTGGAATAAAAAGTGGTTAGAGTAGACTAGGTGGAGTGACTATCTCACCTTTATTATGTTGGAAAATATCACATTTTGTAACAAATGTTTTGATATCTTTATTAATTCCATCCAAAAAGAAATTACAACAAACCCACTCATATGTTTTTAGAAACCTTGAGTGTCTAGATAAAGTGGAAGCATGTAGCTCTTGTAAAATGGAATGTTTGAACTTGGATCCAACTGTCAACAAAAGGTGACCTTTATATTGCAATGTCTAGCCATCCCATGTATAGTGAGGTTTAGCAGATGAATCAATAGATAGTTGAAGAATGAGCTGGTGGGTTAGGATGTCATTATGCCATTATTTTTTAATATCATGAAGCCATTTAGAAATGGGAATAGAGATGACACATATGCATACTAGGTCTTCAAACTAGTGAGAGAGATCATTAGCCACCACATTTTCCTTACATTTTTTATAATTGATCTCATAGTCATATCCCATGAGTTTAGATACCCATTTTGGTTGATTTGGGGAAGATACCCATTGCTCTAAAAAGTATTTGAGACTCTAATGTTGTATTTTGATAAAAAAATGTTGGCCAATCAAGTATGGATGCCATTTGTAAACTGCATATATCCTTCATCTCCTTATCATATATGGAATGTGCTAAATTATACCCAGTGAGTTCCTTGCTAGTGAATGAAATGGAATGATTTTGTTGCATGAGTACCACACCAAGAGTTGTGCCACATGCATCATACTTAATAATAAATGGCTATGATAAATTAGGCATGGCCAAGATAGGGGTGGTGCACATTACTTATATGAGGATATTGAATACTGTAGTAAATGCAAGTGACCATACAAGGGAGTCTTTCTTGAGCATAGCCATTAGTGGGGCTGTAATTTTTCCATAATCCTGAACAAATTTATTGTAGTACCCTGTGAGACTAAGAAATACTCATAGACTTTTGAGTGTGGAAGGTGTCAACCAAGTTTTCATAGCTTTAATTTTGGTGAGATAAACATGAACACCATCATAAGAAATAATATGTCCCAAATACTCAACTTATGATTTTCAAAAAGAACATTTGGAATGTTTAGCACATAAGTGTTTCACACCTAGAATTCCCAAAGCTGTATCTAAGTGGTGGAGATGATCCTCCCATGTGTAGTTGTAGATGAGTATGTCATCAAAGAATACCAAGATAAACTTCCATAATAATGGTCAAATTAATTGGTTCATTAAGCTTTGGAATGTGTAGCGGGCATTGGTAAGCCCAAGTGGCATGACCAAGAACTCATAATGACCATCATGTGTGTGAAATGATATTTTAGGAATGTCTACATCATGAACACAAATTTGATGTCTAATTTGGAGAAAAAATATGCACCATGTAATTCATCAAGAAGCTCATCAATAACTAGAATGGGAAACTTGTCTTTGATTTTTAGCTTGTTCAAGTCTTGATAGTCAATGTAGAGTCACCAAGAACAATATTTATTATGAATGAGCAAGACTGATGAAGAATAAGGACTGGTGTTGGGTTGAATGATGCCTACTTGCAGAAGTTCATGAAAAATCCTTTCAATCTCAGCCTTGTGATGAAATGGGTAGTGGTAGGGATAAATGTTGGGGGTGTAATGCCAAGGAGAAGCTAAATACGTTGGTATTTAGGGTGGTGAGGTGGTAATCCTATTAGTTGAATAAAGATAGCTACATTCTTGACCAAAATATCTTACAAATATGAAGGTTATCTAGAATCTAATGGAGTAGTGTGCAAAGAGAACAAGTGGGCAATGATGCCATGAGATCCATGTTTAATACGTTTCTCCATTTAGTGAGAGCTAATAACACTAGTAGAGCTAGGAAGAAGGCCTTGTAGAGTGTATTGATGACCATTCTTAGTGAACTGCATCTATAGTTCAAAAAAATCCTAAAGAATGGGAACAAGAGTACGTAACCATTGGGCACCCAATACAACAACACATCCACCTAAGGATAAAGTAAACATATTAGCCCTAAGATTATAGTCACCCATAGAAATGTGAACATTACATAACTTGCCTTTATAGGGTAAGGTTCCACCATTGGCAATCATTACTTCAACGTTGGAATAAGGGTGGATAAATCTATCTGCATGTTTATCCAACTGAGGGTCAATGAAGTTGTGAGTACTACTATAATTGATGAGAATGGTGATTGGTTATTTGTTAAAAAACCCTTTGGCATGCATTGTTTGGGGAGTGGTGACTCCTACCAAAACATGCATAAAGATCTCAAGAGTAGAATCTGAGTGCTTAGAATCATTAGCTATTGGTGTGATCTCCTTGGTGGAATCCTCATAATATTCTATATCTAGTGGAAAATCAACATCTAGTAGATATATTTTTTTCTCTATGCATTTGTGCTTGAGAGCCCATTTATCATCACAATTGTAAAAAAGAACTTTTTTTACAACATGCACACATTTTAGCTAATAGGAGACATTTGATGGGGGTTATCCTTGGGATGGGATATTGGAAAGAGGGCTTGGAGGGTGCCCAATTAGAAGTGCAATGCTGGGAGGTTATTTTTTCTTTAGCAAGTTTGGTGAGACCCAAGGCTACCATCATGGTCTAAGGTTGGAACATCTTAACCTTAGAGCAGATGGGATCTTTGAGGCCACTAATAATGAAAATCTTGAATAAGTCATCTAGTAACCCTTTAGTGTGATTAACTAGATTCTCAAATTCAATTCGACAATCACAAATAGTGCCCATTTGACAAAGTTTGGTGAGGGCTCCTGTAAAATCCTCAAAAGCTAAGGGATCAAACCTATCCAGAAGTAAGGATACAAAAGTTGTCCAATCAGGTTCAATATTAGATTTGAGATACCAATGGTACCATTGGAGTTCCTATAGTTCTAAGTGGAAGAAATCAATGGGGACTTTGTTGATGTGAAAAGTATTATGAAGGTTAAAGTATTGCTTGGCATGATCGATCCAACCTATCAGGTCTATACCATTAAACTTAGAAAAGTCTAGTATAGACCCATGTGGTGGGTGGGTGGATGAAAAAGTATTCTCAAAATAAGACTCCTATAATTTTTTGAGTAAAAGGGAATGGGTGTCATTCACTCTACACACCATATCAGCTAAGTTAGTGACCCAGGCCGTTAAAGCTTTGATTTCTTCCTCCATGATTTTGGTGCATGTACGTGTGACTACCATAACCTATGATTTTTTTTGGCAATGGGTGGTAAAATGAAAGTTAATAAATGTTTATTAAAGGAATTTTGTTATTTGGATGAAATTGGGAGGGGTAAAGGTACTTTTACTAATTTTTTTACATAGTAGGAGTATGATTGACAAAGACAAGGACAATTTTGGAGGGGAAAATGGAAAAAATAAAAAATTTAGAAAAGAGGGATGAAGAAATAGAAAATGGAGATGAACATTGTGTAAAAGCTTTGAGGCAAATGGATAAAAATTGAAAAAGTTATGATAAAACTTGAAAAAAAGGAAAAATGAGATTTATGGGAGTTTAAGGTAGAATCAAGATATGGGATATCAAGGAAAAAAATGGAGACTTGGATTTCAAGTGTCATAGTAAATTTTGAGAGGCGACGGGGCTATATATGGGGAGATATTGCAAAAAAAAAAAAAAAAATCCAACACTTCTAGTTTTTGGTCTTCTGCTGGTCTGTTGAGGTTTATGATTTATGATCTGCTAATAGTTTTCTGATTTCAAGGATGATATATTATAGAAATATGGGCTTGGTATGCTCATGTAATTAAACATGGGTGCTTATGGGGGTGTTTCTATATGTGTTCATTATCTGCAGTGTAACCTTCCTTGAGATTTTTACAAATTTACTGTGCTTGGCACTTCATGTTGAACAAGAAATAATCAAGCAGGCCTTGGCATACTAATTTGTGAATGATTTTGGTAGTGAAAGTAGAATAATATTTGATCAATAACTTTTGATTGTCTTGACTAGGCATTCTCTTACCAAGTTTCTACATCACATGTTAGTTTTCTACTATGTTTGGTAGAAATGGACACCAATTTTAAATGGTTGCCTAAATTTTTTTTGAAATATATCTATCCATAAATGCCATTTGAGTGAGTACCACTCTCTAAAAAAATTTTAGCCACAAATTTACCTCTTAATGATAACTCTTGGTTTTCCTCATGGGTGGGAACAAGTCAATCAGGAAGTGATCATTGCCCATTTCATTAACAGGTCCTCTCAATAAGCCAACTACTTTAGGGTTCCTATGGTACTCCTCAAAATTAGTGTTAGGGATTTCACCCAAGCACTTCCCATAGTTATGCGAATAATTTTTACCCTGATTTGAAATAGAAGATAAAATCTAGAGTAGAATACAATCATAATATGGTAAAGCATAAAATCAAGATCTTTGATGATGACCTATTGCCAAAATGAAAATGCAGATCTAGATTATCACATGAAAGGGATAGGAATGGATTTTTTACCAATTTCTGATCACCAAGCTCCAATTATGGTAAGGTGAGAGCATATGATGGGTACCAGAAGAAAATCTCCCTAGAAAATGCTCTGATACCAGATGTGATGATCCTACCTAAACAAATTAGCATATAATTTTAAAAACACAACATAAACTATGAAAAATCAATAATATATTGAATGAAATAAATAAAACTAAATTACAATAGATGAATTAAAGAATCACTAGCCTCTTTGAGGGGGTAACCTCCTTTGAGAAAGCTCAATTCAATACAATTCGTGGATGCCTTCATACTAGACTTAGCTCCTATTTTATGTAATCTATCACTAAATAACTACTACTCCTCATGAATGAGGGATTAATAACTATTATTATACTATTACATTCTACTATTATAATAATCATGAGGGATGATTTACAAAGCATATGCATCTATAGCCTTTTATTAAATAAACAAAATATAAACAGATGGTTAGGACGAAGGGTCCTAACAGTGGACCATATTCATTCTAGACCATTCTATTTAAAACCTTATTATTTTCATGTCTTGGGACTTTATAACCTTAAAAATATTATTCCTTAACCAATTATGATCCTGATTATGACTCATAAGCATTATGAACGCATTCAATGGTAATTCTACAAAGTAGTTCAACATGGATAATATTTTTGTAGCTTCTTTTATAGACAAGTGAACATGGATGCATTTGCTTAGTATTTTTTCCTATGGGATGGTTGTTTAGATATCTCCCATGCTAAAAAATATTAATTATTTTGTTGTTGTTTGTTAGGCATTGTTGCTTTAATAGGATCTCACTCTCACTGATTTATGAGTATGTGCCATTGCAACTGATTTAGCTATTATTTGAACTCTTACTTGTGGACATACATCTCCTTATCTAGGTAGTTCCCTAAACATTTTTTAAATATTTCATTTTTTTTACTTATCCCAAAAATGCAAAAATATTATAAATTTATCAACATAAAGAACAAAAACATTATATAACACTTTTGTATATTTTGATCTCCACGTTCTTCTCATTTTGCAAGTAATTGTCCCACTAGATTGCTATTTTACAAGGCCATTCCCATCTTCCCATTTCTTCCATAATGTTATTCATGGTATCTTATCATCTATTTTCTTTTATCCCATTTATTGGGAGAACTAAGTTTGGCTTGAAGTTCATGTTGGACCTATCATCTATGGAACTATGTATGCAATGACCACTTGTCTTGTACATCTAGAGTCAGCTTAGCCATCCCCTTCCTTTTCTTCTTTTTCCCTCATTTTTTTCTAAGTTGTTTTACTATCATTTGGAGGTTATTTTGTGTCCTTGTTCTTGTTACACTATTGTGGAAATTAATGCTTCTACTACACATACTTGAACAATTATTTTCAAACCATACTAACAAAAGAGTAACTCTTGTTTGTGTGTGTTTATTTGATTTTTATTGGTGTTTTATTATGCCTTATTGTCTCTTTTATTTTTTATTCCTTTATTTTTTCTTCTTGGTCTTTTATTTTACTATTTAGTCTTGTTCTTTTTTTTTAAATTTTCAATTACATTTTGATAGTACACATGAAGCTTGATTATTCATATCTTACTTTAATGTTGTTTGTTAAGTTATTCTTGATTTATTTTTAAACATTTTGTTGAGCATTTTAATTGATGTTAGGTTGTCATTGATGTCAAAGAGAGAATGTGGTACTAATAAATTAATGACAAAGAAGTTGTGTTTGATAGCTTTGAGAATATATAACACATATGCAAGTCTATAAGGATAAAGAAGAAGTTGTGAGCATCCATATATGTCTTGGTAAAGTTATGGAGTGTCATTTGATCTTTTGGAATGAGAAAAATGCATAATATATATTAAGAGAATCTAGATCATCACTGCATGTCATGAATAAATGAGTGATTTGGTAATTTTGTGTATTTATTAAAAGTACTCAAAAATTCAATAATGGTCAAATGTTTTCATGGAGATGTTGTCTATAGTACCAAGAAGGTACCCTAAAGATTTAGAGTCTTGAAGTGTTTTCTAGATCAAGATATAATTTTTTTATGTGAGTACTAATAAACTAGAAGTAGATTCTGCAACCTTGGAGAGATCACTACACGGTGACAAGGTGGAGAATGAAGAAGAAGTACATGTTGCAACAATTGAGAAACTTGTGGATGAAGACAAAGAGCATAAAAAGGAAACATTTATAAAATAAAGAAGCATATTGAAGTAATTAATCAAGAAGTTGATTTTGTCTTTGTAGCAAGCATAAAGATTTTAACCAATAAGGAGAGTTTACAGTGGTAACGAAAACATATTAGGGCATCTATAACCCATATGTCAAAGGCAAAGAATAAGGAATGAGTACACAAGATGATGCAAAAGAGAATTTAAAGAAAGGAAGAAGAATAGTCTTTAATCGAGGTAAGCATGAGCATAAATAGGAGAAAATGAAGCATGAATAAAATAAGAAGACAAGGAAAATCCAAAGAACCTAAATTGGAAGACATGGAAGAAGCATGCAACAACTCATTGGAGTTCCATTTATCCTTTCCATAAGAGTATGATGTAGGGGCATAAAATAATGATTTCAAGTTGGTCATGAATAGGTGTATTTATTAATAACATGAATTAGTAGGTATTTGAGCTTTTGTAAGAGTCTTAGAATGTCTAGGTGGCCCTTTAGCATTTTCCCACTAAATTAGGCATTTGAAAATTTGAATTTGAGTTAGTATGTTATGAGTATTTTTGAGAAGTGTCAAGAAATGTGATGTTAGTAAGTGTTATTAAAGAGTAATTTAAGAGTCTAGGTGTGCATAAGAAGGTTATTTTCATACATAAGGTGTAAAAACCAATAATAATGAATGTTAACCCTGTTTGGAAGGTAGTTGTCATAAGAGAAGTAGTTACAAGAAAGTAGTTTCTTGTATATGCAATGAGTTTTTAGTTTGATATAGATGATAGTATCTTGGAGTGGTCAGAGTATGAGGTTAGGGAGTTATTTATGAGGTTTTGAGGAGGTAGGGGTATGTAGGACTAGTAATGGAGTGGAAAACCATAAGCATTCTTTACTCTGTCTAGAGTTGACAATAATGGTAATGTAAATAGGACATAATGAAATGTGGTATGTTTGAAATGTAATTCCTATGACTATGTATGTTTTTATATTGTAAATTATTTTTAATGTCTTTAAGATCTTAAAACCTTTAAATCATTTTATATTTTTTAATTCAAGTTGAAAGTTGAGAACGTGACATGACTATGTCTAAATTTCTATGTGTAGTCATTAAAAATGTTTAGACAAAAGAAGAAATAACCTTCTAAGTGAAATGGTACATGCAAAAATGATATTAAAGATAATAAAATCATATTAGATAGTATTTCATGTGTCAATTTCTAGTTCTGATCTCAAGAGAGACAAGTATTAAGGTTACAAACTATAAGCATTGAGTTTTTAGGTCATAGTCAAAATTTTTGTGTATCTAGTGTTTCAAAGATTAAAAAAAGGAAGAAATCATCTTGGAAGTAGTTTTGTGTAGTTTAAATCCTTTATAGGTATTATCACATTTATAAAAATTTTCAAACCCCCAACAAAGCCTTTGAAAGTGCCCTCAGCTTGTGTGTGCTCTGTTTAAGAAATACAATCCAAAAACTTGCTTGGGTAATGAGATAACGTATTATTGAAAATTTATTATGGTATGAAAATAGGTTATAATGATAGTGAGGTGGATGATAACCATGTAAAAATTTTCCTAGACATTTTTGATGAGGCAAATGTGAATATGACCCCTATTTTGAGTTACATAATTAGACTGTGTTGAAAGAAATCTTGCAAAGGTGTTAATCCAAGGAGAATAGACATTGTTCAAGAGAGTTTAAAGTATGGGAAAGATGGATATAGGTAGGATATACCTTATATAGGTATTTGAGAATTTTTACACTAATTAAAATTCCCTTTAATTAATTTTAAGCCCTCTTGGGAATATAAAGAGCCTTTAAACCCCTGGCTAGGGAAACAATACAAAAAGGGATATAATTAATGTTTTAACTAATGAAAATTTCCCAAATTTGGTAATTAGAAGGTTTTAAGCATTAAAAAAGAGATTATAATGTTTTTTATAGAGGTATGAACCTTTTACATATGGTAAACCTTGACTGTGTTGCAAAATAGAGTCAAATAGGCATAATAGGGCTAATTAGAGAGAAGAGGGCACCATAAAAGGTATCTAAATGATGAATTAGATATTTAAATTTCATAAATATGTGTAGGAGGATAGAGGGTGGTAGAATATGTGACTATTTATTTAATAACCTTTTGTACATGATAGTACAAGAAAAAAAGCACAAAAAGGCTACTAGCCTTGATGTGAGTTTGAAGGGTTGAATAGAGTAAAAGAGACTTCAGATTGAAAAAAGTGTTAAGTTGTGTGGAAATTATCATTTGGAGTATGATAGAGGTTTTATATGTGAAATAAAGTCAACATAAGACCTTAATCAAAGTTTGGGTTTTATAATGGTTAGAATGAGGTGTAGCAAGATAGTGTGAGTTTTTCAAAGGGTTATAAATGTAGAGAAAAAAGGGAATCAAGGTGGTTAGTACATTGATCAAGAAGAGAATAAATATACCTTATGACCAAGTTGATAGGTAATAGGAGTTAATGAATGTGTGAATGCAATAATTAGGTTTGCAGGTGTTAGAGCTTGGTATAGTAGAGTATGCAAGAGGTGCTCTACATTAAGGGGTGTAAAAACCCTACTACTTCATGTGATTTTATTTTTGGATTAAAAATTAAAATCCTCCCAAGAGAATGAATATAGATATATTTCAATAATATGATGCAACCTTATCATTTTAGGGCTGAGGATGATTTACTTATTTTTATTTAGTCTTTTCCTTTACTTGCTTAGTCATTGTTTGTGTCTAAAATGTGTTTGTGAACAAAACACATCATAACCAAACACATTTTTTGTCAACCATTTCTTGAAAAATGAGGAATTATGATGGTCAAATCTAAATCATATTTTGTCTTGTTCAAATCCCCATCTTAAACATTATGTTTGTATTTGTCTAAACAACATAATTATTCTACCCATTTGAGTCTAAACCATTTTCCAAAAATCTTTAAGTCCTTCATTGATAATTCAAATTTGAAATTGCAACTTTCTAAGTTCTGAACCAAGGTGTTAATTTGGTTTACCATTTGTCTTGACTTGAGTTAACTTAGATTTAATTTCTTATTTGGGTCAAATGCCTTTTATAGATTCATCATCATTTAATCATTGTGAACTTAGGCCATCTAGCATGTGACTTACACTCTAAGTTCTAGAACACATTTTATTCTACCTCATATTACCATGTGGTGCAATTGTGTTGCCTATTTGGTCTCAGTTTTATACTTAAGAATCATTTCATGTTTTCACATCTTGAGTTTCTTAGTTTGCATTGTCACCTCCTAATCTAAAGTGCTTTCTTCTAATTTTCTAGTAACAACTCATCAAAGTTGAACATTTTTTTATGGTAGTGACGTATCTCTCAACCTATGTTTGGTGTACTAGTTTACACTTAGGTTTTTGATTTATCATAACCTCTTCAAATTTATTCAACCCTACCCAAAGTTGAGTAATTTTGTGAACACATTCTTCTAATTATATGGTACTATTCCACCTTTCTCTTTATTACCATGTCATTTGTTGAGAGAAAATCAAACACACTTTGTTAAACATTTGCAAAACATTTTCCAAATCTTGTCAAATGTAGATAAAAAAATTTGTAGACATGAATCAAAGGTACACTCGTAGTGGGGTCTCTTATGGCCTTAGCTATGAGGAGGAGAAATTTTATCATATTCAAGATAATTTTATGGTCTTTGAGGACATTCTGATAATTATATGATCTATGGAATACTATATTGAATATCAACCCCAAGAGGATAAGGATGAATCCCTTCTAAGGTTGATTAAATCTGGTGCTAGGCTACCCTCAAAGTTTCCCATGGTATAATTGCATACCTTGGTTAGGGTAAAAGAACAACATAGAGAGAAATTCCTTGCTAATATTAAAAAAATAGATGTTGCTTATTCTATAAAAGGGAAGGAATTAATTTTAGAATCAAAATATAATAATCAAGATCAAAAATATAAGTCAATGATATACAGACCAACTTATTGAGAATTTGATAGACTCTTTATTCACCACTTCAATACACAATGATGCTTCCAAGGAACAAGTGAATGTTGTTGAAAAAACACAAAACTTAGTTGAGAACACAATAATGATGGATCAAAATGTCTCAATTGAACAACTTAAGTCCCAAAAGGTTCTACAACATGTTTCACTAGACACAAAATACATTTTTTAATCATCAAGAACCTCTTATTCCTTTACAAAACCAAGGACCAAAACATTTATTGCACATTGAAGAAACTATCCAAAATAACTTGGCTAGTTCATCTCAACCAACACATAGTTTGATGAATAAACCATGGACTCCCCAAAATCAATAGAACACATATAATTCAAGGTAGTAGACTTTAGGTAATGTTTATCAACCCAAGAATTAGTGGCTCACTTACTTAAGTCAAAGAGAAAACTAAAACAAAGTCTTGGATCATAAGGTATACATCCCTAACAAATCCATGCAATAGAGGTACATACAACCCCAACAGAATTATGTTACACCCATGAATGCACCAAACATGTAAGAGAAGAATTGCATGAAGGAACTTATGTCATGATTGGAGACAAGAAATAGAATCAAGAAGTGAAAATTTGATGAGATATGTCCATATACATTTGATTTGAAAATTCTCCAAGTCCCTTTTTGCCTCAGTTTGAGGCACCCAAATTTGATAAATACAAAGGAAAGGGTGACC
This sequence comes from Torreya grandis, assembly GCA_037957365.1. Classification (NCBI taxonomy): domain Eukaryota; kingdom Viridiplantae; phylum Streptophyta; class Pinopsida; order Cupressales; family Taxaceae; genus Torreya; species Torreya grandis. The sequence goes on from JARHVA010000179.1 coordinate 3,125,793, forward strand.
CTCATGAACACATTCAAGAATTCTTTGTATTTTGTCAAGAGGTAACTTATAGTAGCATTTTCTTACTTTTCTTGTTTCTGTGAAGTTTAACAAGATATGATTTAGATTGGATTTTTAAGTTACCTAAGGGATTGATTATGAACTGGAATGATCTATATGAAAAGCTCATCAACCACTTCTCATACAACATTGAACATGAATTGACCATTGTTGATTTGTGCAAAGCCAAAAAATGTGATTAAAAAAGCTTTATGGCATATCTATAGTGGTGGAGAGAATTAGCTAGTCACTTTTATCATAATTTGGTAGAAAAATAGTTGGAGGACATTTTTGCATAGAACCTAAACCCTGAGGTGGTGCAAAATTTACAACTTACTTGTGCAAGAACATTTAAAGAAATTATCAACAAGGGTGTACAAATAGAGAAGGTTCTTATTGAAAAATGCCTTGTTAAGATTTATTCATAAGGTTAAATGTCAAATAAGACCCAATATCCTAGTCACATAGTTGCAATAGAGAAACCCAAGGGTTTCAACAAGAACAAGAATATGATAGGGAATGGAGTATTTGAAATAAGGTACGTATAAATGGTGTAGGCCCTATCGACACTAAATGTATACCTATCTCCCCCTAATCCACCAACCAATTTACAAAGACTCCCTTCATAGAGGACATTCCACAATCAATTCAGAGTCTTTAGTAAATTGGGAGAACTTGTTGAGGCAATATTTCAATATCTCTTAGTATCTAATTTGATTATATGGCCTATACCAAGGCCATTTCTTACAGATCAACCCAAGCTAGACTGGTATAAAGGAAATGAATTTTGCAACTTTTATCATGTTATTAGTCACAGTTCTTATTATTTCATGTAATTGTGCAACCTTATTAAATATTTGATTGAGAGTGGTGAAATTGAGATCAAGCTTTGTCCACAAGACACTAATTAGGATATGGTAATTTACAAGGACCCATTTCCTCAAAATAATAAAAAATAACCAAATAATAATCAAAACTAAGGACAAAATTAATGGTAGAATAAGAATCAACATCAAGGTGAAAATCATAATCAACATGATCATAATTAGGATCATAATACCCATTATAATAACCTAAGTTATAACAACATGCGTTATGACTATAACAATACCAGATGATACATTTATTCAACCCACATTGCCATTGTTACTATTAAATCCTATGAACCATCTCATTATCCTCATAGTATAAGACCCATTATTATAGGGTCAACACACTCTCTCTCTAGTAATACCATATCGAGTTCATGCAATTCTATTACACCTCTATTTAGATAAGTTACTAATTTTGGGTACCATCCTTTAATTATAATGGATCCTCATAAACTTGAAATTGATCTAATGTAACTAGATGACCATGAGTCACCCTCCAAGGCCCTTCATCTTTGTTTTCTAATTATAATGGCTCCTTACCACCTCTAGATTATGCAATCACAACTAGATGCTCAAGAGTTACTCTTCAGGTCCCTTTGCCCTCTTCTTCCAATATTGAACCCAATGTGAGCATTATGATTTTGGATCTAAAGCCAAATTATGTGCTAGCCAAGGCCAAGATGTCTCGTCCTACAATTAAAAAGCCTTAGTCTATTGGACCAATTGAGTGAAACCCCTCTGTAGATTTCCATTTTAGATCTCTTGCGTACGTCTAAATTTCATAGAAATATTTTGAATAACCTTTTGCAACAATCCATTGTTCTTAATCATATAATCTTGAATAGTTACAAACCCTTGTTGGATATTTTTCTTCATTTTGATATGTCATGTTTGATCAAAAAGACATGTCCACTCTTAGTCTGAGCCATAATAACCCATTGTATATTGAGGTCATCATAAAAAACCATAATATCAAGTGGGTTCTTATTGACAATGGTTTGAGGCTGAACATAATGTCCCTCAAAATGGTATAGAGATTGGGATACACTATGAAGGACATTCAACCAGAGATGATCAACATAAAGGCTTATGACAATGTTGAGAGGGAGTCTTCTAGTACCATTTATTTGTTGATCATTGTTGGGTCTATTTCCCATCATGCATTATTACATATTGTGGATATTAAGTTTCCTTATTAAATACTTCTTGTTCATTCTTGGATACATGAGGCACATGCCATTCCATACACCTTACAATAGTGCCTTAAGTTTCCCTATGATGGGATTGAGGTTACTATTCCATCCACCAATTGAGTGAAACCCCTCTATAGATTTCCATTTTAGATCTCTTGCGTACGTCTAAATTTCATAGAAATATTTTGAATAACCTTTTGCAACAATCCATTGTTCCTAATCATATAATCTTGAATAGTTACAAACCCTTGTTGGATATTTTTCTTCATTTTGATATGTCATGTTTGATCAAAAAGACATGTCCACTCTTAGTCTGAGCCATAATAACACATTGTATATTGAGGTCATCATAAAAAACCATAATATCAAGTGGGTTCTTATTGACAATGGTTTGGGGCTGAACATAATGTCCCTCAAAATGGTATAGAGATTGGGATACACTATGAAGGACATTCAACCAGGGATGATCAACATAAAGGCTTATGACAATGTTGAGAGGGAGTCTTCTAGTACCATTTATTTGTTGATCATTGTTGGGTCTATTTCCCATCATGCATTATTACATATTGTGGATATTAAGTTGCCTTATAAAATACTTCTTGTTCATTCTTGGATACATGAGGCACATGCCATTCCATCCACCTTACAATAGTGCCTTAAGTTTCCCTATGATGGGATTGAGGTTACTATTCCAACCGATCTACAACCTTATCGATATTGTAAACACCTAAAGGATGAGTTTCATAATTATAACTATTATTCTAGTTTTAAATTTGTTACAAAAAATAACAAGGAAATAGTTTCACACCCACCAACATCCAATTATATCAACCCTAGCAGCCTTATATCCATTTTGGATAATCCATTTCCCATAACTCTTTAAAAATAGGTTGTTATAGAATATGTAGGAATTTACATGTATCGTCTTAAGGATGCCTTCCATGTTGCTACATTTTTAAAGTCTCCCAAAATATTTGGTAAACCCAAACCTTCACAAATCCCTAATTAACCCAACTTGATTTAAAAATAGAATAAAAAATAAAAAAAACCACCGATGGTATTTGTACCTTCTAATTCACTAAAATAAGATTGGGAGGCTTTCACTAAAGGAGAATGCTTATATTCTAACAAAATTGCTAATTGATTTAAGAATCTAAAATATCCCATCCCTAATCAAATCATGGATAATTTTGATTATATAGGAAAAGGCCTTGGCCTAAGAGTGTAAGGAATCTAGGAACCTTTATCAACTAGTGTACCTAATTTGATTCATGGTCTTAGATTTATACTTCCTAAGGGTGACCTCATGACTTTTGATAGTGATTATTTTGAATTAACTAATGACAAGACTCTTGGTAGTGATGTAGCATCCTATTATAGCATTTTAAATGAAATTATTGACTATGATTTATTTGATTCAACTGACATTTTGACCTTAACACCTCATTATTCCCTATGCTTATGCCATCCCTAACTCATTTATTGAGACCAAAAAAATTTGGTCATACACCTTGATGAATTCCAGAACGAAGAATAAATTATAGAGTATATGGGCCTTAGAGATGGATTTCCCATTGGAGATCACAAACAAGTGTTTGATTTTTCATTGGATCCTTCTACCTACTTTGGATAGTAGGAAAACTTTGTTGGTCATAATAAAGATAAAACATTGATATCTTTGAGTGAAAATCTCTTTGAGGTGCTCATTGATTAAGGAAAAAGTAAAGATAAAGACAAGCCCTTGAGTGCTTTTTTTTTTGGCATTCTTAGATGGGAAAGTTTGATCATCCCCAAAATATACATAAGGTCCATCAAGTTCTAGACCTATATATATTATTAGTATCACATTAGAACAACAAGTCTTTGGGTGCCTTGCTCTTGACTTTCTTGAGATTTTTTCTAGTTGGCCATTACCTGATTTGGTAGATTCAAATTCATCACATTATCCAAAGTTATAGGAGGAAAAATAAACTATAGTAGAGCAAGATGATCATGATCACACATTACCTACTATTCTTGAAGATGGATCTACACTCTTTGTATAAAACACAATTGAAGTGAACCTAGGAATATATGATGATCCCATAATTGTTTATCTTGGAGCTTTCCTTATTGAAGTAGAATGTGAACACATTATATCCATTTTGATGTATTTTATTGATATTTTTGCATGGACATATTTAGACATGCCAAACTTAGACCCTCATTTGGTTGTGCATCACCTTGTTATTCATTCAGATGCCACACAAATTAAACAAAAATTGAAAAAGATGCATCCATGCATCACTCCATTAGTAAAAGTAAAATTGGAGAAATTATTAGGAGTAGGATTTATTACACCATTAGATTATTACAAATGGATATCAAACATAGTTCCAGTAAAAAAATCCATAGGGTATACATCTTTGTATTGATTTTAGAGATATCAACAAATCATGCCCAAAAGTTGATTTTCCTCTACCTAAAAATGATATGATTGTCAATTCTATTATTGGGTATGATATTATATCCCTCATGGATGGATGTTTTGGATACAATCAGGTCAAGATAGCCCAAGAAGATTAACACAAGACTGTGTTCACCACTCCATGGGGAACATTTTGTTATCAAGTCATGCCATTTGGATTGAAGAATGATGTATCCACTTATAAATGTGCTATGACTATCATCTTACATGATATGATACATTATATTGTTGATGACTATGTTGATGAAATTCTATAAAAATAAAGAACATGTGTCAGACATCCTGATGTTTTATAGAGAATCTTTGAGAGGTTTCATGAATATAAAGTCCACTTGAATACTAAGAAGTGTGTTTTTGGCATCACTTCAAAGAAATTGATAGGGTTTATTGTATCATAGAGAGGGATTGAAGTTGACTCTACTAAGGTCAAGGCTATTGTTAAAATGCATCCACCTTCAAATCTTAAATAGATTCAAAGCTTGCAAGGAAAGATCTAGTCTATTCATAAATTTATTTATCAATTGGTAGATAAGTACCACCCATTTACTCATCTCTTGAAGAAAGGGGTAACATTTCAATAGGATGAAGAGTTTAAATTAGTATTTACAAATCTCAAAACATATTTGGCCAATCTTCTAGTTTTAAGATCGCCAACACCTGGACAACCACTTCTCCTTTACATATCAATGATTGAAGATGCACTAGGGGCACTTTTGGAAAAACATGATGGTTAAGGTAAGGAACATGTATTTAATTATTTAATCCATATATTGGTGGCTTATGAATATAATTATATGCCTTTTGAGAAGGCATGTTTAGCTATGGTATTTACATCCTAAAATTTAAAACATTATATGCTGAATAATAAAACTATTGTTATCACTAAAGCGGATCCTCTCAAATTTTTATTATCCAACGCAAATAACATAGGATGCATGGATAAATGGGTCATGCTCTTAAGCAAGTTTTATGTTGAGTATAATAATAAAAAATCTATCAAGGGGCAGGTTATTATTGATAAACTTGTAGAAGCCTCTATTATAGACAGTAAACCACTTAGATTTGACTTTCCAGATGATTTTATCATGATAGTGGAAGAAGTTTAGAATGAACCTAAATAATAGAAGATATATTTTGATGGTTCCTTCACTTTTCATGGATTTGGAATCAACAAATTTTTGATTACACCATAAGGGGATCTAATTCCCAAAACATTTCATATCAATTTTCATTTTAACAACAATATGGTTGAGTATGAAGCACTTGTTATAGGACTTTATCTTGGCATACAATGGGATATTTAACACTTAATGGTGTATGGGGATTCTTAATTGATTATCAATCAAACCACTGATCATTATCAAATTAGAGATGATAAGATTGCACCCTACAAGAAAATCATGGATAATAGCAAGGTTCATTTTAAGTATCTATAGTTTGAACAAGTACTAAGAGCCAAAAATGGATCTACTAATGTAATGGTGAAAATTAGGTCCATGATATAGATTGAGAGTAGTGCTAAAGAGTATGAGTTTATTATTAAAAATCTTCTTCAACCTGAACATTTCTTGCCAGATTTAGAAATGGTATGGATCATTGTTTGTCCCAATATCCCACTTGAATTGCCTTGGTATCAATATTTTTACAATTATTTACGAGATCACATTTTTCCACCTAACCTATCTAATAATTGATAGAAACTTTTCCTTCATTGCATAGCCTATTATACCCTCCTTGGAAACATGATTTAACACAAAGGTTATGATGGAACTCTACTTCATTATTTATCTTCTAGAATATCCAAGCTAATGATAAAGGAGGTTCATAAAGGAATGTGTGGGGCCCATACTAATGATGTAGTCTTAGCTAAAACTATCCTTATAATAGGCTATTATTAGCCATAAATGGAGATAGATGCTTGAAATTTTGTAAGGAGGTGTGTTATTTATCAACACGGAAATTTGATACACATACCTTCCTTACCACTTCAACCAATCACTATACCATGGCCATTTTATACTTGGAGCCTCAATCTCATCAGGAAAATAAACCTAACATCTTCTGATGGCCATAAACATATTTTAACTACTACTGAGTACTTTACTAAGTGGATTGAGGCTATTCCTCTCACATCTATTACAAGGAGGAAGATAGACAAATTTATTCAATACCATATCATCTATCGATATGACATCCTAGTATGAATTATATCTGATAATGGCAGATCATTTGTAAACAAATATGTTAAAGAAATTTGTGCAAAATTCAAAATCAAGCACAAAAAATCAACACCATACAGCCCACAAGGTAATAGATAATCTAAGGCCTCAAATAAATCCATTATAGCAATTTTAAATAATATTTTCAATGATGTTGATCGTAATTGGAACTTGAAAATCTTTCTTGCCCTTTGGGCTTATCAAACTAGTCATTAAACCCCTATAGGAGCCACTCCATACTCCCTTGTTTATGGCATAGAATTTATTATCCCGATTGAGATTGATCTACCTTCATTAAAAGTTTATTTAGAGAACATTAAAGATAATGATGAATATAGAGTCTCAAGGTTTAAATAACTAGAACTTCTTGATGGTAAGCATTTGTCTACCCTAGAAAAATTACAAGCCTATCAGAATAGATTATAGATAAAATAAAAGTGTATTCTCCCTCAAGAGCTTGAGATTAGTGATTTGGTCTTGAAAGATAACCAAAATAATACAAATTTTGAACATAATAAGAAGGGAAAGTTAAAACCCAATTGGACTGGACTCTATGTTATCATAATGAATTATAGATCAGGGGCATATTGACTAGCTACTCCAAATGGTGAATAAATTTTATAGCCAATGAACATTATGTATATTAATAGGTTCTATTCTTGACAACCATTTGAATCAATGTATACAAGACCCTTTACTTGGGGATAACTTGTGATGGAGTTATTTTATCCTATCATTATATCCTGGACTATCCTATGATGGACTTTATTTTTTTCCCTACCTTGGGCCATTCTGTCGAGAGCCATATTCTTTTCACGATTCTAGATAGTGAAAAATTTGGACTGTTGGTACTCTAAACACATTTTATCCCACCTTGGAATATCCTCTATTTGACCATATTCATTATATACCATCCTCTTATGGATGTGAGTATCCTTCTTGAACAAAGCATATAATTGCAAATACATGAAATAAACTACTAAAAATCAGCAATATATTGAATGGAAAAAACATAAATGAATTAAAATAGCAAAATTATAGAATCGATGGCCTATTTTAGGGGGATACCTCCTTTGAGAAATCTCAATTCAATAAAATTAATGGATGACTTAATACTAGACTAAGATCCTATTAAATGTAATCTATCACTAAATAACTACTACTCCTCATGAATGTTGGATTAATAACTACTATAAACTATTACCTTCTACTATTATAATGAGCTTGAGGGATGACTTAAAAAGCATATGCATCCATATATTTTTATTAAATAAATAAAATACAAATAGATGGTTAGGTTGAAGGGTCCTAACATGCCCTAAACCTTAAAAGCTGTGACCTAAAACCTTGAAGTGAGCAAACTATTTTTTAATGGAAAGAAGAGGTTCCCAAATCACATCTTCTAGTTGCATCCCTTGCCATTAGATGAGAAATTTAGTGAAGACCTAAATATAGAGGAAAAAATAGCACTTATTGATGATAGACTCAGGTTGTAAAATGAGATACCCTTCTGCATCAAGTTTGGGAAGCATTGTCCAAGTCTAGACATTGCATCCAAGTACCTTTTTTAAGCAAGAAAAATGAAAAACAAGGTGCACACATGATGAAGGTGGTAGTTCAAACTTATAGGTAATAGGTAAAATTTTATAGATAATTTTATAAGGCCCATTAAATTTTGGAGATAATTTTTGATGGCCTTTAAGCTTAAAATATGATTGCTTGTGAGGTTGGATATGAAGAAAAACCATATCTCTAGTTTGAAAGGATTACTTAGAGTAGTGTTGGTATTCCTATTTCTTCATGTGATTTTTTTCCATGTGAAAAATCTACTTGAGGAGTTGAAGGATATTATCATGTGTATGGAGGGTAGAATTAATGACTTGGATGGTGGAGCTTCCTAGTAAATATGAAATAAGAGAAGGTGGATTTTGACCATAAACAACCTCACATGGGGTGAGTTTGGTAGCTATGTGGTAGGAGGTGTTGCACAACCATTATGTAAGAGGCAAAAAATTTATCCATTGATGTTTCTACTTGGTGAAAAAATAATGAAGATAGGTTTCCAAACACTTATTGACAATCTCGATCTGGCCATCAGTCTTTGGATGATATCCTGAGCTCATTTTCAATTTTGTACCCAAACATTTGAAGAGTTCTTTCCAAAAATGACTTGTGAAGGTAGGACCTCGATATGAGACAATATAGGTATGAAAACCATGGAGTCTAAATATTTGATCAATAAATAGCTAAGCAATAGTGGAAGCAGTGTAGGGATGGGCTAGAGCACAAAAATGAGCATATTTGGAAAGATGATTAATTGCAACAAGAATTAGTAATTTGACTCTAGATTTTGGGAGACCATCAATAAAATATTAGGAAATGTATATACAAATATGTGTTGGAATAGAAATTGGTTGGAGTAGACTAGGTGGAGTGACTATCTCACCTTTATTATGTTGGAAAATATCACATTCTATAACAAATGTTTTGATATCTTTCTTAATTCCAGCCCAAAAGTAATTACAAGAAACCCACTCATATGTTTTTAGAAACCTTGAGTGTCTGGCTAAAGGGGAAGCATGAAGCTCTTGTAAAATGGCTTTTTTGAACTTGGATCTAGATATATACAAAAGGTGACCTTTATATTGCAATGTCTATCCATCCCAAGTATAGTGAGGTTTAGCAGATGAATCAGTAGATAGTTAAAGAATGAGTTAGTGGGTTAGGATTTATGCCATTCTTTTTAAATATCATGGAACCATGTGGAAATGGGAATAGAGATGACACATAGGCATACTGGGTCTTCAAACTAGTGAGAGAGAGAGCATTAGACACCACATTTTCCTTACCTTTTTTTAATCACTGATCTCATAGTCATATCCCATGAGTTTAGATACCCATTTTGGTTGATTTGGGGAAGATACCCATTGTTATAAAAAGTATTTGAGACTCTAATGGTATATTTTGATACAAAAATGTTGGTCAATCAAGTATGGATGCCATTTGTGAACTGCATAGAGAATATCCATCATCTCCTTATTATATATGGAATGTGCCAAATTATTCCTAATGAGTGCCTTAATAATGAAGGAAATGGAATGATCTTTCTGCATGAGTACCACACCAATAGCTATTCCACATGCATCACACTTAATAATAAATGGCTATGATAAATTAGGCATGGCCAAGATAGGGGTGGTGTACATTACTTATTTGAGGCTATTGAATACTATAGAAAATGTAGGTGACCATACAAAGGAGTCTTTATTGAGCAAAGCCATTAGTGGGGATGTAATTTTTCCATAATCCTTGAAAAATTTCTTGTAGTACCCTATGAGACTAAGAAATCCTCATAGAATTTTGAGTGTGGAAGATGTCGACCAAGTTTCCATAGTTTTAATTTTGGTGAGATAAACATGGACACCATCATAAGAAATAATATATCCTAAGTAATCAACTTCTGATTTCCTAAAAGAACATTTGGAATGTTTAGCACATAAGTGGTTCACACCTAGAAATCCCAAAGTTGTATCTAAGTGGTGGAGATGATCCTCTCATGTGTAGCTGTAGATGAGTATGTCATCAAATAATACCAAGATAAACTTCCATAAGAATGGTAAAATTAATTGGCTCATTAAGCTTTGGAATGTGGAGGGGACATTGGTAAGCCCAAATAGCATGACCAAGAACTCATAATGACCATCATATGTGTGAAATTCTAATTTAGGAATGTTTGAATCATGAACACAAATTTGATGTCTAATTTGGGGAAAAAATATGCACCATGTAGTTCATCAAGAAGCTCATAAATGACTAGAATGGGAAATTTGTCTTTGATTTTTAGCTTGTTCACGTCTCAATAGTCAATGTAGAGTCACCAAGAACCATATTTATTATGAACAAGCAAGACTAATGAAGAATAAGGACTAGTTTTGGGTTGAACGATGCCTACTTAGAGAAGTTCATGAACAATTTTTTCAATCTCAGACTTATGATGAAATGGGTAGCGGTAGGGCCAAATGTTGGGGGGTGTAATGCCAAGGATAATTTGAGTACGATGGTATTTAGGGTAGTGAGGTGGTAATCCTATTGATTTCATAAAGATATCTATATGCTTCACCAAAATATCTTAAAAATCTAAAGGTTCGCTAGAATCTAATGGAGTAGTGTGCAAAGAGAACAAGTGGGCAATGATGCCATGAGACCCATGTTTATAGAGTTTTTCCGTGTGGTGAGAGTTGATAGCACTAGTAGAGATAGGAAGAAGGCCTTGTTGAGTGTATTGATGACCATTCTTAGTGAACTACATCTATAGTTAAAAAAAATCCTAAAGAATGGGAACAAGAGTATGTAACCATTGGGCACCCAATACAACATCACATCCACCTAAGGATAAAACAAACATAGTAGCCCTAAGATTATAGTCGCCCATAAAAATGTGAACATTACATAACTTACCTTTATAGGGTAAGGTTACACCATTGGAAATCATTACATCAAAGTTGGAACAAGGGTAGATAAATCTATCTACTTTTTTAGCCAACTGAGGGTCAATGAAGTTGTGAGTACTGCCAAAATTGATGAGAATGGTGATTAGTTGTTTCTTAAAAAACACTTTGGCATGCATTATTTGGGGAGTGGTGACTCCTACCAAAGAATGCATAGAGATATTAGGAGTAGAATATGAGTTCTTAAAATAATTATCTATTGGTGTGATCTCCTTGGTGGAATCCTCATAATATTCTATATTTGGTGGAAAATCAACATTTAGTAGATACAATTTTTTCTCTATGCATTTGAGCTTGAGAACCCGTTTATCATCACAATTGTAAAAAGACCTTTTTTACAACATGCACACATTTTATCTCCTATGAGACATTTGATGGGGGTTATCCTTGGGTTGAGCTATTGAAAAGAGGGCTTGGAGGGTACCCAATTAGAAGTGAAATTCTGGGAGGTGATTTTTTCTTTAGCGAGTTTGGTGAGACCCAAGGCTGCCATCATGGTCTAAGGTTAGAACATCTTAACCTTAGATTAGATGTTATATTTTAGGCCAATAATAATACAAATATTGAATAAGTCATCTAATAACCCTTTAGTGTGATTAACTAGGTTCTCAAATTTAATTTGATAATCACAAATGGTGCCCGTTTGACAAATTTTGGTGAGGGCTCCTATAAAATCCTCAAATGCTGAGGGACCAAGACTATCCAAAAGTAAGGATGAAAATGTTGTCCAATTAGGTTCAATATTAGATTTGAGATACCAATGGTACCATTTGAGTTCATCTAGTTTCAAGTGGAAGAAAGAAATGGGGACTTTGTTGATGTGATAAGTATTATGAAGGTTAAAGTATTGCTTGGTATGATAGATCCAACCTGTCGGGTCTATACCATTAAACCTAGGAAAGTCTAGTAAATTCACACGTGGTGTGTGGGTGGATGAAAAAGTATTCTCAAAATAAGACTCCTATAATTTATTGAGTAAAATGGCATGGTATCATTCACTCCACACACCATATCAGCTAAGTCAGTGACCCAGGCCATTAAAGCTACAATTTATTCCTCCATAATTTTGGTGCATGTACTTGTGACTACCATAACCTATGATTTTTTTTTCAATGGGTGGGGAAATTAAAGTTAAGAAACATTTAGTAAAGTAATTTTTTTATTTGGATGAAATCAGGAGGGGTAAAGGTAGTTTTACTAATTTTTTTACATAGTAGGAGTATGATTGACAAAGACAAGGATAATCTTGGAGGGGAAAATGGAAAAACTAAAAAATTTATCAAATAGGGATGAATAAATATAAAAGGGAGATGAACATTGTGTAAAAACTTTGAGGCAAATGGACAAAAATTTAAAAAGTTATGATAAAACTTCAAAAAAAGAAAAATGAGATTTATAGAAATTCAAGGTAGAATCAGGATGTGGGATCTCAAGGAAAAAAATGAAGAATTGAATTTTAAGTGTCCTAGTAAATTGTAAGAAGCAACAAGGTTATATATGGGGAGATATTAATTTTTTTCCAAGACTCTAGTTTTTGGTCTTTTGCTACTCTGCTGAGGTTTATGATTTCTGCTCTGCTAATAGTTTTCTGATTTCAAGGATGATATATTAAAGAAAGATGGGCTTGGTATGCTCATGAAGTTAAACATGGGTGATTATGGGGGTGTTTCTATGTGTGTTAATTGTCTTCAATGTAGCCTTCCTTGATATTTTTATAAATTTACTGTGCTTGGCACTTCATGTTGAACAAGAAATAATTGAGCAGGCCTTGGCATACTAATTTGTCCAATTAAAGATTCCCAATGTTTTAGAGGGTAGATTTTAGAGAATAATAAAAAATTATGAAATTCATATAGTCAATTACTTTAGGTAGTGAAATCAGAATAAGCTTCAATCAATAACTTTTGACTGCCTCGACTAGGCATTCTCTTGCCAAGCTTCTACATCACATGTTAGTTTTCTGCTATGTCTGGTAGAAATAGACCCCAAGTTTAAATGGTTTCCTAAAAGTTTTTTAAAAATATCTCTAGCCATCAATGAAATTTGAGTGAGTACCAATCTCTATAAAATTTTTGGCCATAAATTTACCTCTTAATGATAGCTCTTAGTTTTCCTCATGGGTGGGAACTAGTTAATCAAGAAGTGATCATTGCCTGTTTCACTAGCAGGTCCTCTCAATAGGCCAAATTATTTAGGATTCATTTGGTACTCCTCAAAATTAGTTTTATGGATTTCACCCAAGCACTTCCCATAGTTATGTTAATAGGTTTTACCCTGATGTGAAATAGAAGATAAATTCCAGAGTAGAACACAATCATAATATGGTAAAGCATAAAATCATGATCTTTGATGATGACCTATTGACAAAATGAAAATGTAGTTCTATATTGTCACATGAAAGGGATATGAATGGATTTGTTACCACTTTCTAATAACCAGGGACCAAATATGGTAAGGTGAGAGCATATGGTGGGTAGTAGAAAAAAATCTCCCTAGAAAATGCTCTAATACCAAATGTGAGGATCCTTCCTCAACAAATTAGCATATAATTTTAAAAACATAAAATAAATTATGAAAAATCAATAATATATTGAATGAAACAAATAGAACTGCATTATAATAGTAGAATTATAGAATCACTGGCCTCTTTGAGGGGGTAACCTCCTTTGAGTAAGATCAATTCAATACAATTTGTGGATGCCTTCATACTAGACTAAGCTCCTATTTTATGTAATCTATCACTAAATAACTACTACTCCTCATGAATGAGGGATTAATAAATACTATTATACTATTACATTATACTATTATAATGAGCATGAGGGATGACTTACAAAGCATATGCATCCATAGCCTTTTATTGAATAAACAAACTACAAATAAATGGTTAGGACGAAGGGTCTTAACAGTGGAACATATTCATTCTAGACCATTCTATTTAAAACCATATTATTTTCATGTCTTGGGCCTTTATAACCTTAACACTTTTATCCCTTAACCAATTATGATCCTGATTATGACTCATAAGCATTATGAACACATTCAATGGTAATTCTACAAAGCAGTTCAACATGGATAATATTTTTATAGCTTCTTTTACAGACAAGTGAACATGGATGCATTTGCTTAGGATTTTTTCCTATGGGATGGTTATTTAGAGATCTCCCATGCTAAAAATTGTTAATTATTTTGTTGTTGTTTGTTAGGCATTGTTGCTTTAATATGATCTCACTCTCACTGATTTATGAGTATGTACCATTGTAACTAATGTAGCTATTATTTGAACTCTTACTTGTGGACATGCATCTCCTCATCTAGGTAGTTCCCTAAACATTTTGTAAATATATCATTTTTGTTTCTTATCCCAAAAATGAAAAAACATTATAAAATTATCAACATAAAGAACAAAAACATTATCTAGCACTTTTGTTTATTTTTTCTCCATGTTCTTATCATTTTGCAAGTAATTGTCCCACTAGCTTGCTATTTTACAAGGACATTCCCATCTTCCCATTTCTTCTATAATGTTAGTCATGGTCTCTTATCATATATTTTATTTTATCCCATTTCTTGGGAGAACTAAGTTTGGATTGAAGTTTATGTTGGACCTATCATCTATGGAACTATGTAGGTAATGACCACTTGTCTGGTACATCTAAAGTCAGCTTGGCCGTCCCCTTCCTTTTCTTCTTTTTCCCTCATTTTTTTTTGAGTTGTTTCACTATTATTTGGAGGAAATTTTGTGTCCTTGTTCTTGTTACACTATTGTGGAAAGTAATGCTTCTACTACACATACCTGAACAATTATTTTCAAACTGCACTAACATATGACTAACTCTTGTGTGTGTGTGTTTATTTGATTTTTATTCGTGTTTTATTGTGCCTTATTGTATCTTTGATTTTTTATTCCTTTGTTGTTTCTTCTTGGTCTTTTATCTTACTATTTAGTATTGTTCTTTTTTTTTTTTCAATTACATTTTGATAGTACACATGGAGCTTGATTATTCATATCTTGTTTTAATATTGTTTGTTAAGTTATTCTTGATTTATTTATAAAAATTTTGTTAAGAATTTTCATTGATGTTAGGTTGTCATTGATGTCAAGGAGAGAATGTGGTAATAATGCATCAATGACAAAGAGTTTGTGTTTGACAGTTTTGAGAATATATAGCACATATGCAGGTTTGTAAGGATAATGAAGAAGTTATGAGCATACATATATGTCTTGGTAAAGTTATAGAGTGTCATTTGATCTTTTGGAATGAGAAAAATTCATATTATAACTTAAGATAATCTAGACCATCACTTCATTTCATGAATATATGAGTGATCTAGTAAGTTTGTGCATTTATTATAAGTACTCAAAAATTCAATAATGGTCAAATGTTTTCATGGAGATGTTTTCTATAGTGCCAAGAAGGTACCCTAAAGATTTGGAGTCTTGAAGTGTTTTATGGATCAAGATATAAATTTTATTATGTGAGTACTAATCAACTAGAAGTAGAGTTGGCAACCTTGGAGAGATCACTACACTCTGACAAGGTGGAGAATGAAGAAGAAGTATAGGTTGCAACAATTGAGAAACTTGTGGATGAAGACAAAGAGCATAAAGAGGAAAAATTTATGAAAATAGAGCAGCATATTGAAGAAAGTAATCAAGAAGTTGATTTAGTCTTTTTATCAAGCATAAAGATGTTAACTAGTAAAGGAGAGTTTATAGTGGTAACAACAACATATTGGGGCATCTATAGCCCATATGTCAGAGGCAAAGAACAATGAATGAGTGCACAAGATGATGAAAACAAGAATTTCAAGAAAGGAAGAAGAATAGTCTTTGATCAAGGGAAGCATGAGCATAAAGAGGAGAAACTGAAGAATGAATACAAATTAGAAGACAAGGATAATCCAAAGAACCTAAATTGGAAGACATGGAAGAAGCATGCAACAACTCAATTGAGGTCCATTTATTCTTTCCATAAGAGTATGATGCAGGGGCCTAAAATAATGATTTAAAGTTGGTAATTAATAGGTTTCTTTAATAATAACATGACTTAGTAGGCATTTGATCTTTTGGAAGAGTCTTAGAGTGTCTAGGTGGCCCTTTGGCATTTTCCCACCAAATTAGGCATTTGAAAATTTGAATTTGAGTTAGTATATTAAGAGTATTTTTGAGAAGTGTTAAGAAATGTGATGTTATTAAGTGTTATTAAAGAGTAATTTAAGATTATAGGTGTGCATAATAAGGTTATTTTCATACATAAGGTGGAAAAACTAGTAATAATGAATGTTAACCCCATTTGGAAGGTAGTTGTCATAAGAGAAGTAGTTACAAGAAAGTAGTTTCTTGTATATGCAATGAGTTTTTAGTTTGATATATATGATAGTCTCTTGGAGAGGTCAGAGTAGAAATTTAGGAGGTTTTGAGGAGGTAGGGGTATGGAGGACTAGTAATGGAGTGGAAAACCATAAACATTCTTTACTCTGTCCAGATTTGACAATAATGGCAATGTAAATAGAAGGACATAATGAAATGTGGTATGTCTAAAATGTATATTCCTATGCCTATTTATGTTTTTAGATTGTAAATTATTTTTTATGTCTTTAATATCTTAAAACCTATAAATCATTTCATATTTTTTAATGCAAGTTGAAAGTTGAGAACATGCCATGACTATGTCTAAGTTTCTATGTGTAGTCATTAAAAATGTTTAGACAAAAGAAGAAATAACCTTCTAAGTGAAATGGTACATGTCTAAATGATCTTAAAGAAAATAAAAATCATATTAGATAGTATTTCATGTGTGAATTTCTAGTTTTGATCTCAAGAGAGACAAGTGTTAAGGTTACAGACTGTGTGTACTGAGTTTTTAAGTCACAATAAATTTTTTTGTGTATCTAGTGTTTCAAAGATTAAAAAAAGGAAGAAATAATATTTTAATTATTTTTGTATAGTTTAAACCTTTATAGGTATTATCACATTTATAAAATTTTACAAACCCCCAACAAAGCCATTGAAATCACCCTCAGCGTGTGTGTGCTTTGTTGAAATACAATCCAAGAACTTGCTTGGGTAATGAGATAACGTATTGTTGAAAATTTATTATGCTATGAAAATAGGTTATAATGATATTGAGGTGGATGATAACTATGTATAAATTTTCCCAGACATTTTTGATGAGGTAAATGTGCATATGACCCCTATTTTGAGTTACACAATTAGACTGTGTTGAAAGAAATCTTTTAGAGGTGTTAATCCAAGGAGAATAGACATTGTTCAAGAGAGTTGAAAGTATGGGAAAGATGTATCTAGGTAGGATAGACCTTATAAAGGTCTTTGATATTTTTAAAACTAATTAAAATTCCCTTTAATCAATTTTAAGCCCTCTTGGGCATACATAGAGCCTGCAAACCCTAGGGTAGGGAAACAATATAAAAGGGGTATAATTAATGCTTTAACTGATGAAAATTGACCAAATTTGGTAATTAAAAGGTTTTAAGAATTAAAAAAGATATTATAAATTTTTTATAGAGGTAAGAACCTTTTCCATATGGTAAACCTTGACTGTGTTGCAAAATAGAGGAAAATAGGCCTAATAGGGCTAATTAGAGAGAAGAGGGCACCATAAAAGGCATCTAAATTATGAATTAGATATTTAAATTTAAAAAAGATGTGTAAGAGGATAGGTGGTGGTAGAATATGTGATTATTTTCTTAATACCCTTTTATACAGGATAGTACAACCAAGAAAAGCATAAAAAAGGCTACTAGCATTGATGTGAGTTTAAAGGGTTGAATATAACAGAAGAGACTTCAGATTGGAAAAAGTGTTAAGTTGTGTGGATTTTTTATTTTGAGTATGATATAGGTTTTATATGTGAAATAAAGTCAACATAAGATGTTATTCAAATTCTGGGTTTTAGAATGGTTGGAATGAGGTGTAGTAAGATAGTGTGAGTTGTTCAAAGGGTTATGCAGATAGAGGATAAAGGGAATCAAGGTGGTTGGTACATTGATCAAGAAGAGAATAAAATTATACCTTATGACCAAGTTGATAGGTAAGAAGAGTTAATGAATGTGTGAATGCAATAAATAGGTTTGAAGGTGTCAGAGCTTGGTATAGCATAGTATGCAAGAGGTGATCTACATTAGGGGGTGTAAAAACCCTACTACTTCATGTGATTTTATTTTTGGATTAACAATTAAAATAATCCCAAGAGCATGTATATAGATATATTTCAATAATACGATGTAACCTTATCAATTTAGGGCTCAGGATGATTTACTTATTTGTATTTAGTCTTTTCCTTTACTTGCTCGGTCATTGTTTGAGTCTAAAACGTGTTTGTGAAAAAAACATGTCATAACCAAACACATTTTTGGTCCACCATTCCTTGAAAAATGAGGCACTATGATGGCCAAATCTAAATCATATTTTGTCTTATTCAAATCCTCATCTTAAACATTGTGTTTGTATTTATCTAAACAACACAATTATTCTTCCCATTTGAGTCTAAACCATTTTCCAAAAATCTTTAAGTCCTTCATTGATAATTCAAATTTGAAATTTTAACTTTCTAAGTTCTGAACCAATATGTTAATTTGGTTTACCATTTGTCTTGACCTGAGTTAACTTGGATTTAATTTATTGTTTGGGTTAAAAGCCTTTTATAAACTCATCATCATTTAATCATTATGAACTTAGGCCATCTAGCATGTAGCTTACACTCTAAGTTATAGAACACATTTTATTCTACCTCCTATTACCATGTGGTGGAATTGTGTTTCCTGTTTGGTCTTAGTTTTATACTTAAGATCTATTGCATGTTTTCCCATCTTGAGTTTCTTAGTTTGCATTGTCACCTAGCTATGAGGAGGAGCAATTTTATCATAGTTAAGATAATTTTGCAGTCTTTGAGGACATTACCATAATTATATGATCTAAGGAAGACTATCTTAAATATCAAACCTAAGAGGATAAGGATGAATCCCTCCTAAGGTTGATTAAATCTGGTGCTAGGCTACCCTCAAACTTTCCTATGGAATAATTGCATACTTTGGTTAGGGTAAAAGAACAACATAGAGAGCAATTCCTTGCTAATATTACAAAAATAGATGTTGATTATTCTATAAAAGGGAAGGAATTAATTTTATAATCAAAACATAATAATCAAGATCTTGTCACCAAGATAAAAAATATAAGTCAATGATATACAGAGCAACTTATTGAGAATTTGACAGACTCTTTATTTTCCACTTCAATACACAATTATGCTTCCAAAGAACAAGAGAATGTGGTTGAACCAACACAAAACTTAGTTGAGAACACAATAATGATGGATCAAAATGTCTCAATTGAATGACCTAAGTCCCAAAAGATTCTACAACATGCTTCACTAGACATAACATACATTTTTCAATCATCAAGAACCTCTTATTCCTTTACAAAACCAAGGACTAAAACATTAAGTGCACATTGAAGAAACTATCCAAAATAATTTGGCTAGTTCATCTCAACCAACACATAGTTTGGTGAATAGACCATGGACTCTCCAAAATCAATAGAAAACATATAATTTAAGGTAGTAAAATTCAGGGAATGTTTATCAACCCAAGAATTAGTGGCTCACTTACTTAAGTCAAAGATAAAACTAAAATAAATTCATGGATCATAAGGTGTACATCCCTAAAAAATCCATGCAACAAAGGCACATAACACCCCAATAGAATTATGTTACACCCATGAATGTACCAAACATGTAAGAGAAGAATTCCATGAAGGATGTTATGTCATGATTGGAGACAAGAAATAGAATCAAGAAGTACAAATTTGATGAGATATGTCCATATACATTTGATTTGGGAATTCTCCAATTCCCTTTTGCCTCATTTTGAGGCACCCAAATTTTATAAATACAAAGGAAAGGGTGACCCTCATGAACACATTCAATAATTTTTTGTATTTTATCAAGAGGTAACTTACAGTAGTATTTTATTACTTTTATTGTTTTTGTGAAGTTTAATGAGACAAGCTTTAGATTGGATTTTTAAGTTACCCAAGAGATTGATTGTGGATTGGAATGATCTATATAAATATCTCATCAACCACTTATCATACAACATTGAACATGAATTGACCATTGTTGACTTGTGAAAAGCCAAAAAATATGATTAAAAAAGCTTTATGGCATATCTATAGTGGTGGAGAGAATTATTTAGTCATTGTTAACATAATTTGCTAGAAAAATAGTTGGAGGACATTTTTGTATAGAAATTAAACCCTGAGGTGGTGCACAATCTACAACTTGCTTGCGCAAACACATTTGAGGAAATTATCAACAAGGGTGTATAAATAGAGAAGGTGCTTATTGAAAAATGCCTTATCAAGATTTATTCATAAGGTTAAATGTCAAATCAGACCCAATATCCTAGTCACATAGTGTCATTAGAGAAACCCAAGGGTTTCAACAAGAACAAGAATATAGTAGGAAATGGAGTATCTACAATAAGGCATGTATAAATGGTGTAGGTTCTGTCGAATCTAAATATATACCTATCTCCCCCTAATCCACCAAAAAAATTTCAAAGAATCCCTTCTTGGAGGACATTCCACAATAAATTCAGAGTCTTTAGTAAATTGGGAGAACTTGTTGAGGCAATATTTCAAAATATCTTAGTAGCTAATTTAATTATATGGCCTATATCAAGGCCATTTCTTACAAATCAACCCAAGCTAGACTAGTATAAGGAAAATGAATTTTGCAACTTTTATCATGTTATTGGTCATAGTACTTATTATTTCATACAAATGTGACACTTTATTGAATATTTGATTGAGAGTGATGAAATTGAGATCAAGCTTTCTCCACAGGACACTAATCAAGATATGGTAATTTACAAAGACCCATTTCCTCAACATAATAAAAAACAACCAAAGAACAATCAAAACCAAGCACAAAATTAATGGTAGAATAAGAATCAAGATCAAGGTGAAAATCATAATTAACATGATCATAATTAGGATCATAATACCCATTATAATAACCTGGGTTAAAACAACATATGTTATGACTATAACAATACCATACGATGCATTTCTTCAACCCACATTTCCATTGTTACTATTAAATCCTATAAACCATCTCATTATCCTCATAGTATAAGACCCATTATTATAGGGTCAACACACACTCTCTCTAGTAATACCGTATCAAGTTCATGCAATTCTATTACACCTCTATTTTCACAAGTTACTCTTTTTGGGTACCATCCTCTAATTATAATGGATCCTCATCAACTTGAAATTGATCCAATGTAACTAGATGCCCATGATTCACCCTCCAAGGCCCTTCACCTTTGTTTTCTAATTATAATGGCTCCTTACCACCTCTATATTATGCAATCACAACTATATTCTCATGAGTTACTCTTCAAGTCCCTTTGCCCTCTTCTTCCAATACTGAAACCAATGTGAGCATTGTGATTTTGGATCTAAATCCAAATAATGTGCTAGCCAAGGTCAAGATGTCTCATCCTATAATTAAAAATCCTTATAGTTTATCAGAACAATTGAGTAAAACCCCTGTGTAGATTTCCATTTTAGATCTCTTGCGTACGTCTGAATTCCATAGAACTATTTTGAATAACCTTTTTCAACAATCCATTGTTCCTAATCATATTAATCTTGAATAGTTCCAAACCCTTGTTGGATATTTTTCTTCATTTTGATAGGTCACATTTGATCAAAAAGACATGTCCACTCTTAGTCTAAGCCATAATAACCCATTGTATATTGAGGTCATCATTAAAAACCATAAGATCAAGTGGGTTCTTATAGACAATGGTTTGGGGCTTAACATAGTGTCCCTAATAATGGTATAGATATTGGGCCACACTATGAAGGACATTCAACTAGAGATGATCAACATAAATGCTTATGACAATGTTGAGAGGGAGTCTTCTAGTACCATTTATTTGTTGATCATTGTTGGGTCTATTTCCCATCACACATTGTTAAATATTATGGATATTAAGTTACCTTATAAAATAATTCTTGGT
This sequence comes from Torreya grandis, assembly GCA_037957365.1. Taxonomy (NCBI): domain Eukaryota; kingdom Viridiplantae; phylum Streptophyta; class Pinopsida; order Cupressales; family Taxaceae; genus Torreya; species Torreya grandis. Next base: position 3,148,146 of record JARHVA010000179.1, read on the forward strand.
CATTCCTAGATCTATGAGGTACATGCCATTCCATCCACCTTACAATAGTGCCTTAAGTTTCCCTATGATGGGATCGAGGTTACTATTCCAACCGATCTACAACCTTATTAGTATTATAAACACCTAGAGGCTAAGTTTAGTAATTATAACTATTATTCTGGTTTTAAATTTATTAAAAAGAAGAATAATGAAATAGTTTCACACCCACAAATATCCAATTATATCAACCCTAGCGACCTTGCATCCACTTTGGCTAATCCATTTCCCATAACTCTTGAAAAATAGGTTATTATAAAAGATGTGGGAATTTACATATATCGTGTTAAGGATGCCTTCCATGTTGCTACATTTTTGAAGTCTCCTAAAACATTTGGTAAACCCAAACCTTCCAAAATTTGTAATTGACCCAACTTGATTTAGAAATAGAATAAAAAACAACAAAAACCACCGATGGTATTTGTACCTTATAATTCACAAAAATAAGATTGAGAGGCTTTCACTAATGTAGAATGGTTATATTCTAACATGTCTAATTGATTTTAGAATATAAAATATCCCATTCCTAATCAAATCATGGATAATTTTTATTATATAGGAAAAGGCCTTGGCCTAAGAATGTAAGGAATCTAGGAACCTTTATCAACTAGTGTACCTAATTTGAATCATGGTCTCAGATTTATACTTCATAAGGGTGACCTCATGACTTTTGATAGTGATTATTCTGAATCAACTAATAACAAGACTCCTAGTAGTGACGTAGCATCCCATTATAGCCTTTTCAATGAGATTTCTGACTCTGATTTATTTTATTCAAATGCCATTTTGACCTTAACACCTCATTATTCCATATGCTTATGCCATCCTTAACTCAATTATTTAGAACAAAAAAATTTGGTCATACACCTTGATGAATTCCATAATGAAGAATAAATTATAGAGTATATGGGCCTCAGAGATGGATTGCCCATTGGAGATCACAAACAAGTATTTGATTTTTCATTGGATCCTTATACCTACTTTATATAGTAGGAAAACTTTATTGGTCATAATAAAGATAAAACATTGATATCTTTGATTGAAAATCTCTTTGAAGTGCTCATTGATTAGGGAAAAAGTAAAGATAAAGATAAGCCCTTGAGTGAAAAATTATTTTTGGCATTCTTGGATGGGAAAGTTTGCTCATTCCCAAAAGATGCACAAGGTCCATCAAGTCCTAGATCTATATCTAGTATTAGTAAGACATTAGAACAACAAGTCTTTGAGTGCCTTACTCTTGACTTTCTTGAGATTTTTTCTAGTTAGCCATTACTTGATTTGGTAGATTCAAATTCATCATATTATCCAAAGTTCCAGGAGGAAAAACAAACTTTATTAGAATAAGATGATCATGATCACACATTGCCTACTATTCTTGAAGATGGATCTACACTCTTTGTATAAAACATAATTGAAGTGAACCTAGGAATATATGATGATCCCAAAATTATTTATCTTGGAGCTTTCCTTATTTAAGTAGAATGTGAACACATTATATCCATTTTGATGTATTTTATTGATATTTTTGCATGGACATATTTAGACATGCCAAACTTAGACCCTAATTTGGTTGTGCATCACCTTATTGTTCATCTAGATGCCAAAAAAATTAAATAAAAAATGAAAAAGATGCATCCATGCATCACTCCATTAGTAAAAGTCAAATTGGAGAAATTATTGGGAGCAGGATTTATTAGACCATTAGATTATTCTAAATGGATATCAAACATAGTTCCAGTAAAAAAAATCCATAGGGTATACATCTTTGTATTGATTTTAGAGATATCAATAAATCATACCCAAAAGATGATTTTCATCCACCTAAAAATGATATGTTTGTCAATTATATTATTGGGTATGAGATGCTGTCCCTCATAGATGAATTTTTTGGATATAATCAAATCAAGATAGCCCAAGAAGATTAACACAAGACTATGTTCACCACTCCATGGGGAACATTTTGTTATCAAGTCATGCCATTTGGATTGAAGAATGATGGATCCTATTATCAATGTTCTATGACTGTCATCTTACATGATATAATACATAATATTGTTGAGGACTATGTTGATGACATTCTAGAAAAATAGAGAACATGTGTCAGACATCCTGATGTTTTATATAGAATATTTGAGAGGTTTCATGAATATAAAGTCCACCTGAATACTAAGAAGTGTGTCTTTGGCATCACTTAAAAGAAATTGATAGGGTTTATTATATCACAGAGAGGGATTGAAGTTAACTCTACTAAGGTTAAGGCTATTGTTGAAATGCATCCACCTTCAAATCTTAAATAGATTCAAAGCTTGCAAGGAAAGATCTAGTCTATTCATAGGTTTATTTCTCAATTGGTAGATAAGTGCCACCCATTTACTCATCTCTTGAAGAAAGGGGTCATATTTCAATGGGATGAAGAGTTTAAATTAGTATTTACAAATCTCAAAACATATTTGGCCAATCTTATAGTTTTATGATCGCCAATACCTAGACAACTACTTCTCCTTTACATATCAATGACTGAAGATGCACTAGGGGCACTTTTGGCAAAACATGATGGTCAAGTTAAGGAACATGTATTTAATTATTTAATCCATATATTGGTGGCTTATGAACATAATTATATGAATTTTGAGAAGGCATGTTTAGCTATGGTGTTTACATCCTAAATGTTAAAACATTATATGCTGAATAATAAAACCATTGTTATCACTAAAGTGGATCCTCTCAAAATTTTATTATCCAAAGCAAATATCATAGGATGTATAGATAAATGGGTCATGCTTTTAAGTAAGTTTGATGTTGATTATAATAATTAGAAAGCTATCAAGGGGTAGGTTATTATTGATCAACTTGTAGAAGCCTCTATTATAGACACTCAACCACTTAGATTTGACTTTCTAGATGATTTTACCATGATAGTGGAAGAAGTTTAGAATGAACCTGAATAATAGAAGATATATTTTGATGGTTCCTTCACTTTTCATGGATTTGGAGTGATCAAATTTTTGATTACACCATAAGGGGATCTGATTCCCAAAGAATTTCTTATCAATTTTTATTTTACCAATAATATGGTTGAGTATGAAGAACTTGTTATAGGACTTTATCTTGCCATACAATGGGATATTTAACACTTAATGGTCTATGGGGATTCCTAATTGATTATCAATCAAACCACTGATCATTATCAAATTAGAGATGATAAGTTTTCACCCTATAAGCAAATCATGTATAATATCAGGATTCATTTGAAATATCTATAGTTTGAACAAGTACTAAGAGCCAAAAATATATCTACTGATGTAATGGTAACAATTAGGTCCATGATATAGATTGAAATTAGTGCTAAAGAGTATCGGTTTCTTATTAAAAATCTTCTTTAGCCTGCACATGTATTTCCAAATTCAGAAAGGGTATGCATCATTCTTGGTCCCAATCTCCCACTTGAATTTCCTTGGTATCAATATTTTTATAATTATTTACATGATTAAATTTTTCCACCTGACCTATCTAATAATTGATAGAAACTTTTCTTTCATTGCATAGCCTATTATACCATCCTCAGAAACATGATTTATCACAAAGGTTATGATGGAAAACTACTTCATTATTTATCTTCTAGAGAATCCAAGCTAATGCTAAAGGAGGTTCATGAAGGAATGTGTGGGGCCCACACTAGTGATGTAGTATTAGCTAAAAATATCCTTAGAATAGGATATTATTGGCCAAAAATGGAGATAGATGCTTGAAATTATGTAAGGAGGTGTGTTACTTATGAACATGGAAATTTTATACACATACCTTCCTTACCAATTCAACTAATCACTGCACCATGGCAATTTTCTACTTAGAGCCTTGATCTCATTAGGAAAATAAACCTAACATCTTTTGATGGCCATAAACATATTTTAACTACTACCAAGTACTTTACTAAGTGGATTGAGGCCATTCCTCTCACATATGTTTTCAAGAGGAAGATATCTGAATTTATTCATTACCGTATCATCTATTTATATGACATCCCAGTATGAATTATATCCGATAATGGCATATCATTTGTAAACAAAGATGTTAAAGAAATTTGTGCAAAATTCAAAATCAAGCACAAAAAATCAACACCATATAACCCACAAGGTAATAGATAATCTGAGGCCCCAAATAAAACCATTATAGCCATTTTAAAGAAGATTGTCAATGACATTGATCATAATTGGAACTTGTAAATCTTTCTTGCCCTTTGGGCTTATAAAACTAGTCATTAAACCCCTATAAGAGCCACTCCATACTCCCTTGTTTATGGCATAGAATTTATTATCCCATTTGAGATTGATCTACCTTCATTAAAAGTTTCTTTAGAGAACATTGAAGATGATGAGGAATATAGAGTCTCAAGGTTTCAAAAACTAGAACTTCTTGATGGTAAGCATTTGTCTACCCTAGAAAAATTGCAAGACTATCAGAATAGATTACATATAAAATACAAGTGTATTCTCCCTCAAGAGCTTGAGATTAGTGATTTGGTCTTGAAAGAGAACCAAAATAATAGAAATACTGAATATAAAAAGAAGGGAAATTTACAACCCAATTGGATTGGACTCTATGTTATCATAATGAATTATAGATCAGTGACTGGCTACTCCAAATGGTGAAGAACTTCTAGAGCCAATGAACATTGTGTATCTTAATAGGTTCTATGCTTGAAAACCATTTGAATCATTGTCTACAATACCCTTTACTTGGGGGTAGCTTGTGCTGAAGTTATTTTATCTTATCATTATATCCTGGACCATCCTACGATGGACTATATTTTTTTACCTACCTTGGACCATTCTTTCGAGAACCATATTCTTTTCACAACTCTAGATAGTGAAAAATTTGGACTATTGGTACTCTAAACACATTTTATTCCACCTTGAAATATCCTCTATTGGACCATATTCATTCTATACCATCCTCTTATGGATGTGAGGATCCTTCCTGAACAAATTAGCATATAATTGCAAATACATGAAATAAAATATAAAAAATCAGAAATATATTAAATGAAGAAAACATAAATGAATTACAATAGTAGAATTACAGAATCATTGGCTTCTTTGACTGGGAAACCTCATTTGATCAAGCTCAATTCAATACAATTCATGGATGACTTCATACTAGACTAAGATCTTATTTAATGCAATTTATCACTAAATAACTACTACTCCTCATGAATGTGGGATTAATAACTACTATATACTATTATTTTCTAATATTATAATGAGATTGAGGGATGACTTACAAAGCATATGTGTCCATAGCTTTTTATTAAATAAAAAGACTACAAATAGATGGTTAGGATGAAGGGTCATAACATGCCCTCACCCTTAAAATCTTTGACCTCAAAGCTTGAAGTGAGGAAACCATTTTTGAATGGAAAGAAGAGGTTCCCAAATCACATCTTCTAGTTGCATCCCTTGCCATTGGATGAGAACTTTAGTGATGACATGTCTGCAGAAGGAGCGAGAGCAATTGTTTATGATAGAATTAGGTTGTAAAATGAGAGACCCTTTTGCATCAAGTTTGGGAAGTATTGTTTGAGTGTGGACATTGCATCCGAGTACCTTTTTTAAGCAAGAAACATGAAAAACAAGGTGCACACGTGATGAAGGTGGTAGTTCCAACTTATAGGTAATAGGTACAATTTTATAGAGAATTTTATTAGGCCCATAAAATTTTGGAGATAATTTTTGATGGCCTCTGAGTTTTAAAGAGAATTTCTTGTAAGGTTGCAAATGAATAAAAACCATATCTCTAGTTTGAAAGGATTACTTAAAGTAGTGTTGGTATTCCTATTGATTCATGTGATTTTTTTCCATGTGAAGATTATACTTGAGGAGGTGAAGGATATTATCATGTGTATGGAGGTTAGAATTAAAAACTTAGATGGTGGAGCTTCCTAGTAAATATGAAATAAGAGAAGGCAAATTTTGACCATAAACAACCTCATATGGGGTGAGTTTGGTAGCTGTGTGGTAGGAGGTGTTGCACCACCATTATGTAAGAGGAAAAAAATTTATCCACTGATGTTTCTACTTGGTGAAAAAATAATGAAGATAGGTTTCCAAACACTTATTGACAATCTTGATCTGGCCATCAGTCTGTGGATGATATCCTAAGCTCATTTTCAATTTTGTACCCAAACATTTGAAGAGTTCTTTCCAAAAATGACTTGTGAAGGTAGGACCTCGATATGAAACAATATAGGTATGAAAACCATGGAGTCTAAATATTTGATCAATAAATAGCTGAGCAATAGTGGAAGCAGTGTAGGGATGGGCTAGAGCACAAAAATGAGCATATTTTGAAAGGCAATTAATTACAACAAGAATCACTAATTTGACTCTAGATTTTGGGAGACCATTAATAAAATCTAAGGAAATGTATATACAAATATGTGTTGGAATAGAAATTGGTTGGAGTAGACTAGGTGGAGTGACTATCTCACCTTTATTATGTTGGAAAATATCACATTCTATAACAAATGTTTTGATATCTTTCTTAATTCCAGCCCAAAAGAAATTACAATAAACCCACTCATATGTTTTTAGAAAGCTTGAGTGTCTGGCTAAAGGGGAAGCATGCAGCTCTTGTAAAATGGAATGTTTGAACTTGGATCCAACTATCAATAAAAGGTGACCTTTGTATTGAAATTTCTATCCATCCCAAGTATAGTGAGGTTTAGCAGATGAATCAGTAGAATGTTGAAGAATGAGCTAGTGGGTTAGGATGTCATTATGCCATTATTTTTCAATATCATGGAACCATGTGGAGATGGGAATAGAGATGACACATAAGCATACTGGGTCTTCAAATTGGTGAGAGAGAGCATCAACCACCACATTTTCCTTACCTTTTTTATCACTGATCTCATAGTCATATCCCATGAGTTTAGATACCCATTTTGGTTGATTTGGGGAAGATAAAAATTATTATAAAAAGTATTTGAGACTCTAATGGTATATTTTGATACAAAAATGTTGGCCAATCAAGTATGGATGCCATTTGTTAACTGCATAGAGAATATTCATCATCTCCTTATCATATATGGAACGTGTCAAATTATGCCCAATGAGTGCCTTACTAGTGAAGGAAATGGAATGATCTTGCTGCATGAGTACCATACCAAGAGGTATGCCACAAGAATCACACTTAATAATAAATGGCTATGATAAATTAGTCATGGCCAAGATAAGGGTGGTGCACATTACTTATTTGAGGCTATTGACTACTATAGTAAATGCAGGTGACCATATAAAGGAGTCTTTATTGAGCACAGACATTACTGGGGCTGTATTTTTTCCATAATCCTTGAAAAATTTATTGTAGTACCCTATGAGACTAAGAAATCCTCATAGAATTTTGAGTGTGGAAGGTTTTGACCAAGTTTCCATAGCTTTAATTTTGGTGAGATAAACATGAACACCATCATAAGAAACAATATGTCCTAAGTAATCAACTTATGATTTCCCAAAAGAACATTTGGAATGTTTAACACATAAGTAGTTTGCACCTAGAATGCCCAAAGTTGTATCTAAGTGGTGGAGATGATCCTCCTATGTGTAACTGTAAATGAGTATGTTATCAAGGAAGACCAAGATGAAATTCCATAAGAATGGTCAAATTAATTGGCTCATTAAGCTTTGGAATGTGGAGGGGGCATTGGTAATCCCAAATGGCATGACTAAGAACTCATAATGACCATCATGTGTGTGAAATGATATTTTAGGAATGTATGCATCATGAACACAAATTTGATGTCTAATTTGGAGAAAAACTATGCACCATGTAGTTCATCAAGAAGCTCATAAATGACTAGAATGGGAAATTTGTCTTTTATTTTTAGCTTGTTCAAGTCTCAATAGTCAATGTAGAGTCACCAAGAACCATATTTATTATGAACAAGCAAGATTGATGAAGAATAAGGACTAGTGTTGGGTTGAATGATGCCTACTTGGAGAAGTTCATGAACAATCTTTTCAATCTCAGCCTTGTGATGAAATGGGTAGCGGTATGGATAAATTTTGGGGGGTGTAATGCCAAGGAGAAGATGAATATGATGGTCTTTAGGGAAGTGAGGTGGTAATCCTATTGGTTTCATAAATATAGCTACATGCTTGACTAAAATATCTTACAAATCTAAAGGTTAGCTAGAATCTAATGGAGTAGTGTGCAAAGAGAACAAGTGGGAAATGATGCCATGAGACCCATGTTTAAGAAGTTTCTCCATGTGGTGAGAGATGATAACACTAGTAGAGCCAAGAATAAGGCCTTGTAGAGTGTATTGATGACCATTCTTAGTGAACTACATCTATAGTTCAAAAAAATCCTAAATAATGGGAACAAGAGTACGTAACCATTGGGCACCTAATACAACATCACATCCACCTATGGATAAAGCAAACATATTAGTCCTAAGATTATAGTCACCCATAGAAATGTGAACATTACATAACTTGCATTTATAGGGTAAGGTTCCATCATTGGCAATCATTAATTCAAAGTTAGAACAAAGGTGGATAAATCTATCTGCTTGTTTAACCAACTGAGGGTCAATGAAGTTGTGAGTAATGCCATAATCGATGAGAATGGTGATTGGTTATTTCTTAAAAAACCAATTGGCATGTATTGTTTGGGGAGTGGTGACTCCTACCAAAGCATGCATAGAGATCTTAGGAGTAGAATCTGAGTGCTCAAAATCATTAGCTATTGGTGTGATCTTCTTGGTGGAATCCTCATAATATTCTATATTTGGTGGAAAATCAACATCTAGTAGATACAATTTTTGCTCTATGTATTTGTGCTTGAGAACCCATTGATCATCAAAATTGTAAAAAAGACCTTTTTTTATAACATGCAGACATTTTAACTCCTACAAGAAATTTTATGGGGGTTGTCCTTGTGTTGTGATTTTGGAAAGAGGGCTTGGAGGGTGCCCAATTAGAAGTGTAATGTTGGGAGGTGATTTTTTCTTTAGCAATTTTGGTGAGACCCAAGGCTACCATCACGGTCTAAGGTTGGAACATCTTAACCTTAGATCAGATGGGATCTTGGAGGCCAATAATAAAAAAAATCTTGAATAAGTCATCTAATAACCATTTAGTGTGATTAACCAGCTTCTCAAATTCAATTTGATAATCACAAGTGGTGCCTATTTGACAAAATTTGGTGAGGGCTCCTATAAAATCCTCAAATGCTGAGGGACAAAACCTATCTATAAGTAAGGATGAAAAATTTGTACAATTAGGTTCAATATTGGATTTGAGATACCAATGGTACCATTGGAGTTCCTCTAGTTATAAGTGGAAGAAAGCAATGGGGAATTTGTTGATGTGATAAGTATTATGAAGGTTAAAGTATTGCTTGGCATGATAGATCCAACCTATCAGGTCTGTACCATTGAACTTAGGGAAGTCTAGTATGGACCCACATGGGGGGTGGTTGGATGAAAAATCATTCTCAAAAGAAGGCTCCTATAATTTGTTGAGTAAAAGGGCATGGGTGTCATTCACTCTACACACCATATCAGCTAAGTCAGTGACCCAAGCTGTTAAATCTATAATTTATTCCTCCATGATTTTGGTGCATGTACATGTGACTACCATAACCTATGATTTATTTTTTTAATGGGTGGGAAAATGAAAGTTGATAAATGTTTAGTAAAGGAATTTTGTTATTTGGGTGAAATCTGGAGGGGTAAAGGTATTTTTAGTAATTGTTTTACATAGTAGGAGTATGATTGTCAAAGACAAGGAAAATTTTAGAGGGGAAAATTGGAAAATTAAAAAATTTGGAAAAGAGGGATGAAGAAATAGAAAATGGAGATGAACATTGTGTAAAAGCTTTGAGGAAAATGGACAAAAATTAAAAAAGTTATGATAAAACTTGAAAAAAAGGAAAAATGATATTTATGGGAATTCAAGGTGGAATCAGGATATGGAATCTCAAGGAAAAAAAATGGATAATTGAATTTCAAGTTTGATAGTAAATTTTGAGAAGAAACAGGGCTATAGATGGGGAGATATTGCAAAAAAAGTAAAATTTCCAACACTTCTGGTTTTTGGTCTTCTGCTGCTCTGCTGAGGTTTATGATTTCTGCTCTTCTAATAATTTTCTAATTTTTAGGATGATATATTATAGAAAGATGGGTGTGGTATGCTCATTTTAATTAAATGTGGGCGCTTATGTGGGTTTTTATATCTATGTTCATTGCCTTTAGTGTAGCCTTCCTTGGGAGTTTTACAAATTTACTATGCTTGGTACTTCACATTGAACAAGAAATAAGCGAACAGGCCTTGGCATACTAATTTGTCCAATTGAAGATTCCCAATGTTCTAGAGGGTAGATTTTAGATAATAATAAAATATTATGCAATTAATCTAGTCTATTTTTTTATGTAGTGAAAGTATAATAAGCTTGAATCAATAACTTTTAACTATCTCGACTAGGCATTCTCTTGCCAAGCTTTTGCATCACATGTTAGTTTACTGCTATGTCTGGTAGAAATGGAACCCAAGTTTAAATGATTGCCTAATTTTTTTTGAAATATCTCTATCCATAAATTCCATTTGAGTGATTACCACTCTCTTTAAAATTTTTGGCCATAAATTTACCTCTTAATGATAGTTCTTGGTTTTCCTCATGGGTGGGAACTAGTCAATCAGGAAGCGATCATTGCCCATTTTACTGGTAGGTCCTCTCAATAGACCAAATAATTTAGGGTTCCTATGGTACTCCTCAAAATTATTTTTAGGGATTTCACCCAAGCACTTCCCATAGTTATGTGAATAGGTTTTACCCTGATCTAAAATAGAAGATAAAATCTAGAGTAGAACATAATCATAATACGGTAAAACATAAAATCATGATCTTTGATGATGACCTATTGCCAAAATGAAAATGCAGATCTGAATTGTCACATGAAAGGGATAGGAATGTATTTTTTACCACTTTATGATCACCAGGGTCCAATTATGGCAAGGTGAGAGCATACGGTGGGTAGTAGAAAAAAATCTGCCTAGAAAATGCTCTGATACTAGATGTGAGGATCCTTCCTAAACAAATTAGCATATAATTTTAAAAACACAAAATAAACTATGAAAAATCAATAATATATTGAATGAAACAAATATAAATTAGTTGAAATGGTATAATTATAGAATCACTGGCCTCTTTGAGGGGGCAACCTCCTTTGAGTAAGCTCAATTCAATACAATTCATGGATTCCTTCATACTAGACTAAGCTCCTATTTTATGTAATCTATCACTAAATAACTACTACTCCTCATGAATTTTGGATTAATAACTACTATTATACTATTATAATGAGCATGAATTAAAAATCATATGCATCTATAGCCTTTTATTAAATAAACAAACTACAAACAGATGGTTAGGATGAAGGGTCCTAACAGTGGACCATATTCATTCTAGACCGTTATATTTAAAACCATATTATTTTCATGTATCGGGCCTTTATAACCTTAAAATTTTTATCCCTTAACCAATCATGATCTTGATTATGACCCATAAGCATTATGAACACATTGAATGGTAATTATATAAAGCAGTTCAACATGGATAATATTTTTGTAGTTTCTTTTACAGACAAGTGAACATGGATGCATTTGCTTAGGATTTTTTCCTGCTAGATGGTTCTCCAGAGATATCCCATGCTACAAAATATTTATTATTTTTTTGTTTTTTGTTAGGCATTATTACTTTAATAGGATCTCACTCTCACTAATTTATGAGTATGTGCCATTACAACTGATTTAGCTATTATTTGAACTCTTACTTGTGGACATGCATCTCCTCATCTAGGTAGTTCCCTAAACATTTGGTAAATATATATATATATATATATATTTTCTTATTCCAAAAATTCAAAAACTTTAAAAAATTATCAACATAAAGAACAAAAACATTATCTATCACTTTTGTATATTTTGATTTCTATATTCTTATCATTTTGCAAGCAATTGTCCCACTAGCTTGCTATTTTACAAGGCCATTCCCATATTCCCATTTCTTATATAATGTTAGTCATGGTCTCTTATCATCTATTTTCTTTTATCCCATTTCTTGGGATAACTAAGTTTGTCTTGAATTTCATGTTGGACCTATCATCTATGGAACTATGTAGGCATTGACCACTTATCTTATACATCTAGAGTCAGCTTGGCCATCTCCTTAATTTTCTTCTTTTTCTCTAATTTATTTTCTGAGTTGTTTCACTATCATTTGGAGGCAATTTTATGTCCTTATTTTTACACTATTGTGGAAAGTAATTCTTATACTACACATACCTGAACAATTATTTTCAAACCGCACTAACATATGACTAACTCTTGTTTGTGTGTGTTTATTTGATTTTTATTGGTGTTTTATTGTGCCTTATTATCTCTTTGATTTTTTCTTCCTTTGTTGTTTCTTCTTGGTCTTTTATTTTACTTTTTATTCTTGTTCTCTTTTTTTGTTTTTCAATTACATTTTGATAGTACACATGGAGCTTGATTATTCATATCTTACTTTAATGTTGTTTGTTAAGTTATTATTGATTTTTTTAAAACATTTTATTGAGAGTTTTCATTTATGTTAGGTTGTCATTGATGTGAAAGAGAGCATTTGGTACTAATGCATTAATGACAAATAAGTTGTTTTTGATAGCTTTGAGAATATATAACACATATGCAAGTCTGTAAGGATAAATAATAAGTTGTGAGCATCCATATATGTCTTGGTAAAGTTATGGAGCATTATTTGATCTTTTGAAATGATAAAAATGCATATTATGTCTTAAGAGAATCTAGACCATCACTACATGTCATGAATATATGAGTGGTCTGGTAAGTTTGTGAATTTATTATAAGTACTCAAAAAGTCAATAATGGTCAAATGTTTTCATGGAGATGTTGTCTATAGTGCCAAGAAGGTACCCTAAAGATTTGGAGTCTTGAAGTGTTTTCTAGATAAAGATATAAATATTCAAATTTTCTCTTGTAGACTGTGATGAATCAAAGACCATCAAGTTTAACTACATTGAAGTCCAGGGTTAAATAGTCTTGATAAATCTAATGATGAGCGTTTAATCATACAATGAAGATATATGACAAGCTTGAAACCTATCAGAAAGAGATAAATGATGAGTATGTGATCATGAAGTTATGATCCAATGGTGCACATTAAGTCAATAATTCAACATTTCATGTAGAGTTACCAAGTGGCACAAACACATTAACTAAAAGGTACAAGGTGTATAGAAGGCATGTAGAGTTACCAAGTAACAAAATCATGGGAGCCTAGATCGAAGATCAATGGTGAGTATTGCAAGATAAATTCTAGGATAATTTTGAGGAGATTTATAGATTTAATTTGTTCAAAGTTATTAGGGAGCATGAGATAAATTAAAAGTGTTTGATGTTTAACATTAACACAGTGATTGTTGGAATTTGAATATTTGAATTAACAAAGTAATAACCAGTCTGTAGTATTTGAGATATATATTTTGATCCAAGAAAAATTTATTGATGTATTAAAAAAAAAATTTTTGTAAATTAATCTAAGGATAATCTAGAAAGATTGGTTATAAGTTTTTAATACTTGTATAGTTAAATATATTAATCTCAAAATTTGACTATGTTTTTGAACATGTTCTGTAAGTGACCTAATAAGGATAAGTAAGTTGTTATTGATAGGATTTGGATGTTTTAAGATGAAATAACTATTTAAGAGTTTTATAAAATCCATGAAGACCAATTATGTTGATTTTTTAGGTTTTAAAAATCCATATTCTATGTGAACAAAGGTTTGGAAGTTGACTATGTTTGTTGAATGCACTGGAAGTTTGGGTGACCATCTTACAAAGGTAAGTTGAAGGTGTTCTAAGTAGAGTTAAGAAATAAAATGAGCATATATATTTTAAATAGTTATCTAAAGATTATTATAAGTCATTTTATGTCATAGGTTTCCCCTAATCAGTTATGGAGAGTCAAAAATATAATAACTATTTTTTGACTATGTGTAACCAGTCTAAGTGGTCTTTTTGAGTGAGTTAATTTGTGTGTTTAGATTATATGTTGAATTTTTTAAAGAAAATGAAGGTGTATAAAATTTACTAAAGGATTCACCCCTATGACCTAATCATATGGATCTATGAAATATTTGACTATTTGCTTCATAATTTTGAGACTATGTTTTGTGTATAAAGACCTAAAGAGCAAGGAGACTTGATTGGTAGGTTCAAGTGTTGACTTGGTGCTCCAAGTGGCATGGAACCATAAAAGATTTATAAATTGGATATTAGATATATATTTTATGTGTTAAAATTATTTATAAAGGATTAAGGTGGTCCAAGTAGTCTCACATGTAATGTATGTGTATGAAGGCCTAATTGTTTTAGGTATCACCAAGACCTAGTGGTAGTTTCAGGTTAATAAGGTAATGACTAACCTATGTGAATGGATTTGAGATATGTATTATAATGATATATTTATTAAGGGTTAAGGAAAGTCTTATGGATGACCAAGAAGATAATATTCATGAAGACTCTATAAAGAGTGAAAGCAAAGGTGATGGTTTCTAGACTTGAGTGAGTAGAATTGAGCAATTGTGCGAGCGAGTATTCAATAAAAGAAGAGAACCTTTGAAAGATAAGGTAGTAGTAATTTATGAAAAAAAAGAGTGAATAGGATTATTCATGCTTTTCTAATTAAGTTCATGTAAGATAACACATAGGTCATTGGACTTAATGAGCCTAAAAGAGGTAGTTTGATCAAGTTAGCCCTAGAGGCAACTTGAGAGAGATTGAAGGTGAAATAATGAAAAAAAAAGGAGGTCATAATTAGTTGAGTGGGTGATATAATTTTAAATGTAGTTGAGTGGGTGCTTGGTTTCTTAGGGAGTTTCAGCCTCCTTGCTAGTTGGAGCTAGCTAAAGATCAAGTGGTTGCTTGACTAAATTAAGGGGTGGGTACCCCTTGATTAGTTAGTACTGGTCTAAATGTTAGATCTTGTTTTATAATACTATAGTCCATCTTGTAGTTTTTAGTGGGTTTTACCCCACAATATGGTTTCCCACACATATGATGTGTTCATGTGGTGTATGCTCTTATGTATGCTATGGATGTATGTGCTTTCATGTTTATGTTGCTTGATCAAGTTGATGTATAATTAATGTTTAAATATTTTGTAATTGAATTAGTTTATATTACATCACTGATTCAATCTAACTCTCAATGATTGTACCTCTAAAAATTGGTATTAGAGTAGGACCTTCATTACCGGTTTAGTCCCTTGAAGGTGATCCAAGGTACAATATGACTAAGCAATTAAAGAAAGGATATTTGGAGTTAAGTTCATTATTTAATGCTCTTCAATAAAAAGCCAAGGAATTCATGAAATAAAGATAAATGGTAAGTCATATTCAAACCAAGTTTGAGAGATTAAGTGAAATAGTCAAAGAAGACAAGATGACCATGTAAGATCTTGAGGATCAATTAAGGATTACAAAGACTAATCTAAGTTCAAAAGAGGAAGAATGAAGACATCAAAACTCATTTAGAAGAGACAAATACCAAGTTGATTTCAAATCAAGGTGAGCATGATGATTTTAAGTCCAATATTGATTAGGTAAATATTATCGAAGAGAAAGCATGTAGATTGAAAGATGACATGGCCAAAAAGGCTAAGGAGGATACGGAGACTATTAAATTTATCAAAATTTAGTTAGAGGTTGTAATTTCAAGTATGAGAGATAAAGAGGATGGGAGAATTTAATTAAACACCAAGCTAGATTCATTGAAGAATGAGCATGAACAATTTGTTATCAAGGTAAACAAGACTGAGAAAGAGCAAGAGAGGCTAATTCAAGACAATAAAGATGAAAACACCAAGATCAAAAAGAAAATATCCATCAGGTAGCCAAGTGACATAAGATATGAAATAAATTTTAATGGTAATTATTTTTCTTGTCATAGGTTTGATCATAAGGCAAGAAATTGTATAAGGAAGAGTAGATGGTCATGTATAGGTATAGATAATGTAGTCTACTATAATTGTCATAACATGGGACATATTACTAGATCCTACCCCATAATGTATAGGAAAATACTAACCTAGGTATGGAGACCTAAAATAGCTAAGATTGAGCATAATGTACCTAAAAGACAAGATGGTATGTTTACTGAGATTCATAATATTCATCAAGTAGAAGGTAAAAATGATGTTAATTATTTTAGTTATCATCAAGTTGGTCATATTGCAAAGTTTTATAAAATCAATATCTCAAGTCATGAGAAGGTGCATGGACATTCTAGTGTGATAAAGAAAGGTCAATCCTTGGTATGGAATCCTAAGGAAGTGAAGACCAAGAAAAATAATTTAGTTGAGTTGGAAGATCAAATTGGACTATCTACTAAATCAAAAGAGGAATCATATATGAATAAGGTTTAGGAATACCAAGATAATGTGTCATCTATCTAGATAGAAAAGGAGAATCAAATGTCAGTTCAATTCAAGCTCAAGGAAAAGACCAAAGATGGTTTGTTTACCATGATAGACATGAAATAAAGTCAAGATTTTCTATTGTCTACATTTTTTGACAATTATAAAGCAAATAATGAAGTCAAGGATCCATTTAAAGTCAATTTGGTGATGAGGTAGGACTACAATTCAAATGAAAGTATGGATATATGGGAGTCTCCTAAGTTTTGGAAATTTTCATCTCACTATGTCAAAGGGGTGTCTCTCTCTAAGCTTCAAGGATACACTTGACAAGAAAGAGGAAACATGGTGGATACTAGTTAATATTTGGTTGATGTTGTAGAACAAGAATATCATTTGAAGATATATTTGTCTAAGGGGGAGCTAACTTAGTTAGCTTGAGTGGCTTGAAGATCTGTACATGATGTGAGGGGGAGAATATATGAGATGTTCTAGTCATGGTGGAGATATGAATAAGTCTTCTATAGTTGTGAATTCAAGAAGATTGATATGATGACTTAATTAAACCAAGTCATATATTTTTACAAGGTATTGAATATTCAACCATGAGAAAAGGGAGCCTGTGAGTTATATAGGTAGATAAGTCCAAGGATTAGAGAATCCTAATTTAAGATTGGTATATGTCAAAGGAAAGATGACATGAAATGGAGCTTGATGTTAGGGGGAACTTTCTAAGTTCTATGATCAATTTGTTAGGTCCAAGTTTAGATTGGTGCATATCAAAGGGGATAATTTTTTTCATATGCTTGAAAGTATGTAACTATCATGAGAATCTTAAATAGTATTTTGAATGCATACACGATGTTGAGGAATGTTTGTTGGCATGTTGAGAAAGAGACCCTTTGTCATTAATGTCAAAGGGGGAGAAAGATCAGAATGAATAAGATGAAATGAAGTCATTCTGAGGGTGTTTTACCATCAATGATAAAGGGAGGGATTGTTGAGAATTTTCATTGATGTCAAAGAGAGCATGTGGTTAATTAATGATAAATAAGCTGTGTTTGAAATATTTGAGAATATATAGCACATATGTAGGTCTGTAAGGATAAATAAAAAGTTATGAGGCATCCATAGATGTCTTGGTGAATTTATAATGTTTCATTTGATTTTTTATAATGATAAAATGGCTTATTATTTCTTGATAAAAAACTAGACCGTCACTACACGTCATGAATATATGAGTGATCCAACAAGTTTGTGCATTTATTATATGTACTCAAAAAGTCAATAGTGGTCAAATGTTTTCATGGAGATGTTATCTATAGTGCCAAGAAGGTACCCTAAAGTTTTGGAGTCTTGAAGTGTTTTATATCTCAATATATAAATATTTAAATTTGATTTTATAGACTATGATGGACTAGAGATCATCAAGTTTAACTACATTGAAGTCTAGGGTCAAATAGTCTTGACAGATCTAACGATGAACATTTATCATATAACAAAGATCTATGGTGAGCATGAAACCTATTAGAAAGAGATCAATGGCGAGAATTTGATCATGTAATTAATATATAATAGTGTATGTTAAGTCAATAAGTTAACATTGTATGTGGGCTTCCAAGTGGTGTAAGCACGTTAACTGAGAGGTATAGGGTGCACAGAAGGCACATGGAGCTACCAAGTGGCATAATCATGAGAGCTCAGAGTAAAGATCAATGGTGAAAATTGAAAGATAAAGTCTAGGATAATTATAATGAAATTTATGGAGTGTGTTTATTTAAATTTTTCAAGGAGCATGAGATGAAGTCAAAGTGTATGATGTTTAACATTAACATAGTGACTGTTGGAATTTGAATTAACAAAAGAATAAATAGGCTATAATATTTGAGCTATATATTTTGATCCAAAATAAATTTATTGATGAAGTAAAAATTAAATTTGTAAATGAATCTAAGGAAAATCCAAAGACATTGGTTATATTTTTTTAATGTTTGTATAGTAAAATATATTAATCTCCAAAGTTGACTATGCGTTTGAACATATTCTGCAAGTGATTTGAGAAGGATAATTGAGTTTTTATTTATAGTATTTTGATGTTTCAAGATGAAATAACTATTGGAGAGTGTTTTAAAATATATTTAGACTATATTTTTTTATTTTGGAGGTTTTACCAATCCATATTCTATGTGAACAAAGGTTTGGAAGTTGACTATGTTTGTTGAATGTTATGGCAGTTTGAGTGACCATCTTGTAAAGGTAAGTTGAAGGTGTTATGAGCAGAGTTAAGGAAGAAAATGAGAATGAGATGTTATATAAGTCTCTAAGTCTTATTAAAATTCATTTTTTTAATCATATTTTCCCTTGATAGTTATAGAGATTCAAAATAGTATAGCTATATTTTGACTGTGTAACCAGTCTGAGTGGTCTTTTTGAGTGAGTTGATTTATGTGGTTAGAGCCTTTGTTGAAGTGTATAAAACACATGAAGGTGTAGTATATTTCTTGAAGGATTTATCCATGTGATCTAATCATATGGATATGTGAAATATTTGAGTAGTTTATTCATAAGTTTGAGACTATGTTTTCTATGTATGAAGACCTAAAGAGCAAGGATACCTAATTGATAGGTTCAAGTGTTGAGTTGGTTTTTTAAGTGGCATGGACCCATGAGAGAGTTATAAATGGGATATTAAAGATATATTTTATGTTTTTAAATCATTATTTAAGGATTAAGGTGGTCTAAGTAGTCTCACATGTAACATGTGTGTATGAAGGCCTAATTGTTTTAGGTCTCACCAAGACCTAATGGTGGTTTAGGGCTAATGAGATAATGACTGACCTATGTGAATGGATATGAGATATGTATTAGTGTGATATATGTATTAAGGTTTAAGGCAAGTCTTATGGATAACCAAGAATATAATATTCATGAAGACTCTATAAAGAGTGAAAACAAAGGTGATGGTTTCTAGACTTGAGTGAGTAGAATCAAAGAATTATGCAAGCAAGGATTCAAGAGAAAAAGATAATATTTGAAAGATAGGGTACTGGTCATTAAGGACCTAAAAATAGTGAATATTATTAGTCATGCTTGTATGATTAAGTTGATGTAGGATAACACATAGGTCATTGGACCTAATGAGCCTAGAAGAGGTAATTTGAGCAAGTTAGCCCTAAAGGCACCTTGAGAGAGATTAGAGGAAAAATAATGAAAATAAAGGAGGTAATCATCCATTGAAGAGTATAAATAGGTGTTAAAAGGTGATCTAAATTTCAAGGTAGCTAAGTGGATGCTTGGTTACCTAGGAAATTGTAGCCTCTTTACTAGTTGGAGCTAGTTAAAGGTCAAGTGGGTGCTTGACTAAATTAAGGGGTGGGTGATCTTTGATTAGTTAGTGATGGTATAAATGATATATTTTTTTTTATAGGAATATATTAAATCTTGAAAGGTTTAGTGGGTTTTATCTCCCAAGAGGGTTTCCCACATATTTGATGTGTTTATGTGATGTATGCTCTTATGTATGCTATGAATGCATGTGCTTTCATGTTTATGTTGTTTGATCAACTTTATGTATGATAAATGTTTAAAGAGTCATGAATTTAATTGGATTATCTTGTATCAATGATTCACCCCCTAGTTATTATACCTCTAACACATTTTTTCCTACTTAAGTCCTAATTGTTCATATTTGGATTTTAAGTTAGGTTCATTTCTGCATTATTTTTTATCTTTATTTTTGTTTAAATGTAAATAATTGTAACTTTGGTATTTGTAATTTTTATCATTATCCTTAGTTATAAATATTAATATTTGAACTAGCTCATCATAATTGAAATGCAATGTCATTATAGGTTACTCATATTTATGATGCATATTTTAATTTTACTATAGTAAGCACTTTGTGCTTTGGATCCAAGTCTCAACATCAATACAACTCCAATGATCAACTCTCAAGTTCACCAATGAAACTAGGTAAAAATGGATTATCTCACACCCAAATCTATGGAATATGTTCATCTCTTGGCATACATCATGGGTCTAATTAAACACTGGTCAATCTTCTTCATCCCTCAGTCTAATCTCTCCCATTTCCTAGTGAACTACATTGGCTTGAGGTTCATTTGGATTATGTAGGAAAATATTGGATACATGACGTATCTTAGGTCATCTTGGCTACCTTCAGTCTTTTTTTCATCTCGTTCATCACTTTTTACATCCTCATATGCCTAGTTCTTTATGGATATTACATCCATTAAACCATTAACTCTATGCTTGTGATCACTCATTTTTAATCTATGCATTAGGTTATATACTTGAGATATTGATTGTTAATTTTAATTATAGGGGAAAAACATTTAAACTAGTCACAAATCAAAATCAACCTTATAGGGGAAAACCATTCTTTATTAGTGATCAAGATTATCCCTATTGGGGCCAAATTATTTTATCAATCAATCATATCTGCTCTAATGGGGCACATTGTTATTTCCTCTCTAGATATATGATTCTCTTATTTCTTCTAATTCCAAGATTTGAGGAATTTTCCCCTCATTATAGTAATATTTTAGTGTGAAAATTGTATCGAGATTGATCATTTCATAAGCACACAACTTGCACCCTAGCTTTGGGTGTGTTTAAAGTGTGTCACTTAAAATTTTGGATTATATCCTTACCCCTCCCCCCATCTTTGGGGCCCATTATATTCTAATTATATTTTTATCATTAATGGAATCAATGCATGAAAGCATTAGCTCAAAATGGATTTAATCTATCCCATGTGTTAATCTCACATTCCCTTTCTTTTTGAGAGTCCATCCTTCTCTTTCATCCTTGTATGTCCTCTCAAGGGGGCATCATGGGTCATTTACTTCTAATTTCTTCTTGAAAACTCTTTTATTTAAAAATATGTTACTTTGATTAAATGTCTCACTACACTTTATCAAAGAGGGGCAAAATGTAGACATCCAATTCCTAACACCATTGTGTTGAAATTGTCAATCTTACTCAAACTTTGTGAAAATGAAAAAATTAGGCCAAAATCACTTAAACATGATAAATGGGTTGATTTTGTCATGTACAAGTGACAATCTAGGCTAATCTATCCATAAATGGGGTAAGGCATTTTATGTGATTATTAACTTTGATCAAATCATTTTGAGTCAAAATGATGAAAATGCATTTTGGGGATCTAGATCACTCTTTTCTCCAAAATCGGAGGCACATGACATGCGTATGTGTTATTTTGTGTTGAAAATGTCATAAATGGGATATTGGTCCATACACAACTAACATCAACTAATAATTACTCTTCAATCAAATTATAACCCAATAATATGACATTATGACCAATTTGATTAATTGAGTGCAACTAATTTCCAAAGAATTGCTTAAATTTTGATTAATATTACTTACACAAATTAAACCAAATAATGAGCTTAATTAAGAATTCCATGAAATTTATTGAATATTTATTTATTAGAAATTGATTCCTATTAACTACATCAAATGACATCATTTGTAGGGTGAAATCCATAATCCATAAATATAACAAATATCAAGCTTAAGGCCTCCCATGCCTCTTTAATGCACCTTACTTCAAAATATTTATGAAGGTATTTATGGATTAACTATGCAATATTAGATTAATTCATGGACACAAATCTTGGTATCAAGATGGATAGTCATGGTTGATCCTGATCAAATCTAAAACTCTATAAATAGAAGGTCCAAGACCACTTTGATTAAGATTCATTTATGTAAAGTTATTATGTAAAATTATCTCCACATGTTATTTGTGTGTGTTGTTTATTATGCTTAATTTACAATAAGATAGCTTCATTTATAGGCATAACATTGATTTCACATCATGAGCCTAGTTTAGTTGGTGTTATTGAGATTATGGAGGAGCTTTGCCTTTCATCATTATTGAATACTTGAGCACCAAATCAAGGGGAATATCAAATTTTGAGTTGTATTTAGATAGTGGGATTCTCTTGGAAAGGTAATGTATATGTGCTTCCTTTCATTTGCTCTTAGTTTTCATTTAGACACCCTATTTGAATAGGTTGGCTTATCTTGCTAGTTTTTATGTATTTTTGTTGAGTTTTCTTGAGTAATTCTTGATCTAACCATCTTTATAATCCATATCTACACTTATAATATAATTTAAGGCTTAGACAACCAACACAAATAAAGAAGGGGAAAGAGTAAAACCTTGTCTAATGACCATTGAAGCTCAAGTAAGTCTATCAGCTTCCCATTCACTTTAACTACAATAGAGGCATATTTGAAAAGAAAATTTATCATTCTAAAATTTTTTTCTTAAAAACCAAAGTCCTTGAGAATTCTTTCAATGAAGGGCCATTATATTTTGTCATAGGATTTTTTAAAGTTGATAAAAATCATGCCCATAGCTTGGTTAGAATCATGGGCCCAATACATCCCTTCCCAACTAGTTATTAGGTTATCTAGAATGCATCTTCCTTTAACAAAACCAATATGGGTCTCATAAAAAATATAGGGAAGTAGAGAAGAGAGTCTTTTGGCCAATATTTTCACCAAAATTTTATAAGAGACACTAAGGAGGGTAATTAGCCTCCTATTTTTTAATGAATATGGGTTTCCTTCCTTAAGGATGAGCTTAATAAAACCTATGTTTATTTTAGGGCCCAAAGAACCAACAAAAATAGATTATTTATAGACCTCAAAATAATCCTTGTCCAACCAATCCTTATTGGCTTTGTAAAATCTGGTAGGGAAGCCATCAATACTAGTTGCTTTGTCATTATTGAGAAAATCAATGGTCACTTTAATTTCATCAAATGTGATATCCTCATTTAGGAAATTCACTTGAATTTATGACACTTTATTTAGAATAAAAAATAAAAAATATCCTTATTCTTCTCTATTAGAGCATTGGATCCATCAGATAAAAAAAGTTGGAGTAAAATTCAAAGAAAGATTCTTTGATAATGCAAGAGTCATGAGCAATGTTACCCTAAAACTCAATACCATTAATTTTTCTCCTATGGTTTTTGGTTTTCAATAAATGAAATAAAAATTTAGGCCCTTTGTCACCAATATTAAGCTATGTTAGTTAAGAAATAATCTACACTCCCTAGTAAAGTAGTATTGTGTTTGCCTAAATTGATGCTTTAGAGAGTTAAGCTCATCCACCAGTCTACCATTAGAGGGGTCAAGTTGAACAAAACTTTCATCCTAAATTAGTTTTTCCTAGGTGACCCTAGAATCTTTCCTACATATTTTAGCTTTGAACTGACCATACATTCTTGAAAAATTCTTGGATAATTCCATTTAAGAGTTATACTGAGTAATTATAGAGCTAGAATTGCATGATATTTTACCTAAACTCAAAGAAGAACAAATACCATCCATGTAGACTTGATCTTTAGGTGAGAAAAATTGAACTTATAATTTTTTTTGAAAGAACAAGAAATTTAATCAACTTTTAAACTCAATAAAAATCTAATTTCAATGGTATGGTGGATAGAGATTGTGTAGGATAGAACATTAACCACATTTCCAACATTAGTTGGGGTCACTTGAAAGGAATATTTGTTTAAGTAAAATCTATCAAGTCTAGAATATTATATTTTCTTATTGTTTTGATTTTTGTACTTGGTAAACCAGATTAATTTACTTTGGTTTTTACCTTTCTATAATGGATCAAGGAGTCTATGCATTCTCTTGAATTTAAACTAGAAGAAAAACTCATTACCTTTCCAAGGTGGATGGTCACCACTAATTTTATCTTATTTTTATCAATCATGTTAAAGTCACCTCCAAAAATACAAGGGATATTTTTAAATTCAATTGTAATTTAGTTCCATAGATCAAATATTTCTCTATAATCATTAGAACATATATATTGCATAAACCAAAACATTAATTTTGCATTTATAGTAAAAACTATACAACTCTATTATAGGGACAAACACCATGGTCAATAATAAACTCCTGTAGCTCATGATTAACCAATATGGATTCCCATCCTTTACCTCTTTGGTGCTTAGTATAAAAATGGACTACATTAGGATAGATGAAATTAAGGACCGAGGATAACTGGGAGCTCATAGACTTAACTTATTAAAGACACAAGTTTAGTTTATCTCTTGAGTGTCTGAACTATCTCGTAATGGGTTTTATTTCAAGGGATTCCAATCCCATAACATTCCAGCTTACAATCCACATAAACAATAGAGGTAGGGGGGTCAATTAGATTGACTAGGAGGTTTCATCCACTATTATAAAATAGTTTAGAACCTTTTTTTCTTTGGCCTTCCTCTTAATAGTTGGATCATGGCTACCAAGAGGGGTATCTTTATAATTTTTCCTATCTTTTACTAAATTATGATCAATAGGGGTAGAGATAGTGTCAATCTTGAGTATTTTACCACCCACTTTGGGCTTCCAATTTTCAATAACATTAGGGTCCTTGAGGGACAAGGGTGAAATCACTACATTTTATAGACTAGAGCCAAAATTGCTTTGTTTTTTATCTAAAGAAATCACCATGGGGGAGGAATAATTTCCTTTTTCATTAAGGATAAAAGAGGTCATGCTACCAAGGTTAGAATTATTACCAAAAGGAGGATCAACTAAAATAACCATATATTCATCTGAGGGATAATCCTTGAGTTTTGGGGTAGAAGAATCCAATGGAGTAATCTATTAAATAAAATTATCATCCAAATCATCAAGCAAATAGTTAATCACATATGGCAAAGAATTTACCATATTAACATACGGTAATGGGTAGCTATAGGAGCAAGAAGAGCATTAAGTCACATATTTATCTAGCTCATCTGAAGTCACTAAAGCATTTTAACCTAGTAGCTCCTTAGGGGAGACATAACCTTTGAGTAGCTCCCTATTAAAAATAGGGTTTTCAAAGACTTTTAAACCATCAATTGGTAGAGAATCCATCATACAATCTTCCTTGTATAATACCTATCCTTTTTATTTACTACAGAAGTCCTCTTTATTAACCAACACTGAATAATTATTTTTGAAGTGTTTATATTTTTTATAAAAAAAGTAATCATTTAATCCTCCTAGTCCTTTGAAAACAAAAATATGGGATGCCACTTTGATTTTGAAGTTAAGGGATTCAAGGAAAATATCTAAGGGATCTAAACATATTAGAACCCTAGCATTCATATGAGCTAGTGACCATTTTATGTCCTCAATTATAAGGACTTCCCTAAGGGGATTTAAAGCTTATGGTATAAAGTTACAAAACTAGATAGAGATGTTTTCAATATCCACCCATGTGGGTGTAGTTTTGAAAATAAGGTCACTGTAATCCATATTTGGGCTCCATGGGATCACCTTGAATAAAGATTGACCAAAATTATACAAGTGTTTATGATGGCCCTTATCTACATATTAGATTTTTTAAATAAAATCATAAAAACCTATTTCTAAATAATTCTACAAAAGCTAATGTTAGTACCCAGTTTCTTTCCCTAAATAGAATTGATCTAGTTATCAAATAAATTTATAGAAGGGAGAGATTTCTTGTTCAAATATACAAAAATAACTTTGAAATTTTTAAACCTAATTTCTTCCTACTATAGGTCCTTTTCCATAGAAGCATTTGGAATAAGAGTCAAATATTTATCAGGGCTGGGATGCTTACTAATTTGGGATTCATCCCACTCCTACTCTCTATGCTCACCTTCACAGATGTGGTTGGTAAGGAATTATTAATATTTTATGTGTTTTTATGCTTCTTCTTGATGCAAGACTTCATTAAACATCTTATTTTATTCTCTATAAGCCCCTTCTCCCACCTAAGATGGAAATGACAAACTATCCTTGAGATTTCAATCCTTATTAGACCTTGAAGGACCAATTGGCTTATTAAAACCACCATTTTATTCCCTCATCACATTTTAATGACCATATTTTCAAAGATTTTTCATAAACATATACAATTAATACCATACCCTTCTTTTCTATAGACAAAGGCACAAAAATTCAGGGATGGGAGACATCCTTGCTAAATAAGAGTTACTTTATACTTGATTATGAGACCATAAGATGGATCTTATTATTGGAGAGAATGTGCTTGAATTTATTGAGAACTCTTATTATCACAAGGATATGATTCTATAAAAAACTATAATGTAACTCATAATCCTTGAGCACTTGGAAAAACAAAACAATAGGTTGCTCTATCCAGTCATTATTCTAAAATGTAAGAAATGCTAAGATGCTTTTAGATCCACTAAATGCATAAAGGATAAAATCCTTGCCGTAATCTATGTTCATCAATGTAGAAGCTTCTACAATGGCACACTTGATGGATTTGAAACTAATTTAACTTTATTGGCTCCAGTTGAATGCGACACTCTTATTGAGCATCATTATAAGGGTTTTTCCTCGAGTTATGAAACTCGACATAAACTTTTTAACAAAGTTTAGTTTTTCAAAGAAGCTTTTGAGACCCTTATTATGACCTAGGAGTAGGAATAATAGAATGGATTCAACTTATTTAGGTTTAATTATGAGTCCCTAGCTAGAGTTGATATGTCCAAAAATCTTGCCTTCATGTACTAAAAATATGCACGTGATCATCTTTAGAGAGATCCCAAACTCTCAACATTTTTTCAAGAATTTTTCTAGATGGCTCGAATGGTCTACTACATGCTTTGATAAAATAATTTTGTCATCGAGGTAAACTAAGATGATTTTGTTGAGGAGTCCCTTAAATTCCATATCCATGGCCCTTTGGAAGGTATCCCCTATACTTTTTAGACCAAAGGGCATCCTTTGGTATGCAAAGGTACCCCATTAAGTGGTGAATGTAGTTTTGAATTGATCACACTCCCTCACAATCACTTGGTTATAACCTGAATAGCCATCTAGTTATGAGAATCTATTTACACCCATAAATGTTTACATAATTTATTCCATTAGAGAGTGGGGATAGTGGTCTTTGATGGAGGATTTGTTGAGGTCCATAAAGTTTATTCACAAGTGGATCTCTCCATTATTCTTATGCACCGGGATCAAATTGGCCACCCATGAGGAATGTTTGATTGGAAATATTATGTTGGCCTTAATAGTCTTTAAGATGTCATTCCTCATCAAGGGTTCAAGCTTTATATTAATCACACTTTGATTCTACCTAACCAATATAGTATTAGGGTTGAGATCGATCATATATTGGGACAAGCCTGGGTCAAAGCCTTTGAGGTCTTTATAGACCCATGGAAAGATATCATTATACCTCTTTCTCAGATTAATGAATTATTTTATTTCATATGGGGAACATAGCTTTTCATCAGATATGGGCACCAGATTGACTATCTCCTGCTTCATTGTTATGTTTCTCCTCTTTTATTTCAACTGGTCATCAAAATTGAATACACTTTATAACATGAATAACCCCTTAGGAAGCTTGTTTCATTTTATTTGAATGATATTTTCTTTCTACTGATCTAGGAATTGAGGTTAATTATTGGTACATAACTTAGCTTCATCTTGTCAAAAGTTAACTATTTTTTTATCACTCTCAAACGCTTGCTAATTACTTGTGTTATCTAGGGATACTAGTTTAATGATGAGTCTTATGAGCTATTTGGACCCATTATTTATATTATGTAGGAGGTTATACTATGCTCCCATAATTATGAGCCTATTAACACCATCATTATATGCCATGGTATGGAATGGATATTGAAAGCATTGAACCCTTCAATCATGTCCCATGCCATATGCTTGTAAGTTCTTAATATATTGTTTTTGGACATGTTTGTTGCTTTGACCTAGTTCACCACTAGTTTTCTATCCAAAAAATCTTGCAACACCTTGATCCATTTCTTATGTACCAATTAGAGACCCTAGATAAGCACCTCATACATGAAAACATTATTTATGTAGCTAAAATATAATATGAATGCATGAAAATATTTATCTTTTTGAGGGGAGATCATTAAAACACCAGCTCTTGTACCAATTTTTATTTGGGAGACATCAAAGTATAACTACCATATACCTTCTGTATATAATCAGAAATGCATCATGTCTACAATTCAATCCTGGCTCAAAGAAGATAGAGAATACCTACACTTCCGATTGGGAATACATTTTTTAATAGGGAACATGACCAATATAGGGATCCACTAGACCTGATTAGGGGATATCTTATCATAATACACTATACTAAGGAGGGTTCCAAAGCCTCCAGTCTAAGATAATCACACAATGACCCTAAGGGGGTCCTAAGTTTTAATATTTCACCTATGATAATAACAAGAAATTAAATCTATTTTAGTGCTCACCAAATCTTGTGGCATAAAGTGGGGGTTAGAAACAAAACAAAAAATAAACATGCATAGAAGACATATACTCACATCAATGTATATAGAATTCTAATGCATGGAAGAGAAGCACAACTACATTATCTATCTACTCTTACAAAGGAGAAATAAAGTTAGAAATACTTACCTTGAAGATGAACCTGACGAGCCTCAATCTCTCCCTTGGCCAAGGTGCTTCACAATAAATTGTTATGGTATATAAGGATAACAAAGACAAATAAGCTATAAGATACATAACCTATCAATGAATATAGAATACTTCTCCACAAGGCAAGTATTTCACTAATTTTTTTCTATTTTAGGTTTAAAGGAAAATAGAAAGAAGGATGGGGATAAGTGATTAGAATGAACCCATATTTGATTTGTGTGCCATATCCAGACATTGTGAGCACTCATCTTTGGCTAGGGAGGACTAATTAAAAATAAGAAAGCACTACCACAAGATGTTTATTAGTAGATAAATGAGTGGGTTGCCAAGCTATGTGCTTGTTCTAGAAAGTGTGAAACTTCCTTAGAGATGACAATCCACTTTTGAGAGGCAAAAGAATAATAAATAACTCAAAGGGAGGTAAAGAGAGAGTGAAAGAGAGATAAAATTATCATTATTAACAACCTATATGTAGCAAAGAGTGATAAGGTAAAAGTGAAGCATTTTGTTTGTGATTTAGAAGTAGACTAGGTAGGTTTTGAAGAGGCTAAGGAATCCATAGTCATCGACATCAGTAGGGGAGTGACCAATATTGATTAAAATATTGAGGTCAGTAGTGAGGTGACTGATGTTAGTTAGGCTATTGAGGTCGGTAGGGGAAATAATTATCTAGAAAGTTGTAGAAGGATTTCTCAGGTCTGAGAACTAGTTTGGATTAGGTTAGGGAGGTTAAGAGAGTTATGAGAGGGAGATTATGGCTTGGTTAAGTCTGGTCAGAGGTTTGGTATGTTAGGTAAAGGGGAAACAAGCAAGGAAGCTTTTTATCTCCCTCATGGGGGTATGATTAGAAGTGTGTAAAGCAGTGTAGGGTAGATATAAAGAAATAGAAGAATACATATTTAAATGACCTATAGTATCAGTGATATACTTAGCTATGGTGGTCACTGAATGATAAGTGCTATATTGATGGTCACTATTATGGAGTCTAAACCTGTGTGCCTAAATAGAGAGAACAAGTAGGTGTTATTGGTCCTTAAGAGCTCAGTTGATGATTATGATTGACTTACATAGTGTGATTGTAAGCTTAGATGTCAAAAAATAGAATGCTGAGAGATTAAATGAGAGTAAGAATTAATTTTCTTAATTTTTTCTGACCTAAACTATAGGTTAGATTTTGGATTATATTGTTGACATCAGTGATCCCATCAATGTCGATCATGGTCCTAGTGACATCGACCGTGATCCCAGTGACGTTTGTCATGGGTTGATCGATGTTGATGGCCCTAAAATAGGTAAACCTTTATATTTTTGGCATATTTTATATTATTATGTGTGCCAAGTGCGACACCCATTATAAAATGGTAAAAATAAGAAGTTAGGAAGTAGTTTTTTAGGAATTTAGTTTGGAAGTGGGAATAAGTCTTGGGTAGTTAGGATGAGGGGACCAAGTCTTGAGGTGACTCATCAGGGGAGAATTAGTCATAGTGCAAGGTGGCCAGATAAGGTGGAAATAGGGGTTTTTAATTAACTTAATTAAGTATTTTAAATTAATTAAATGTGTGAGGGGTAAAAGTATGGGTTAGGGAGATTAACTACTATTATTAAAATGGGTTTGGGAGGGTTTCAACACAAGGAGTTACACATGTGTGTGTGACATAATTTTGGTGTTTATATTTTCCCCTTTTTGTCTTGTAATCTATACTAACACGTTTCAATACAAAAATAGGAGTTAGATGCTCCAAGTATTGGATGAGGTATCCCCCCTTAAAATGGGAATCGATAGAGGAGAAACTAGAATCAGGTACTAGTTTGATAGAAAGGTAATTGGGTGACTGGTAGAGAATTGAGTATCACTTCATACATGTAGGCCACAATGAGCTATAGTTGACAACATCAAGAATAGGCAAGGTTAAAGAGGGCTTAGATAGAAGTAACCAAAGCATAGCTTGTAAGTGATAGCTGATAGGTCAAATCAATCAAAGTTATAGCTCTGGTGTTTAATGTGTCCCAGGTATCCAAGGTAGGAAGTGCCCCAAAGAAACACAAAAGGGTTGAAGGTGACAAGATGGGCTTGGTTTCCATCCACAACACCTAAAATACATGTGTGTGCATAATAGCCAACTATAATGGAATAGCCTAAGCAGTCAGGACAAGTAATGCACTCCTAGTTTAAAAGGGTTAATGAGTAAGGAAATATTTGTGATCTCCAAGCAAAGTCATTGAGGGTGAAGATTTAAGTGATCTTTAATGTCATTTTGTCATGGTTGGGGGAGATATATGTGATCTCTATTTTCCCTAATGTATGGGTAAGGTTGTGCAAAGTTGGGGGTTTTATGTTGGAAAATAGTACTGGAATGGTGCCAATGTCAATTAGATGTGTTGATATTGGTAATATAAAGTATTGACATTAGTACAACTAAAGCAATGTTATCGATGTTAATAGGCATAAGTACTGACATTAGTAGGTTAGGTTAAGAATGCCAACATTAGTGGCTGACCAAACCTGAGAAAAGGGGGTTTGGTGGTCAACCAAACTCATTTATAACTTTGTGATTGGAGAGAAGAAATAGAGCTTTGAGAATAATTTGAGATGGAAACATAAGGAGGGGACCCAACAGGAGGTGCATGAGCATAAGAGCTAGTAGTGCCAGCCAGGAGGAGAGGAAGAGATGAGGGAAGAGCCTACACTAGTTTGACGTTATTTTTGCAATTTTTAGGCTAAATAAGAGGTGGGGTTATAGAAAATAGGAATGTGGGGGGGGGGGTAGAAAATAGGTTAGGGTAGGTGTAGGATAAGTTAGGGGGAGTTGTGGGTAGGTTTTTAGGGGAAATATGAAAGATTGGGTTTGGGTTGTTTGGCCCTAGGGTTGAAATAATCATTGACATTGGTGAAGTCAATCGACATGACACTGAGGTCAACCGAGGTTGGCTAATATGGAACTGAAGTTGGTAGGTTTGATAAAAACATCAGCCTTAATTTAGATTGATAAAACATCAACATCAGTATTAATGTTGACATCAGTGACTATAGAATAGTAGCATAATAGGATAAAGGATGAGTTTTAGATTTCTAGTGGAAGTAGTCAACTAGCCTAATCACTGAGTTAGACTCAAAAGACCTCACGTCATCTGAGTGATACCTACATAGCTTACTTTAGGGCCTTAGGCCAATGTAGTTTTCCTATAACCTAGTAAAAATATCTAAAAAGGTGTGTTTTAGGGAAAAAGGTAAGTTGAGATAGTTGAGAGGTCTAGGTCTTTAAAGACATGTCATAGTGTCAAGAGTCAAGAATATAGGTAGTGAGGCCTAGAGTTGGAATAGTTAGGTAGGCTTAGGGTAGAGAGAGAGAGGCAATGAATCCTAGGGTAGTTAGCAAGGTGGGTATATGGCCGAGCTAACCTTAGAAGACCCCATGTTGACTGAGTGTTGCCTACATAGCCTAGTTTAGGGCCTCAGGCCAATGCAGTTCTCTGAATGAGAAGGGAAAAAGGTGGTGATAGAGTAGATTAAAATGGATATGACTTGAGT
This sequence comes from Torreya grandis, assembly GCA_037957365.1. Lineage (NCBI taxonomy): Eukaryota > Viridiplantae > Streptophyta > Pinopsida > Cupressales > Taxaceae > Torreya > Torreya grandis. Next base: position 3,180,690 of record JARHVA010000179.1, read on the forward strand.
TTTTTGTGTATGGATGTAGGTGAGGATGTAGCTTACACTGTGAGATCATCTACTGAGGTTATTGACATGCATAAGGAGAGATGTTATTCCAAATGAGTGGGAGTATATGGCAGCTATGGATTTAGGAGTGCGATGATACTATCACATTATGAAAAATGTGTCACTAATGATATATTTGATTGAGAGGTGGGATCATACCACCAATACCTTCCATCTACTGACCAAAGAGTTAATAGTGACATAGGAGGATGTGTATATGATTCTATAGCTACCACTCTAGGATGAGGATATTTTTGTATGCTTGAGAGGAGCATGATATACACATGGTCAATTTATATGGGGAACATGTTAGTGAGGTGACCTACCACTGTAAAATTTTTGTATATGAGCCACTCTATATGGTTGATGAGGATCAACATCATCTAAGCATCTTGATGATGATCAGGATCATGGTGTATGCATTACCAAATGTAGATAGAGGGAGATTTTTAATTATTTTGATAGGTGTGCTTATACAAATGATTGAGTAGTGGACCATTTTTTCCTAGGGTCTAATATTTTTGGCATAGTTATATAGAGAGCTATGAGGTTTGAGGTTATGATGGTGATATAGTTTATGTGTTGACCATCTTCTACACTATTGGGTATATGAACACATCATGGTGACATGACCACTAGGGCTATCTACCACTATCCTAGTTGGATTCAAGGTTGGATTTAGATAGTGGAGTGATGGGATTGCATAGACTCAAGTGAATGGAATTATGTGAGATATTTCCTACTATAGGCACATGATTAATGGTTTGATCCATGCATAAATCATGTGGATACCATATCTGACATATCCAATTTTTAGAGGTCAGGTAGAGTAGGTTATTGGGTTGTAGAGCTCACTATGGGTTAGGGGGAGACATGCTGATGAGTTAGAGATGGTACCTATATCACAATTTAGGAGGCAATTTGGTCTACTATAGGATATTCTTACTACCTTCCTTTGATATAGGAGGGATGACATAGAGGCACCTTTACCATTACCCTAAGAGACTGATGGGTCAAATTTTGAGGAGCTACTAACAAGGCCAAGTTTTTGGGACCTAGGGTGTACAATGGCATATACAGCTTGGTGGGTAGGGTTACATCTAGTGGTGGAGGTCAGGAGGCCACCAATAGACTTACAAGGGTTAGTCAGGGAGAGAGATGTAGTGCTATAGGCTCGAGATATAGTAGTATAGGCTTGAGATTTAATGGTGTAGGCTTGAGAGATAGCCCAGGCATAAGTGTTAGCCTTATAGGGGTAGGTGGTGACATTTTAGGGTCAAATTAGGGCTCTATAGGGTTAGGTTATAGAATTATAGGGCTAGGTGGTCATTTTATAGGGTTAAATGACTGTAGTGATAGTAGAGAGAGACAATCTAAGAGTAGTAGGCTAGGCTACTCCTCTTCTTCCTCTACCACCATAGGGACAAGTATAGGCTGGGCCATTATCAGGTGTTATGGGTCGTCCAAAAAATGTATCTATGGTGAGATATTTGAATACCCTAGATGAGATTGCTTACTATGAGAGGGTGATTAGAGAGTTCCCACAAATATAAAGATATTCAGAGTTTAGAGAGTAGGAGAGGTTGATGTCACATGTGATGGCTTCGAGCTCATGTCAATATAGATGGATGGAGAGTGGTGATGACACTGCCTCCTCATGACCACATATAGAGTTGTGAAGGCCCTGAGTATCAGTGTTTTTCATTTTTTATTTATATATGTTACATGTATATCAGCCTGTGAGTTGAAGATGTGAGATGTATATTTTGAGAGAGATTTATGATGTTTTGATGATGTAGATGATGGACATGTACTTGATCACATATTATGTATATGAGATGTTCATTTATTATGTTTTTGAGATGTATGTATTATGATTATGATGATGATATGGATGATGATTATTTAGATGATAATTTAATGCTATGTTAATTTGATGTTAAACACTGATCATGTTATTTGAGCTAGACTAGCCTTTCCCATATATGTGATGGTATATGCATAGCTGATTGGTTAGTTTCATATTAGCATTTTTTCATATTTGTGATGGTGTATGCTTAAAATGAATAGATTGAGTAGGTTAATTTATTTCAACATTTTTCCATATTTGTGATGGTGTATGTGTAAAATAAATAGGTTGGTTATGTTAGTGTTGGTATGACATTATTTCTTCATCTCAAATAGAGATATCAACATGCAATGTGGATGGGAAAATAAAAAGGCATAATACTCGTGCATTGGCAAAGAACGTATTTTAGAACATAAATAGGCTCAAGAAAATGAGCCTCTTTCATGCCTTATATCTATGAACCATTGTGTTTATTAGAGAAGCATCATGTTTACCTTATGTTAAGTGAGCTTCAAAGTCCCTTGAAAGAGTATGAGGGGAAAAAGGGTAGAATGAGGGAAAATGTTTAGATAACATAACCTACCAAGTAGAAATGATATGTCCCTTTTGTGGGTGACCCAAGAACTAATATAGGCAAGTCTATGACTTAAAGATTTTTTTTTTGTGTAAGATGATCAATGCGGGAAGCCTACAATGGGATTTTGTATAGGTTAAGGTCATACAAAGAGATGAGGAGCATTTTGTATTTGTTTTTCCATTTAAGAATAAATCTTGGCTTAGCCATCCTTTAAGGGAGTGGTCTAAACATTTGTTTTTAATTTTAAATAACTATCCTTTAAGGGAGTAGTCTATTGATAGTAGTAAAAGGAGGTTACATAGCTGTCCTTCAAGAGAGCAGTCTATGTTGAAAAACATGACCTAAGATTTTATAACCTTTTCAAATATCCCATTTTTTTTTAGTCATGGACAAGAATATAGAGGCTTAGGAGTTTTCCACTATGAGGATAAAACCATACTACTATGTAAGTTATCTAAGTGTATAGGAGTAAGGGTGAAGAGGAAGGGAAATGAATGTAATAGGGATGCTTAAGGGATGAGCTCAAGTTAAACAAAAATAAAGTGACAATAGTTTAAATAAATAATGGTCATAGATGTAAGGCATTTAAAGGCTCAGGTTCTAACCTTCCTTCAAGAGAAGACAAGCGATAAGTTCCTGAACCATACTTGTGAGTTATGATATAAGTTCCAAGCCAATTGGGAGCAAACTTACCCCATTTAATTTTCTCCATGTTTGTCACATGTTGATTTTATTTTAAGATGAGATATCTTATATTAAAATCTCACTCTTTGAGGTTTTTTTATAAGCACATTTGATACGCTCTTGATAGATTTGGAGGTGGTTGAGGGCTATGAGATGGTGTTCATCAAGCAATTCAAGTTGGGCCAAATGTTCATGGTGAAATTCATCATTAGTAAGTATGTCATATAGAGAAATGAAAAGAGAAGAAATCTATACCTCAAGAGGCAAAATAGCCTCCATCCCATATACTGATTAAAAAGGTGTAGCACATGTAGGGGTTTGAATGCTAGTGCAGTAATCCCATAAAGTGAAAGGAATGTGTGTGTGCCAATCCTTGCCCATATCATTGACTACCTTCATGAGAATCTTGGTAAAAGTTTTTTTAGAAGCCTCTACCTATCCATTATCTTGGGGATAGTATGGTGATGAGAAGCTTAATTTGATTCCAAATGCATCACAAAGACCTTGAACAATATTTTTTTAAAAAGACTTGCCATTATCAATTATAATATTGTGAGGTACACCAAAATGATAGATGATGTGATGGTTAATGAAGTCAAAAATTTTGTTAGCTTTAGTGGAGATGAGAGGGATGGCCTTAACCCACTTGGTGAAGTATTCAGTGGAAGTAATGATAGAATGATGATGGAGTAATGAATGAGGGTTAATCTCTCTGATTAGATTTACGCCCTATTAGGAGAAGGGACAAAATTCTTTGGAAACTTGAAATGTATGATTGGGAATGTGAATCAGGTTAGCATTTTGTTGACACTTGACATAATGTTGAACATAATCAACATAGTCTTGATGAAGTATGGGCCAATACTAGCCAAGTCAAAGGATACGTTTAACAACTGTGTGACCATTGAAATGCCCACAAAAAATACCATCATGGACTTTGTTAATAGAAAAGGGAGTCTTAATACTAATTAGTCATCTAAGGAGAAGACCATCAAAACTTCACTTGTAGAGAAGTCCCCCTAGTATAGTGTAATGAATGACACATTTTATGAAGGCCCATTTCCCATTATTAGAAAGATCAGGAGGGGTAATAGAGAAGGAAAGATAATCCATGATTTATTTATATCATAAGTCTTGTGGGTTGGTTATTACATTTCCAACAAAGAGGATGTTAGCTAAGACATAGAAAGGCAATGTTAAGCGATGCATGGTGACATAGATTCTTGAAGAGGAGGATGAAGAGGGTATGTGTGAAGCAAGTGAAGACATCATGTCAGAAAACTTATTTGTAGATCGAGGAATAGTTTGAAAGAGATAAGAATCAAATGATCCCAAGAGCATATCTACATGATGTTTATAGTACTTCAAAATTTCATTTTTGCATAGGTAAGAACCATTAACTTGGTTAATTACTAGCTGAGAATCACCAAAAATGGTTATGGATTTGATACCCAAGAAGAGAGCTATTTAAATTCCTAGAATCAAAGACTCATATTCAACCATATTGTTACTACATTCAAAATATAGTATAAATGACAAAGGCATAGGCTCACCATCTAGAGGAATAAGAATGACCCCCACACCCACACCATGTTGGCATTTATATCTGTCAAATAACATCATCATTTGATAAGAGATGTCATTGGTGGAGAGTGTTGTAATAGATTCATTAGGGAATTTAAGGTTTGAAGGTTGATTTTCAAGTAAAGGGGCAATAACTAACTAGTCAACGATTATTTTCACCTTAATATATTTTTGATAAATAAACTCTAAGTTGAATTCAAAAAGAAGCATGAGTCACCGAGCTACACGTTGGTCATGATATGGTTTGGAATGCATGTACTTGAGAGGACCAATATGTGTAACCACATAGGTTTTATGATTTATGAGATAATGACAAAGCTTATAGGTGGAAAAGACCAATCCAAGATAAAGTTTTTTAGTATGGGTATATTGAGTCTCATAATTAATAAGTGTGTAACTTATGTAATAAACTACATGCTCTTGATGTTGGTCATCTTGATGTGCAATCATAGCATCTAGAGAATGGTCTATTATGGAGATGTATAGGTAAAAAGGATGATTTTCCTTAGGTAGAATAAGAACCAATGGGGAAATGAGGTATTTTCTAAGTGTGTCAAAGGCTTCTTGGTAGTTTGTATGCCATTAAAAGGAGACAGCCTTTTTGAGGAGATGGTGAAAGGGTTGGTAGTGATCTAACAACTAGGAAATGAAGTGTCAAATTGATTGAATTTTGCCTTATAGGCTATGAAGTTGTTTGATATTAGTAGGTGGAGGCATCTTTAGGATTGCTCTAACCTTAGTAGGATTAACCTTGATACCATCAAGAGAAATGATAAAACCTAATATTTTATCACAAAGAACACCAAAGACACATTTTTTGGGGTCAAACATTATATTGGAGGAGACAAGTAAGTATGGTTTTGAGAATTATCAAGTGTTATTGATGAAGTTTAGACTTCTTGAGTAAGTCATCCATGTAATCTTCCATAGTTTTATGTGGGAGATCATGGAAAATGTAGGTCATGGCATGTTGGTAAGTTACACTAGCATTTTTTATGCCAAAAGGCATAACCCAATAATAAAAAGTTCCCCATGGGGTAATAAAGGTTGTAGACCAAAATTTGATTATATCTAGAGAATCCATCCATAAGTGATAGCATCTCATGGTTGATCATTAGATCAACAAGTTGGTCGATATTAGGCAATGGGAAATCATCTTTTGGATAGGTGAGATTAAATCATGATAGTCAATAAAAATACAGATTCCCCTAGTCACTTCTACAATAGGAACAATATTATAAATCCATTGTGGGTAGTTGATGGGTTGGATAAAGTTAAAAAAAAGGAGGTGTTGGAGCTCTTATTTGACAAGGAGAGTGATATGAGGATGCATGTTGTGAAGCTTATATTTAATGGGTTTAGCATATCAATTAGTGATAATGTTATGGGTGATGATAGAGGGGCTAATACTAGGCATGTCATTGTAAGACCAAGCAAAGGATTTGCTATGGTCATTAAGAAATGTGGTATAATCAACTTGTTTAGAGGAATCTAAATATTGGCCAATCTTTAGGATGCAAGGGTTATCATGGGAGGGTAGGTTGATGTCAATGGTTGATTCATTTAACATAGCTTGCATTTTAGATGGGATTAGTCATTGGATATAAGAATCATCTGCACTTATGTAGGTGAGAATTGGATCATCATCTTGACATTGGACAATGTTAATATTAGGAAAATCTTCATCAATTATTTTAGGATGAATGAGAGGAAGGGACCTTGTTTCCTTACCTTGACGATAGGTGAGAGGCCCCAAATGGATTGCATTTATTGAAAAAAAATTAGGAGGTATAGATACCTCTGATTCTATAGGTGATGGTGGAGAAGGTGGATAAGAAGAGACTAGTTCTTTGAAAATTGGTTTATGAGAGGTTTTAGTGAGTTTATTTAGCTCATCATATCCCACCCCATGCCTCTTTTTGGAATTTTTAATGGTGTTACTAGTAGGATATTCAATAGGCATATGGACACCTTGATCATAATGACCCAAACCAAATCCTTTCTAGGCCACCTATAGAGATAGTTATGAGTGAATCTAGGGTTACTGAGGAAAGAGAAGTCATAAGTAAATGGTTGTGGTGAAAAATATGGAGTGCTAATAGTGGGATTTTGATCAATTCCCCTATATGTGAAATTGGTTTGAAGGTTAGGGGGGCCATAAAGGATGACCATCCCAATATAGGGATCATAATTTGGGTACATGTGAATCCTTCCATATTCTTGTGGAGTATAGAACATGTCAAGCATCAACAAATGATATTCACTGAGTGAAAATTGTTGAAAGGTTTCCTCCATGGGATCTTTGTTAGGAATTTGTGTTTTTGGTATCTATGTAACCGTGGGAGTGGAGCTTGTGGAAAATTTAGAAGCATCATGCAAGGAGGATGATGTTTTAAATGGGATGAGAACATCATTGGGACTATAGGTCATATTACATGTTTTAAATAGAGGTGGGTCAATAGGTATAACATGTAATTTTCTATCATGTTCAAACTTGACACAATGGTGAAAAGTTAAGGGTACACATGCCATAACACATATCCAAGGTCATCCAAGTAGTTTGTTATATTGGAACTCTCCTTCTACAACATAGAAGAGCTTAGGAATTATGTAGGGACCTACATAAATATGTAAAAAAATAGTGCCCATTGTAGTAACTATAGTATCATTAAAGAAATGAAGTACCGCATCAGTTTAAGACATGAAATTTTTAGGAAGCGCTAGCTATTTGTAGGCCTAAGTGGAAATAATATTAATACTAACTCCCCAAATAGTCATAACTCTCTTGATACAAGTTTGATTAATATATGCAGTAATGAAAAGGGTAGAATCTTAATCTTCAGGGTGTTGAAATGGAATTTTTGAATCACTAAAAGAAATCAAGGAGAAAAAAATTAAGGGAGCTGACCAAAGCTGTAAGAGGTTAGGGATCATATAATTGTACCTCAATCACTTACAAATCACTAATCAAATCTTGACAATGTTAGGATGAGTTTTGGATTAACTCATACAAAGACATTTTCATAAGAGTTTGGTGAATCTATTTCACCATTGAGCTTTGAATAATGTTTGAAGATGTTTTTTTAGGAACACACAAGCTGGAAATCTTAGGATTAGTAGGGGGAGTGTCTTTGGTGAAGGGATGGGTCCAAGGTGTAGTGACCTTTTCCTTAGCTTTATCTTTTTGGTTTTGTGATTGTGTGGCTAAATTAACTATGTTGATCTAAAAAGTTGGTGAAGGAGGTGGTAAAGGGGTTACGATGAGATGTTTGGGTTTGAATTTAGGTGGAATAGTAGGAGGCATAATAGATGACAAAGGTGTAATAACATGAAGGTTAATGGCAGTGTCATCAAAAAGAGTGTCAACATCGAAGTGTTACTAAATAATCGCTATGAGGGCTTAATGGGAGGAAGAGTTATTATCGAAGATTAAAATAACTAATGTAAGAAAAAGCTTTGAGAAATTATGAGTGGGCTTGCTCTTGTTATACTAATAGGAGTGGACACCTTCTTTTGTTTCAGTGTTATAAAGGTAATTTTATGTGGTGTATTGTTTGGTGATGATAGAGTTACATGTTTTTTTGTCACTTTCTTTGTGTCAGATGTGAGAGGCCTAACAGATGGAAAAGGTAGGAGTGGAGGTATCTTAACATTTTTTTTGGCTTGGTTAGATGATATTCCAACTAAAGTATAAGGGTACAACCCCAAAATGGATGGTAAAGTTGAGGGTTGAAGAAGGGATCAGTGAGATCTAGGAGGCTTAATAGTATTTTGTATTTTAGGGTGAGAAACTCCAACTTGTGGTTGAGAAAAATCTAATTTCACCTGTAGATGAATTAATTAGAAATAAGGCATACACCTAAGGGCTTGTTCTACTTTAATGTAAAAGATTCTTGTGAGGATGAGGGTTCTAACATAGATGGCAAAACTTTTGGTGCTTTTGGTGAAGAAGCTATAGCTTTGTCAAAGACCTTAGGGTAAAGGGTAGTAAGGGGATTAGTGGTAAAGGTTGAAATTCATTGTGTTAGATACATAGTCTTAAGCTGGTCTCAAAATGCCATATGGTCAAGCTTCATGGAGTCAAGAAATTCTAGACTTTTCACCAAATGTGAGAAGGGTTTTGATGAAGTTGACATAGGCCTTAATGTTATGTATTTAGAAAAGTACAATGTTTGATAAAGAGGGAAATTTTTGGTTTCTACTACTTTGGGCTGAAGATGAGAAAGAACCACAATGGGGTCTTCTTTGATAGAGATGGGAGAAGAGACTTGATTTGCCATGGGTGGAGGGGAGGTAGGTGAAGTAGGTTCCTCAAGAGGGTAAAGTATAATTATTATGGCTCCCTCAACACATGGGTGAGGCATGGGTAAAGTATGATCCTCCATAGGTAAAATAAGGGGTAAGAGTGGTGCAATTGGAGTAGGCACAATAGGTCTCTCATCTATTATGGGAGTAGATGATATTAACTCTTCTAGGTGTAAAGGTGAAGTGGGTAGGGTACTAATCTCTATAAGTGGAGGAGAGGTAAGGGAAGAAGGTTCCTTAAGAGGGTATAATGCAGGAATGATGTTCCCTTTTACATGTTGTTGAGGGACAGGGAGAGTGTGGTCTTCAAATGGTAAGATGATAGGTAATATTGGTGTAAATGAAATTGGGATTACAGGCTCCTCAGGTGGAAAAAGGAGTGGAAAAGGAGGCTCTTCCTCTTGAGGGAGTGTAATGGGTGAAATAGGCTCTTCTACCTAAGGAGGAAAAATGGTAAAAATAGATGCCACAAAATGTGGGGGAGGAGTTGATGAAATAAGTGTCTTCTGTTGAGGGGCAGGTTGAATTGAAGATAAAAGAAAGACCATATTAACCATATGGATCATATGATCACCTAAGCTAGTTATGAACTAGATAATATTTTGATTTGGTGAATGGTTAGGAAAAAGATGTTTGAACACATCCATACTTTGATTAGGAGGTGCATTAGGATTATCCAAGACAAGCTCACCTCTATCAAGCATATCTTGAAAAATGTTCTTGAGTGTCTTGTAATTATTAGAGTTATGGCCTTTAACTCAATGGTAACCTCAAAACTCATCTTCCTTGTACCAGGTTGGGATAGGATGGGAAATGTCAAACTGTATATGAGGCTTAATATTAGGAAGGGTTATGAAACCTTGTTGCAATAGTTTCTCCAAGATGGATGTATATGATTTCCCAATGGGAGTGTATTATCTTTGTTCATACCATTATTGGAATTGCTTGGTCAGATTTTAAGAAGTTGAAGTATTTAATTAGTTTTTGGTTATGGAAGAGACTGACTTAATGACTACTGGATTGGTAGAGCCTTTAGCCTTTTGGTTAGAGGGAGAATTTTGAGAGGAGTCATTTGACTTGGTATTGGGATTCTTACAGTGAAATTTGACTTTTCCTTCATTAATAACACAAACCTCAAGTTTGTGTGCCATTGTAAAAGCTTCATCAAATGTGTGGAAAGTTTGTACCTAGAGTGTGGAAGAGATGTGCTTAGCACATGCCCTTGAGAAAATATCAATAAGCTTAGGTTGGGGTAAGGAGAAAGAGAGTTGATTGATCAAGCTTCTCCAATGAGTGACAAAATCTTTAGTAAACTCATCATCAAATTATCTGATAGAATATAGGTCCATTATAGAAACCTTCTTAGAGAGTTAATAGAGAAATGGTCTAGGAATATTTATGCAAGTTGGGTAAATGAGAAAATGGAATGCTGAGGTATAGAGCTATACCAATTCAAGGCAACAACTAAAAGAGACATAGGGAAAGTGTGAAGTAGTAATGCATCATCATGTCCTATTAAATAACAAGCATGTCTAAATGCTCACAAGTGCTATTATGGGTCATCTTTACTCTAGAAATGAGTAAATTTAAGGAGCTCTCATTGGCTTGGATAAGGGAGAATATGAATAGAAGGATGGATTGGTTCATTGCATATCTAATCATAAGATAATACATTCTTTGAACCAGAAATAGATGTCTCTAGAGTAGACATCTTGTCCATTAGCATCTTAATGAGGTCTAAAGGGGGATTAGTTTGGGGTTTCCTCATAAGTTATAGGGAAGGTGATAGGAAGTAGAGGGAGTGTATGACATAACTTGCTGAGGTTGTGTTGAGGCAACATAAGGATAATGAGTCATAGGCTGAGGTGTAGAAAGAAAAGGGACTTGTCCCATTGGGTTGGAGACTACACCTTGGTTGGTTGTTATTACTATAGGTTGAATTATTGGTATGGTTAGACTGGATGAAGGGTGAGTGATAACTCAGGTAATTATAGGTGTGAGGGTGGATGAAATAGGTACCACTAAATTTTGGAATGGGGTGTGACTTGTCTAAACTGATTGTGGTTATGAAAGTAGGGAAGTTACACCAATGTTTAGGTGGGATTGGGCAGTTGAAGATGCTATAATTTGGACATTATTTATAGTTGAGTTACTTGTCAAAGTGGTGGGTTGGGTAACCATGGGGAAAATAGTGAAGGAAACTAAAACTATGGTTGTCTCCATTAAAGAGGTTGGCATACCATAGATTGGGTCACCCAAATAATTATGGGTTCAGCTCATAACAAGGTAATGTTGAAGGGATGCCACATTATGATCAAGAAATTTAGAAAAATCTTGATCTCCTTCAGGCATAATGGGAATTTGGTTAGGGATGGGAGTATGCTCTATATCTAAAGTATGTTCCATGACAGAATCAAAAGTAAGAGGGGAAGGTGGATGTGGTTTCCAACTTGCATAATCATCAAGAATTTTGGCCTAAGCTTATGTCAATACCATGTAAGAGGTGGTTTAAATAGTCTTACTACCGTGTATTTGAAACAAAATAAAGAAAAGCTAGGTTTGAGTGTAGGAGAATGGGTTATTTTAGCTTTCTATTTTGAAAAAATGAAACTACACAGTTGTTGATGTTGGTAGGGATGATCGATATTAGTAGGAATAGTTTGCTGATGTTGATGGAATAACCAATGTTAGTAGGTAAAGTTTTTTGATAATGATAGGGTTAATCAATGTCAGTCACTGTGAAATCCTGAGAAATAGAAAATTTGATGTTTTAAGAAATTAGAGGCTAAAAATAGGTAAAATAGTGGATGTAAAAGGTCTGTGTAAGAAGGAATAACACTCAAAAAACCTGAGATAACAAGTTATACAAACTAAGTTTTAGAAATAGTATTGATTTTTTGAATCAATAGAAAAGTATCCTTACCAACTCAAAAACATAGAAGGTAATTGAAAAGTAGAAAAAGAACATTCAGCCATCAACTATTAAGTCTTAGAGATTAATTTTTAGTCTCCTATTGGCTTATGCCTTAATCAGATAGTGAGAAGAGAATTTGGTTGCAATCTAGAGCTAGTTTTAGGTTAGTTTTGGTGCTTAAGAAGAAATCTATGTTAGACTAGGTATGTGGTTTGTTATAGGTGCTTGCTCTTTATACTTCATAAACCTAGAGCTAAGCTAGGCCACTTAGCCAAAATATACCTTCTGTCTAGAGATTATACTCTACCAGAGAATGAAGTGGGTTTTCCCCTTGGTGTTGAAATCTAAGTAGGATAGCTAGGTAGGGTAAGGTGATCCACTAGGTGATGAAATATTGATGGGCATTTTTTTAGGTGAGTTTAGATGCTTGTTTATGTGAATGTGGTTTGGTTGTGTAACATAGGTGTACTATGATTTATTCAAAATGCTTGTAATTAACTAGGTGAGTTAATATCAACAAGCAAACTATGAAATGCAATAAGTTTTAAACCCAAATCTAAAATGTTTAGATTCCAATGAAAATAGAGAGTTAATAGGAATAGAGTATAAATTTGAATATGCTAATGTGCATGAAAGAGGAAGTAAAGAAGAGTTTATCTTTTTTTTGGTAAAATAAAATGACAAATTTCTTTTAGAGGCAAGGAGAAAAGAAAGAAGATTTCAATTTTAATGCCTTTTAAACATAGAATAAGATATTGAATTTTTCATTTTTAAGAGGAAAGAGAAGGAAGAAGTGTAAGAAATGAAATTTTCACTATAATTCACCTTTATGAATGTTTAAAACAAGAAATAAACCCAAGGAAAACTCTAGGGTCCCATTGGGCGTGCCAAAAATGTTTCACTAAATTTTGTCTATTTTAGGTCTAAAGGAAAATAGAAAGAAGGATGGGGATAAGTGATTAAAATGAACCTAGATTTGGTTTGCGCATCATATCTAGACATTGTGAGCACTCCTCTTTAGGCTAGGGAGGACTACCTATAAATAAGAAAGCACTACCATAAGATGTTTGTTAGCAAATAAATGAGTGGGCTACCAAGCTACACGCTTGTTCTAGGAAGTGTGAAACTTCCCTAGAGATGATAGACCACTTTTGAGAGGTAAAAAAATAATAAATAACTAAAAGAGAGGTAAAGAGAGAGTGAAAGAGAGATAAAATTATTGTTATTAGCAACCTATATGTAGTAAAGAGTGACAGGGTGTAGGTGAGCCACTTTGTTTGTGTTTTAGAAGTTGATTGGGTAGGTTTTGAAGAGGCTAGGGAATCCATAGTCACCGACATCAGTAGGAGAGTGATTGATATTAGTTATACTATCGAGGTTGATAATGAGGTGATCAATTCTATTTAAGCTACCAAGGTTGCTGGGGGCAATAATTATCTAGAAAGTTTTAGAAGGCTTTCCCAGGTCTGGGAACTAGTTTGGATTAGGTCAGGGAGGTTGAGAGAGTTATGAGAGGGAGATTATGGATTTGTTAAGTCTACTTAGAGGTTTGGTATGTCAGGTAAAGGGAAAAAAAGTAAGGAAGCTTTGTAACTCCCTCATGGGGGTATATTCAGAAGTGCGTAAAGCAGTGCAAGGTAGATATAAAGAAATAGAAGAATAAATATTTAAATGACCAATAGTATCAATGATATACTTAGCTATGGTGTTCACTGAATGATAAGTGCCAGATTGATAGTCCCTATTAGGGAGTTCTAACTTTAATGCATGAATAGAAAGAACAAGTGGGTGTTATTGGTCCTCAAAAGCTTAGTTGCTAATTGTGATTGACTTACGTAGGGTGATTGTAAGCTTGGATGTCAAAAAATAGAATGATGAGAGCCTGAATAAGAGTAAGAATTGATTTTATTAATTTATATTGACTTTAACTATAGGTTAGAGTTTGGCTTATATTGCCAATGTCGGTGATCCCATCGATGTCAGCCATGGGTTGACTGATGTTGGTGACCCTAGAATAGGTAAACCTTTCTATTTGTGGTTTGTTTTCTATTGTTGTGTGTGCCAAGTGTGACACCTATTATAAAATTATAAGAATAAGAGGTTAGGAAGGAAGTAGTTATTTAGGAATTTAGTTTGGAAGTAGGAATAAGTCTTGGGTAGTTAGGATGGGGGGACCAGGTCTTGAGGTGAATCATCAAGTGAGAATTAGTCATAGGGTGAGGTGGCCAAGTAATTTGGTAATAAGGGTTTTTAATTAACTTAATTAAGTATTTTAAATTAATTAAATGTGTGAGGGGTAAGAGTATGGGTTAGGGAGATTAATTTTTTATTATTAAAATGGGTTTAGGGGGGTTTTGACATAGGGAGTTATGTAGGTGTGTGTGACATAATTTATGTGTCTACAACAAGATCCATATCTCCAAAGAAGGTATGGAACCCTAAGCTTTAATTTTTAAGTATAATGGTCAATAAGTATATGTTTGTTCACACTTACTTCTTATTCACTTCCTTCTTATCAAATGGTGGGAAATGAACTTATATATATAGGAAGATTTTATGATAAATCCTTTAAAAAATGTTGACTAATAGGGTTGACCCAATCGACCTTGTACAATTTTAGACAATAATTCATAGGTCCTGAACTAGGTCTACCAAAGGTCAAAATAACTCCTAAGTGAAAATAACCTAAAATTATATAGGTCGACCCAGTTGAGCTTGTATAATTGACTGATAAAATGGGATCAAGGTAAAGAAAATTAGGATTAAGTGTGTCAAAAGTCTAGTAATGGGTTCAAATGAGAAGAGAAAGCTTAGGGTAAATGGTTGTAGGATACAAGTGTGTAGATAACAAGAGGAAAAAGGGACAACAATCCTAAAAAGCACCAATGGTTTTCCCACCCCTTTCTCGATGCACCTGTTAAAGTGTACACTTAGAGAGATTGAGACTTGATGGGTTCCTATAAGATACAAAGTGTTAGTAATTGAGAAAATTTTAAAAATATTATGTTTATACATATGCCCCAATTGAAGCTTATGATGTGTCATATGAGTGCAACATGAGATGGTGCTTTAGGAAATAAAACATGATAACACATAACACTGATGCTAAGTAAAGTGTAATAAGCAACAAATAAGATAAATGAAAGGACAAAATTGAAAAACACATACTTTTACTTGCCTTAGTTCTGTAGATAAATAATTAGACTACAATAAAAATGAATGTGTATAATGTAAATAACACTAGGCAACCTGTAGAAGTTAGTGCAAAAAATAGCCAAAAATTAAAATTTATGGAAGATAGGCATATGATAGTCGAAAATATTCTAGACAACATCATGAATCTAGAATATTTTATGGTTTAAAAAATGGATGAGTAAAAACAAAGATAGAGGAAAAACAAGGAATCTATCAAAAAATAATTGAAAGATTTGAATTTTGAAAAGCGTTTTTAAATAGGATGAAATGAAAGTCATTTGTTGTTTTTGACTTTGAGAAGGAGAGAAAAAGAGCTTTGAGAGACCAAATGAGCTAGGATGGAGAGGAGACAATAGGGTAGGTAAGAGGGACCTCGAGAGGCAGCAACAGGTTCACTACAGGTAGGCAACTAAGAATCTTAGGCCAATTTTTGAATATTTTAGTGTTTTAAGTGTATTTTTAGAAATTTGTAATTTTAAGCATTTCTAGATATCAAAATGAAACCAAATTAGATGATATGGGTAGGAAAAGTTGATTAGAGAAATGGGTTTGAAGGGTTTGGGAAAAGAAATGATAAAAGGCTTTTTTTTCACAAAATGTAAGGGGTTGATAGTGAAAAATAACTGGGTCGACCCAGTAGGCTAAAAAATGGCAAAATCCACATTGCTAACCTAGTAGGTAGGTGCTGACCCTATACATTTTGTAGACTATCAATTTAGTATAGTTTACCAACTAATCTAAAAAGTTTATAATGATAACATAGTACTAGGGGGGAAAATAAGAGGGTTGAATTAGATTTTTGAGTTAACCAAGTTAAAAATAGGGAAATTTTGGTCATACTAGTTTGACCAAAAAACTAGAATAGTATGGAAAGGCGTGTAAATGGCTGAAAGAGTGCTATAATGACCTAAAATGACCAACTAAGGGTAAAAAGGGATGAGTAGGCTAAAAATAGGTAAAAATTAATAAATTAAAGTAGTCTAGACTTATTTTTGATTAAAATTATAAAAATAATGTATTTTGACTATACATGACATGGAGGATCTTATACATCTTTTGTTATTACTTGATTATAGGGATGACCTAAATTCTAGTGATTAGTAGATGCATCATGGCTATCAAATATACTAGAGCATCTAATGATATGATATAGGGCAAGATTTATCTCTATAGGCTTGGGTGGTATAGTAGAGATGTGTAAGAAACCCTTGAGCTCAAATTTGTTAGTCATGTTCCTAGGATGTTGGGAAAGATTGACTAACAACTTCATATGGGAGGTTGAGGGTGATAAAATAGAGTTTGATATCACTCTATAATATATTCAAGCCATATTAGGATTGCTGATAGTAGGGACACTTATTAAGACTAGGATACTAGATAGTGATGAGGAGAGGAGAGCCTTATTCATATGGGCTATAGGCTTAGAGATGATATACTTAGGCCAGAGATTGAGTATATTTGACATGTATAATTTATAGGTTATAGAGATCCAAAAGGCTATGATAGGACTTGTGATAGCATGAATATTGTGCCACAAGTCAGACATCAAGGTACCATTATTTGTGATAGCCTTGATTTGGATGATACTAAAGGAGAGAGTAGTATATGATTTAAGATATATCATATGGGTCCAACTCATACATGACATATATGGGATGTTAATTAGAGGGAAAAATTCTAATGGATTGATTATATTACTGATGGCATGGATCTATGAAAGGTTTCCCATATATGGACCAGATGGGTTGCCCCATGTGGTTGATGATAGGTCACCTTGGGTATTGAGATGGAGAATGAACCAGATAGTGTAGGCTATGCCCCATGTTCTAGTGCTATGAATAGTGAAATGTATAGACATAGTGTGATAGCCTTATAGGCACATTATGATTACATGGCCTAGCTAGGACATAACTACACTAGATTTAGCATAGATAGAGGTGATAAGACATTATACCTAGTGGATAGAGCCATATCTGATGGCATGAGTTATAAGATAGATGGGCTTGCCTCACCCAAGGGTGCCAATAGTGGTGCCCATGGTTTTGGCATGATATGTTAGAGAGCCATGGGGGAGGGGAGGGTTAGGGCCACTAGTGGTGAGGCCAATGCTTAGGCCGCATTGTGAGAAACCATAGATTGGTCAAGCATGACAATCAATAGAGTAGGAGGAGAGGGATGAAAAGGTGAGAGTACCAAAAGTACCACCACTAGATATACAATAAGAGTAGTGACCATCAAGGAGACATCATTGATGGAGTCAAGAGGAGTAGGAGATAGCAAAGATTGTGGATATCTCAGATGACCTAATAGGTAGGCTAGGGTAGAGTTGGAATATAGAGAGGCCACTCTAGCATAGGATGAGATAGACTCTAGCTATGATTATAGGATTTTTTTTTTGGAGGAAATTGATAGAGGAGGTTCTTAGAAGTCGCATAGAGGGGGAAACTATGCTCAAAGGTCACACAGATGGTGAGACAATAGTGGATGATACATAGATAGGTAAGAAAAGATGTTTAAAAATGTTTGCTTAAGTTTATTTTGAAATATGCTAGAGATAGATAGAATTTGAGATGTAACAATGATTTAATATCTATCTTGTTTGCTTTTTGTAAGTTTAGTATAGGAGGATGAGATCAAATGGGGGTACCTTGTGAGGGGAGCACTCCATGATGTCTTAGATGAGGTAATGATGTCGTATGACCTTGCTTCACTAGAGGACCCCAGGGTACCATCTACCCCAACTCAGGGGAGCTAGTTTAGAGTAGCTAAAAAGGAAATAAGATACATATGAGAATACAAAAAGAGGGGGTAACCACTAATAGAGATGGGTGTAGATGAGACATGATTATGGAAGGCCTTGGCTGAGAATAGGGATACACATCTAGCTATAGTGACATAGATTATACATACACAAGTTAAGGATATAACAACATAGGAGTAAGAGAGAGTGACACATCTAGTGACCCTAGCCTAGTTGGCATAGGTGCAGGCTCAAGTAGCTCATCTAAAGGCAACCTCATTACAAAATTCTATTTGGAGGGGTCAGATCAAGGCATCTATAGGCAATGTGGTTAGGCCACTAGATAGGAAGGATGGGGCCCATCCATAAAGCTGGAGCATTGTATATGATTATATTTTTGTATTAAAATCATGATATATATATATATATATATATATATATATATATATATATATATATATATATATATATATATAAGGATCATTTTGACATTTTGGATATTGGTTGTATGTGTTATCATTATGGTTATGGTTTTGGATGCTTTGGATACATTTATTTCTATCACATGTATTTATATGTTTATTGTATATGCTATAGGAAATATATGAGGTGGGGTTTATTTTCTAGCATTATGGAGGACACATGTCTGGTTAAAAAGAAATAGGAAAAAAGGAATTGGTAAAATATAATCAATCAAAAATATATTACACACTATTTAAAGTTGGTAAATGTGTAGTAACAAGTAAATGACTAAGTATAAAGAACTAAAGGGAATGGTAAACTAGATGGTAAAAAGGAATTTGTTTTTAAACCAAATGAAATATTTCCCCCAAATTAAAACAAGTAAACTCATACTAAATCACATTGAAAAGTATGAAAATAATGTAATAAAGTGGAAATCATGAAAAAGGACAAATGGTATAAAAAAAAAGCAATGGAGTCAATCAATCATACTATATCATGTTGGGAAGTATAAGAGAAAAAAAATTGGTTAAAATTGGTGTTAAATTTATCACACTAATTCATGCTGGGAAGTATGAAAAATTCAAGAAATGTTTGTATTCTTACATGCACTCATAAAATAGGAAGATAAAAGTGAAATAAAAATGAAGTAAGCATAAAACATACTAAATCAAGTTGGGAAGCATGTAAATGACATATAACTTCATAATCAATCACATTCTGTCTCATATTTGACACATGTAATTTTTATTGTGACTTGCATTATTGGAAAATTTTGTGAGGAGGGATAGGTCCTATCTATGGTCTTATAATACAACTCACAAAGGGAACACCACTAAGGTGGAATAAATGTGAAAATTGAGTAATAAAGGATGTGGGTAATATGAAGGTGAAATGGTGGTAATTTTGAAAGAAGGCTAGATCTTATCCATGGTCTTATAATGCAACTCAAAAATGGAATCCCCAAAGGGAGTAATTAGTGAAAAAAATAATATTTCTCAAAAGGAAATATAAAGAATGTATGGAGTGAAAAACAGAGTGTAAAAATATTTACTTAGGCATCTTATGAGAAGACCTTAGGAGACAAGAGGCATACTAAGGACACGAGAAGACACTAAGTGACTAGTGACCATCAATGTACAAAGGAAACCTGTTCTCTATAGACACTAAGATGTGTAGGAAAATAAGAGTGCTACTAAGATCAAATCATGAAGGTAAGTTGGTACAATAAAATTAAAATGGACCTCCCTTCCCATGATGTGCTCCCCATTCCTCAAGACCCCTTAGAAATCCATCAATCTACTACAAATATGGGGTATTTGTGTGAGAAAGTAGGTAGCACTAAAATATATTTTTTATTCTCCTTTTCTAATATACTAACCTACTGCACCCCAAAGGACCTTGGCTCTACCATGAGGCCAACTATGGAGTTTGATATTTGAATAGAAGAAGGGGATGTGCTTTGAATCACATCTTTTAGTGTGGTTTAACTTTTAAGAATATTTTTTCCTTTTGTATCATTTCCTTTTGTTTAAATGATTTGGATTTTGAATTTTTTTATGGATTTTATGATTCCTCCTCCATATGGACTTGGAATAAACAATCATGAGAGATATATTGATACACATGAATGAGTTGTAGGCTTAGGCTAAAAGAAGCTAAGTAACCAAAGACAAGACTAACTAGGACACTTAGGCTTAACAATGAACCAACATGTTATCTCAAGTCTCAACCATGTATATACTTAGTTTGTGAAAATGGGGAAGAAAAGGAATAAGGAGATTCAAAGTGGACTAGTATAAGGAAAGTATAATGAGATGAATTATTTGCTAACTAATCATATGGTAATAGGAAATGACTAAAGGGTACCAAGTTCATATAACCAAGTCATAGTGATAATTAACTATGAAAAAATAGAGATAAGAAAACAAAAAATCATAACAAGACAAGAAAGGGATATGAAAGAAAGGAAGTAGGAAAAAGAGAAGAAATATATTTAAAACATAAATGACAGTATGAGCAATAAATAATGTAAAAGTAGAATCACCATGTAAGAGAAATAATAATTTGACATAGTGTCAAATGATATAATAACTAGATAAAGATAAGATTAGAGCACATGTCCAATCCAAATGAAAATGCAAAATCACCATGAATGTGATCATAAATACTAATAAATTTTCCCATACATATTATCCAAATCATGAAATAGATCTCTATGAAGATGGATATGAACTACTGCTAAAGTCTTGTCTATCTTTAATGAAAACTAGGAAAATACTTCTTATCTAATCTCCTTAATATGAAAAGTAGGAATTATTGATTGATTATAATGAGGAGGAAAATCAAGCAAGGGATGATCAAGAGAATGCATAGGATTGGGCTCTATGGGAGATGTAGGAATCACTGGTGGAGAAGGATCCATAAGTGAGGGAAGATCCACGAGTAGAGGCATAGAAGGTGATGAAGGGACCATAAGAGGGGATGGAACCATAGGAGGTGAAATGATGGGAGAAGAAGGAGGATCCTTCTAGTGGGAATGTCTTATGGAAGGAAAGGTAAAATGTCTAGGAATAACTATAAGGTGATCCTTAAGGTGTTGTTGAAGGATGTAAAAATGATCAGTGTGATGGGTTCCGCATTGGTGCCATTGATAATACACTTCACCATACTTAGGCATATATTCAGGTAGAACCTTCAGGGGAGGCATAGTTTTATTTGAGGACTAAGGGGAAGAAGGATAAAAAGTATTAATATATTATCATAGCTTGTGATAATGGGTGGATGAATAATGATCTATTTCATGAAAGCAATATATACACTTGTGAGTGGTCTTAGTAGAACTCATGGTAGGAGGTGTAATAGGAGTGGAAGAAGCTAGAGGAGACTCGTTGGCCCATTTGGTGGGAAATAGAGTCATCTAAGGAAAAGAAATCAAACCATCACCAAGGAAGGGTGGTGGTGGGGAAAGAATAGAACTAGGATCAATGAAAGGAGCAATGGGATCAGAATTAGGGATAGACTTAGGAATAGTAGAAGCATGAATAAGATCAACTATAGTGGGAGTAAGAATGGGCTTAACTATAGCAAGAACAAGAATAGGTTCAAAAGTGGGTTCCATTATGGGAGGGGCAGGATCTATAAAAGACCTATAAAGGGTCACACTCATCTCAGGGGTAAACTAAATATGATGTTTAAGGTACCTAGCAAAGTGGTAAGGCCCAGTCATAACATGATCCATGATCATACTCCTACAAGGATATTTATAAACTAGAGGTGTCAGTACCATTTATACCCTATGATAAAGAGGAACAATACTAAAATTAGGAACTATAATTGGGGGAAAATGGGAATATGTACAAAAAGACTCAAACAAATAATAATAATAATAATAATGGACAATCTTAGCATTATAGGCCTAAAAAAGACCACCTAAGAATGGATCATCTAATGAATAACCATCATCATAATCTGGTGTGTGAAGGTTAATGATGCAAGTAAGGATGACCTTATCATCTAATGAAGTATAGTAAATATAATGCTATGTCTTGATTAAGACAATAAGAATGCCATCACAAGTTGGTTTGCAAGAATGAGGTTGAAAAGAGGCAAGAAGATATGAGATGAGAGATCATAAGTTTTAATCTTCATGTTGATCTCATCAGGATCATCATCATCAAAATCTAAGAGGTTATGAGGAATGTTCCCAATGAGTTTGGGATACCCATTATAACCTTGAGTTGAATTGATGGGGAAATTGAAGAATTAAGACTCACATAATGGAACACTAGGTAAAGGTTCAAGAGTAGGAATTTTGTAAACACCACGGTCTTGGAATTGTTTAAAATTCCAAGGGTTAATGCCACCCTAAATCTTATAAATGGCACCATTATGAGGGAATTTAATGCATTGGTAGGTAGAATAAGCAACTATTTTTATATAATGAGTCCATAGCCTAAAAAACAAGAGGTTATAAGAGAGGAAAATTAAATATCATCACCTTCACACAGACAGTGATAGGTGGGATAGTAATGGGAAGCCACACACAACCTAATGGAGGAATTTTACTTCTATCATATCCTTGGCATGTGATGCATGTGGACTTGAGGTTGTATTTTGAATATACAAGGGTCTTAATGAAATTGAGAAAGGCAACACAGGTGATGGAACCCTCATCAATCAATGCACACTTGACTTGGATATCACCTATTTAGACACTAATTAACAAAGGAGGATCATCCGTGCAAAGTAGAATCTTGTTAGGAATCATAGACGCTATAGGAAAATTTAAAGAAAGAGAAGTATTCAGATTTTTTTCAACATGAATGGACATATCTTCACACTATTGTAATATGTTATCCTCAGATCTAGATAAGGATATTTCACATCCTACTAGGGGAGGATGAGGGATGTTCATTTTGAACAATAGTTTCATAAGATGGTTTCTATGATGTAGAGAGGTCCTCATAATCTCATGGAATGGAATTTGGGATGGGAAATTAATAAGATCGATAATGGGATCACACTCATCATAACCCATGAAAAGGTTGTTATATATAAGTGAATAATGATTAAGAAGGTCCTCAAAAGGAGGAAATGAAGTGTATCATAATTTTTTTTGATAAGAAGGAGAAGGTTTAGAACAAGTTTGTAAATTGTGTTGTGAAGATGAAATAATTTGTTCAGATTGATTTTAAGAATTGGTAGAATAAAAGTTAGTATAAGCTTGATTATCATTAGTGTTAAAAGATGGAGGGATGGTATAAATAGAATTAGAAGTGTTATCCAAATGATAATTAGGAATCAGATTGTCAAAGGTTATAAGGTCATCTTGCCACAACTCATTTAAATGTTTTGGAGATGAATCCTAGATAACATGATATGTTTGAGGTAATAGAGGAGTGTAGATAGGTTGAGTTTCAATAAAATTAGCCACCCTTCACATATTAGTCATGTGAACCATATTCTCTTTGGAAGTAGGGTTAACAAGACTTTCTACATTGTTAGTGGAATGGGTGGGCTTGTCTTGGGTGTCTTGATTAGGTTAGTGATTAGGAAGAGGGTTTTTGTAGATGGATAAATAAGCATTGGAATGATTTAAATTTTGAGTTTTAGTATGATATTCATGAGCCTTAAAATCAGTTTCATTATCTTGTTGATGTTTTTAAATGTTTGAATCATGATCAAAATTAGGACCAAGAAGAAAATCCATAGATAAATTATAGAGCTGCCTATAGGTCTCATGAGAGTGACCCCAGCTAGCATGAAACCAACAAAAATTATTAAGATCATACCAAGATTTCATAGGATGAGTAAATTCAAGTTTTCATAGAAGAGGCCTAGGTAGATGCTTGAGTAATTTAGCTAAGGATAGAGTTTTGTGAATTTTAATGTTATTTGGTGAAGATAGATGAGGATTGGTATATTGTTGAGGTGTATCTAGTTCTAAAAATTGGTTAGGAATGATAGCTTTAATAGAAAGAATGGTGTCATATAAGGCCATGACACCATCATTGGTAGCATTACAATTTTTTTTCTTAAGTAAGAGATGATGAACCGTAGAAGGTTTTGGTAGATCGAATTGATGCATAAGGAAATAGAAATTTAGCTTGGTCAATAGGATCTTCCAAAGTATGTGGAGAGAGTGCATGGAATTTATATTGTGACTTGGAAAAAAGAGCATTAGTGAAGAGATGGAAAAGGTTATCATCAACCATGTTAGGTTCACACTTGTTTGAAAAAGTTTTCCACCTTTTAACAAAATCTTAACCTATTTCATTTTCAAGTTGTTTACAATTTATGAAGTGGGCAAAAGTGTTTTTAGGAAGATCACTAGTTTGAAATTATTGAACTAAGGCATTCACTAAATCTTCCAAACTAGCAATGGAATGAGTTCTATGTTGATTTTACCAATCTAAAACATCACTCATGAGGGTTTTGGCTAAGATTTTGGTAGTGGTAAAAGTGTTTAATTTACCCCAATCCTTATAAAGATTTCTAAATGTTTTAAGATGAAGGGTAAGATCAGTTGATCCATTATAATAAATCATAGGGGTGATATGTCTTATATCAATATTAACAATTTGAGAGCTAAGAATCTCATTTTGAATATGTTTAATGGTTTTGTTGACCAAAAGAGGTTGAGGAATAAGATTACCTTGGGAATATCAAAGAGGAGGAGGGTGAACATTTTAGTTATGTGTTCCCAAAGGTATTGGTTGAGGATGAGTTTGAAGATGCAGAAGGTGATTTTGCATTTTCATCATTTGATTTGTGTTATGATATTGAAAGGATTGAAAGGTATTCATTTTATTGAGTGTTTGTATCAAAATTTTATGGGTTTAATCAACATTTTTAACATTAGTTGAAGCATTAAAATTGGTATTAGTGGCTTGGGTACCACTATTGGTATTGATAGGAGATTGAGAGGAACTATGAGAATGAGAGGCATTAGTGGTAAATTTTTTTTGTGAAGTAAAAGATGGACTAGTGAATGGATGAGAAGAAGAAGTAATCAAAGCATGAGTATATTGGGTAGTAAACAATGCACTAGTAGAAGGATTAAGGATATAGGATATCATAAGAGGCTCACTAGATGTATAACCTAACATGTTAGTGGTGATACTAGGCATGTAGGTAAAAGAAGTTAGAGAAGAAGAGGTCATGCTATGAGATGGGGTCATAATCAAAGGAAGAGGTTGAGAATCAAATAAATTGGTACCTCCAGATCCATTTGAGAATCTGGGAGTAGGTGAATTAGGCTCTTCATATTGAACACTAATCATAAGATGGTAAATGGTAGAGTGATCTTTTCCTCAATGTTGAGGAAATTTATAGATAAAGAAGATAATTTTGAGGGAATACTCTAATTTAGGTTGGTCTTCTAGGGAGAAAAGATGATTATGCTATGAAGAGGTATTAGGAGGGGAGTTCATTATGTGAGTGGCTATGTGAACATTACTCTCATCCAAAAGAGGAACCTTACTATACATATGATAAACCCTATAAAGGTTAGTAAAACTCATCATGTTTATCAAATTCAACATAGTGTTGTCTTCAAATAGAAAATTCAAGATGAAGGAAGAGGACTAAAATCAAGTAAGAGAAATTCAAAATCAAGGACATAAGAAGTGGAATAAACAGTATAGGGTCGACTAGGTTGACCTAGTAGAGAAAAGAGGGTCTACAAATAGTACAGGGTCAACTAGGTTGATCCAATATAGTAGATAAAGGCTATAAAAGGTGTACATGGTCAACTAGGTCAACATGGTACAATAGACATGGAAAATTAGAAAGCCTAAAATAGACTGTGTCAATTGAAATGACTGTGTATTGAGAATAATTTTGCAAGTAATTTGAAAAGTAAGAATAAAGTGAAATAAACAATAAATTAGATCAATGAAGTTGATCCAATTGAGGCACATATCACAAATCCTTACACTAACACTTGCTAATACAAGTTTTTGTAATAAAAAATATAATTGAGCAAAGAGCAAGCAATCAACTTGGAAAGTAAAAGTGAAATATTTGGTCAACCTAAATGTTATTTATATTATTATAATATCTTATTAAATGTGATGGAAAATTATCTATAAGCAAGGAGCTATAAAATAATCTAAATATAGTTTTAGGATGTTTGAGCTGAAAGGGATCTGTATTGGCAATGGTACAGGCTAGGTATTGGGTCCTATCCCCTCACTTCACATACCATAATGATAAGGGTGTTAGGTCCTTATCTAGAATATACCATTAACCACATATTTATACATGGCCAAAAAATCAATTTGGATTCCCCCTTGGTGATGAAATCTAAGTAGGTTGGCCTTGGGTAGATAATTGTTAAAGTGCTTGTTAATATTTTGTGATTTGGTCATGTGTGCATAAAATAAAAAATAGTGAGACTAAAATATTAATTTAAAACTACCTAATTAGACTATGTGATATATTATAAGAATGAAGAAATAATAAATGAAAGGGTGAGCTAATTACTATCATATAAGTGTTAATTCCAACTTTTAAATATGGTACAATGTCGATGTAGTTGACAGTGTATGTATAGAATACATAATAGGGTCGATAGTGTCAGCTCTGTATTGTGTAATCAAGGTCTAAAAATGAATAGTGTCAATTTAGTTATCTAGATAACACATATAATATATAATCGGGTTGAAAAGGTTGATCTAGTTGACTATCTAAGGGCAGTTTTAAAGACTAAAAAATGTGAAAAGAAAAGACTGTAAGGAAAGAGAGAAAGGATAGAAAGGAACCTTGGTGGGTTTGAAGATGCAAAGAAGTTATATTAATATCAAATAACCTCTAGAAATGATTAAAATATATACTAACAGGGTTGACTAAGTCAATATAGCTTTGTAAAAGCCTATTGTTGAGTGCCTAAAATATATAGGGTCCACTAGGTCGACCTAGTATACTGAACAGGATGCCTAAAAATGTATAGGGTCAACTAGGTTAACCTAGTATTTTGAACCTAATGTCTAAAAATTGAGAAAAATGTATTAGGTTGACTGAGTTGATCTAGTAGCCCATACCTGAAAACTTGCACATAAAAATTAGAACTAGGTTGATGCAGTTAACCCAATATGGCAAATATATGATAAAAATAATGATATAAGACTGAAATAAGTGAATAAATCCTTCAAGGGATAGATTCACATTGGGTTCACCAGAATGTATGTGATAAAAAATGCATCATGTCTATAAATCAATCCTAGCTCAGAGAAGATAGAACATACCTACACTTCTGATTAAGAATACATTTGTTAAGAGGGAGCATGACCAATATGGGGATCCACTAGACCTGATTAGGGGATCTATTATCATAATACACATTTATAAGGATGGTTCTAAAGCCTCCAATCTAACACAAACATGAAATAACCCTAAGGGGGTCCTAAGTTTTAATATTTCACCTATGTTAATAACAAGAAAGTAAATCTAATATAGTGCTCACTAAAGCTTATGGTAGAAAGTGGGGGTTAGAAACAAAATAAAAATTAAACATGCATAGAAGACATATACTCATATCAATGCATACATAATTCTAATGTATGGAAGAGAAGCATAAATACATTATCTATCTATTCTTATAAAGGAGAAATAAAGTTAGGAATACTTACCTTGAAGACAAACCCATCGAGCCTCAATTTCTCCCTTAGCTAAGGTACATTACAAGAAATTATTGTGGTATGTAAGGATAATAAAGACAAATAAACTCTAGGCTACATGACCTATCAATGCATCTAAAATACTTCTCCACAAGATGAGATTTGTATCTTCAAAGATAGTATGGAACCTTAAGCTTTAGTTTTTAGTATATTGGTCACTAAGCAGATGTTCATTCACACTTAATTATTATTCACTTCCTTCTTATAAAATGGTGGGAAATGACTTATATATATATGTGTGTGGATATTACCCTAAATACTTTTAAAAATGTTATTTGATAGGGTTGACCTAGTCGACCCTATACAATTATAGACAATAATTCACTAGGTCTTGAGTTAGGTATGCCAAAGGTTAAAATAACTCCTAAGTGAATATAACCCCAAACTATATAGGGTCAACCCTGTCTACCCTATATATCTAACTAAAAAAATGGGATAAAGGTCAATAAAATGATGATAAAGTATGTAAAAAGTATGGTAATGGGTTCAACTAAGAAGAGCAAGCTTAGGGTAAATGGTTTTAGGAGGTAAGTGTGTAGATAACAAATGGCAAAAGGGACAACAATCTTATGAAGCACCAATGGCCTACCCACCCCTTTCTCGATGCACCCATTATGGTGTACACTTAGAGAGTTTAAGACTCAATGGGTTCCTAAAAGATACAAAGTGTTAGTAATTGATAAAAGTTTGAAAATATTATGTGTATACACTTTCAAGGTTTTCTTGTTCCTTTACAAGGTTAAGAAACAAGGATTCATCCTTGAGAATGTAATACGTACCTAGCCTTATCTCTTCTATATTTAGATTGCAATCATAGTTTTTATGTGACCATTCATCAATGAAGTCATCTAGGACCTCTTCTAAGTGTGTGGTGGTTTTGTGAAGAATTAGATTCTCTTCTTTATTGAACAAGGTGTAGTTTATATCAACCAGGATAGGAGTGTATCACTCTATATGATTCTTTGAGATAGGCTTGACATTGATGGTCACCTTGGTCCCATATCTGGTTCTAAGTAGAATGTGTGACCAATAAAAAATATATATATCTACCCACTTTCATAGTGAAATATTGGGAGAGGCTAAAGCAAGGGGTAAGTCAATGACTATAATATTCTATAGAATTGAAATGCTTAGGCATGCATGTAGAGTAAGACTTAGGTCCTTAACTATTTTGATAGTTTTGACTGTGCCTTTTCTAATTAGATGACCCATTTTGATATGGGAGCACATGATATACCTAACATATCTGTAATTTTCTTTGGCATCACTGAATTACTTTTACTTAAATCTATCATATAATTATGTACAAGATGCTCGCTTATGATCAAAAGGATGTATAATAAGGGGGGATTTATAATTCTACACACTTCTTCCTTAGGTTGGCATAAACTTATGTGCACATTACGCATAGTTTGTAATGGATCATGAGGTTGGAAACCCCTAAGGGTGTCCTAAAGTATATTCCTTTGGGAGGGAATGGCAAGAGCATCCCACATGGAAAATTTTAGCCCAATCTTATTCATTTGTTTTACTATGTTAAAGGTAATCTGAGTCCCTCTAACCTATGATTTTTGAATAATAATATGCTCATGTGCTGATGCACCAGTTTAGGGCTAAATTTATTTCTACATAGCACACTTTTTGTGTGCTAGAGGTTGTGTAGGTGATTTAAATTAGGAAATTACACACTAAATATAGGGTGTGGAGGTTGAAGGTATTGGAGAAGAAGGCTCTTCCATAATTTCTCTCTTCCTGAATCTTGTGTTGAAAAAAACTAGGTTGCTTTTTGGGCTTGACACTTCATTTTGATTCACATAGTTAAAGTCACCCTTGTACCAATTTAAGAGGGTAGATCCATCTTGTTCCTGCATTTACACCTATGGTTCATCCCTTGGTTGATATGAAATAGGCAGAGGCTTTTAAGGAGGTGGCACACGCTGTATCATAGGTGCCTCACTTATTGCTCCTTTCATACACACTACTTGATCATGTGGTTGATTGCTCAAATAACACCACTCATAGTCCTGTGCCATGTTATTTTGCATAGGTAAAAGAGATATAGAAGTGCATGTAGTGTTAGGATTTGGTATATAGGGTAGAATATTATATGTGATTTAGTTCTGAGTCAGTGAAACATGTTTATAGGGAGGCATATTTAATTTATATATTGGTTAAATGGTTGATAAGGCTTAGAGTGATACAAATGCTTCCTTTTTAACACCACTAACTCATTTCCAAAGTTTTTCAATAAGGTTTTAAACTCATGTAACTCACTCAAGGGTGTATAAGTGGATGGGATTGGTGGGTTGAGAAAAACAGGATTGAGGGCTAGAGTTTCAATAGAAGGTAGAACAAATGAAATTATATGGGGGGATCAAGATATAAGGGCACATGAAGTATCTTTGTAATTTTTCCTACTTAAATCAAGTAGTTTCTTTCATGTAGAATGACCACATAAGCATATGGTAATAGTTTTTGACCTATTTATTAGATAATTACAACCACATCACTATTTAACACTCTTAGGAAGTATAAGAACATAGTGTTAGGATTAGGCCTTACAATGGGTGAAACTTGGTCCTAAGTCATCCATAATATAAAATTGAAGTTGACCATCTACTCATGTTGAGCCGTTTTGATGGTCATGATATTTTTCATTAATGATAGGTGGTCACTCTTTTATTTAAACTTCTTACATAGTGTTGTGCCTAACTCATCCCAATTATGAATAAACATTGGATGTAAACTGAAATACCATTAGATTTTTCTCCCTTTCAAATAAGAGGAAAGGATTCATACTAATACATTGTATTCAATCATGTTGTGAATGGAGCAAATATTTTCTATGTCATGTATGTGTTCTACATGTGTATTTAAATTTTATCTAATAAATTAGGGTATGTTCTTAAGAGAAGCTATGGGAATATCATTATCCTAGGGAAGAATCAATGATTTTCCTCTATTAAAGGGAATAAAGGATTAATTTCTCTATGTATCCATGAAGGGGATAGGGAATAATCTTCCTCTGTGTGTAAGTAATTATCCAAATAGAGGTGTAAATTTAGTTCTAGGATAAGGTTGATTTGCATCACTTACCATATTGAGTGGATATAAAGATAATCTAATTCACCTTATTATAGACACTCTAGGTGGCTCAATGAAATAAAAATCAGTACACCATGAATATGATCTTATATATATTGGCATATAGATAGATGGTTGGTATTATGAACTAAGAATAGTTTAACTCACCAGGTGTTCTACCAAGTGTCTTCAACACAAATCATTGAGAGTAACACCAATATCTTAGTTGATTGTAAACTTTGGTCCCTCTAGGATTGATAGAAATTATTATCACTCAAAACATGCACCCTTGGTTATCAAGGGTTCGTGCATGCTAGAGAGCTAATCATTATCTTGCAGTAATAATGGGATCATCCCCTAAGGTGTGGGACTCTTGTTTTCCTTGGGATGAACCTTTGGAGTATATTCGCTTCCTTCTATTTTAGATGCACCTAATTTAAGACCAAAACATAGACCTATAGAGAGTAGAATGATATATACAAGTTGTGATAAACCTAAACTTGACAAGGGGAAAAGAGAGGGTAAAGGTAAGAGGTTGCTAGAATGTAAAAGGTGATGCATTGATAATAGAGTGAGCACCTCTACTACCTTAAAAAACACACTAAAAATTGTTAAGAATGATACAATATCAAATAGACTCCACCAAAGATACTCAAAATGCATAAGTGTTTCATACTAAGGTGTGGGAACACAATGCAATGCTGAGAAGGATGTTATTATCTACAGTCAAATCCTATGTAGACCTAAGTATGTATAAAATATGACCTAAAAATAAGTTCTTAGTTCTGAATAGAGGTGATCAAAATGTACAATAATGAAAGGGACAAAAATTATCCATAGACAAAGATCAACAAACACAAATCACATACAAGATGTAAGCAAAACTAAGGGAGGTGAACTCAATTCTCATTAAAATTCAATGTTAAGACAACATAAGTGCTCTTGGAGGGAAATTTTTAATAATATGAGGTTTCCTAAAAAAATACACCTTTTTATAATGTAATACCCAAGAATTTATAAACAATGAGGAGCCCATGGGTCATTAATTGAAAATATACCCACTATTAGGGTAGTTACAACATTTAATACTAATGTGGATAAGTTGTTGGGATATTTGTTAAAAAAGTTAATTTGCCCATGTTATAAAAACTTAATAGCCACCCCAATATTTAATTATATTTTTATTTGGTTCCCTTAGTATCTAATCAAGCGTAAGCACTTTTCACATTTATGGAAATCACTTGCTAATCTAGCTGGGCTATTCTGCTGACACACAGTCATGTAGGTGCATCCTTAGGTTCTAACTCATCATCCTATGTAGGCAATAAAATTGTGAACCCATATTTAAAACCTAAACTAGTTTATGAATAGAATATTTCATAGGTTGAGATCATAGTCAACATTTTTCAAGGGCAGAGATGGGAATTATGCTGTTTGGATTGAGACTTCATCATTTAGATGCTAATACAATTTTTAGATAAGAATGCTTAATAACATAAGAGATCTTAAGTGTGCCTTTCATCATCTAGAACTACTCATACACACCTCTCTTTTGTTATTACAGGTCAGGAAACCTATGCACCTTGAATTGTATGCCATGATGATGCAACGAAGGATATTTTCATGCAATGCATATTACAGATTCCTTTCAGGTATGGATTAATTCTTGAGTGAGGGTACATATGGGAAGCATATATGCACTAGTATGATCTAAGAATTTAATATTGCATAAGCATGTGACTATTTACATGGTCCTTTTGAGTTCACTACTTGTCAAAGGGGTGACTTATAAAGTCAATAGTAACCTACCCAAATAACTTTTTTGGCCATGGTGTTTGTTGTGGAATGGTTAGTTCCCAATTTTTCATGGAAAATTGCCATTATCTCCTTATCCTCTTCTTGTGATATACACCAAAGGTATATTCTTTAATAGTTTATTTTGAAGATAACTACCTTCTTCAACATATATTATGTAGACTTTAATTGGAGGGCCCTTCTCTATATGTGGCTGAGTCATAGGGTGCATTTTTATAGAGTATA
The DNA here is from genome assembly GCA_037957365.1 of Torreya grandis. NCBI lineage: Eukaryota > Viridiplantae > Streptophyta > Pinopsida > Cupressales > Taxaceae > Torreya > Torreya grandis. The sequence goes on from JARHVA010000179.1 coordinate 3,213,345, forward strand.
AAATACATGATTGGGGAATTTTATTATGCTTGTATTACCCTCTATTGGTCCACTTGGTATACCATAGTCATTGGGTCTATCTCAATTATTAGTTGATTAAGGCCTTTTTCTCTAACTATTTTGGCTAGCTTGATTTCCAAGTCATACTCTTGTAATTTCATCATCCACTGGCCTCTTCTTTCACCTATCTCATTCTACCCTATCATTTACTTTATATCTTGGTTTGAGATAATAGAATGTACTCTATTCTAGAGGATGTAATGCTTGAATTTATTCACTACCTTAACCAAGGTGTAGGCATGCTTATCCAAGTTAGAATTTTTGGGATATACATCATTAAGATTAGTGCTCATAAAATACATAGGGTTTTATTCTCCCTGTAACCTTTCGGTGAGGCAAGAGGAAATGGTGTGATTTGAAGTAAAGGGATATACATATAAGTCTTGCGTATAGTTTGAGATAATGAGGATCCAAGCTCGCATGATTGCATCTTTGATATCCTAGTTTTTTTTTGATTTATCCATTGCATTCAAGGGTTTCACTATTTCCAAAAATCCATTAATAAACTTAAATATAAAATTGATTTTTACAAAGAAATATTTTATTTCTTTCTTACCATTAGGTAAAGGTACTTTAGAAATTACATCCACCCTTTTGGGGTTGATAGAAATACCTTATTTTGTGACAATGTGATCGAGAAGCTTACCTTCAGTGATATTGAACATGATCTTCTTTGAGTTGAAGGAAATGCCATACCTTCTACATATTTCAAATACCCTTTCCAGGTGATGAAGATAACCTGACCTATATTTTGAAAACATAGGTAGGTCATCCATATATATTATTATACATTTACCTATTATGCCTTAAAAATCAAAGTCCATTTCCATTTGGAAAGAGGCACCAACATTTATTAACTCAAAAGACATCCATTTATAAGTGAATATGCCCCACTTGGTGGTGAAAGTAGTCTTAGTTCTATCTCTTGGGTTAAAAAATACCTCATTGTATCCTAAGAAGCCATCCAAGAAGAACATCATTTTAGATCTACTCACCATTTGGATATCTTTATCTGAGACCTAGTTCAACTTCTATAAGTCCATGCACAAGTGGATTTATTCATTCTTATTATGCACTAGGACCAAGTTAGTCACCCATGTGTAGTAGTGAATTAGGAAAATTATCCCTACAAAGAGTAAAGTATGGACTTACTTGTGTTTCAAGGGCTCAAGGATTGGGTTCACTAGCCTCTACCTTTACCTAAAGGGTTTTTGGTTGGGTTTTAAGGTGATAGTATGCATGATTACTCTCAGGTCTAAGACCTTAAGGTCTCCATAGGCCTAAGAAATCATGTCCTTATATCTCAATAATAACCTTTGTGACTACTCTAATTCATGGTCCATCCATTTGGGACCCACATTATCCATTTGGGGATACTCTATAGGGCCAAGATTAATGAGTCAAAATTTTTGATCTTCAAACTTGAATTTTTTTATATAAGGTTGGGTCTAACACATTGAATGATATTTATAATGAGATAAACCAATGTAAGATCCAATTCCCATGAATATTCAAGATCCCATCCTTATCCAACTCATTTCTAGCATTGTCTCTATCTTTCTCATATATGATTTAGGCCTTGAATGTTCCATCATTACCAAGGAATTGGATGATTCATTGGTCATACTCAAAGACCTAGAAGTTAGTCACATTGTTTGGGACAGAGGGACATGGGATGAGTTCTACAAAGAAATCTTGTAACTTATTGCTATCTAATGGACCCATATTTTATATCAAAGATGCTAGTGAGTCTACTACTTGGTTTTCCTCTTGGGGGATAGGCATGATATTGAATGTTTTAAATATTTTGATTAGGTATCAATCCCTATGTTTATAACTTTAGAGGTATGATAATTTAAATTGAAACTTTTTCATGATATAGTTGATCACTATTTTAGAGTCAATGAATACTCTTAGTTCATTTACCTTGTGTCTTAATGAAAATTGAAATCCTAGGATTAGAGATTCATACTCCTCCAAGTTATTCATGTAAGGAAATTGCAACCTATATGATGTTAGATGTTTTTTACCCTAGGGGTATATAATAAGAACAATAGATCTAATACATTATTTGGAGAAAGATACATATATATAAAGAGACCACAAATAGAGTAGACCTAGACTATGACTAATTTGGTTTTTGGAAGGCTTTATGCTCAACGTGTAGATGCCTAGGTTTAAGGAAACTAGGTTTACCTTCTTATTAATGGTGTTGTATTCAGTTATCATATGATTAATATATAGTTCTCTCTCTACCCTTATTTGGTTGGATAATTATCTCCATGGAAATCACATAAGGGATAAATCTATGGCCATATACCCATTCAAGGCCTTGGAGCAATCTTTGTTGAGGAATATGTTGAAGGCTTTTGGGATATCCACCACTTGGATCCCTATAAAGTGTTGAATCTTAGGCTTGGATTCCAACTAGATGTGGATGTTTAGAAACTTACCTATCACTTTCACCTCTAACTTATCTAGATGTATCACTACCTTATCTAACTTTATGGAAGATACCCTGAGTTTCTCACATATGCCTATTGGCATCACATTGGTTGAGGCTATTGAATCTACCAAGAAATTATGAATATTATTTCTAAAAAATTGGATTGTTAGAAGGAAAAGAGGCACCTCATTATTATTCTTGTGAATGAACATATTAGTGTATTCTAATCTTAGTTTTGGTTGGGCTAGTGGGGTTAAATTTTGAGTTAAAAAATTTAGCAAGAGATCCCATTTCTCTCTGATTTAAGCAAACTCATGAAGGGTATTATTATCATTAATATTTTTCATATCCTCAACTATGTTGAAACTCTATTTAATTTGGAATATTAGGGTTTCCATAGATGCCTTTGTTTTTTGAGGTCTTTGAGGTGGGGGATCATTCCTAGTATTATAGTTTGGTGAGGTTGCACCATTATTGGTGGGTGTTGAGGTAGTAAGGGGTTGTTGTTGCCTATTCCTAAGGGCGTAGTTGCTCCTTTAAAATTGGTAAAATGATTACACCTCACTAATACCATCCTTTAGATAAATTTATTTTTGGATAGGTAAATCCATGGTTTCTAACACCAAAGCAGTACTAGGGTATTTACACAAATTAGAGGATTCAAGATGATTGGTGACCACCTCATATTCATCCATCTCCTTTTTGAATATATGAAAAGTAGAACTGAACTCCATGTAGTCTAGTTATAAATGTTCTACCATGTTATGTAGTTGACACCAATTAGGTAAGGCTATATCAAATATATTTATCTTAGGCAGTCTATTTGATCAAGGTTTTAGGGGGTTGTGAGGTTTTTTATATTTTTTGATTGGTATTTGATATGTGAATTTATTATTGAAATGTTTTACATTAGAGTTACTCACTTGCCTTTGTATCCTTAAGAAGTCATTGTTGAATTTTTTTACAATCCACTAAGTGGCATCTAACTCAATCTTAGTATACTCTTGAGGTGTGGTTTGGGTATTGTTAATTGAAGCTAACATCACTTGATTTTGAGTCTAGGGAATCAAATCTTGGCTCCCTAGATTTAGGAAACCTAGATATTGGTTTGAAGTAGGATGACCTAATGAGAGTTGATGCATTATGGGGAGAAACTGAAGCATAAGTGCATTTTAGATAACATTGGAAAATAAATTCAATGTAAGAATCTATGGTAGAATATTAGGAGTGGAGGTCATTATGTGACCCTGGGGGTTTAGTTATCTATCCACTTTGATGGCCCCTGCAAAATTTAAGGATACATCTGTTATGGATGAAACCCTCCTTAGGAACATGTCCATCTAAGGTTCTAACATGTTATTGTAAATTTTAAGTGATATTTGAGGGTTAGATTGATATAACATAGTTACCTAGCTATACATATTATGAAACCTAGAATTGAAGTTCCTAATTGGCACATTGGGATAACTCTTGATACAAGAAAAATAATGGTAAAAGATACTAGGGTCTATCACTCAACCAAAATGGGTGAGGAAATGAGAACTAAAATGGTCTAAACTTAGGATAGAGTCTTTAGAAAGGTTAAGGAACCAATAACATGTAGAGTATATTAAGGTAAAATGGAAAAACCTACACACCACATCCTCATGTTCTAAACTAGAAGTATCATGGTGATCTTGTAGGATGTTTTGTGTTGATCTAGAATTCATCCCATAGCAAGGGTGAAATGAGGAAGATACCTCTTGGGGTTCTTGGGTAAATCATGGATGACTCTTAAGACATTATCGATGAGCCAAATAATAAGTCCATCTTGAGTTAAAAATATGGGATAGGTCATGAGAATGAACCGATAGGAATCATGGTAGGTCTGAGTTGGTTGGACCTAGGTTTTTTATGAAAAAGTTGTGGGGATATTACTAATTGACCTTGATAGGACCTATCCTTAAACATAGACAAACTAGTCTCTAGGATGATTCATAGCCAAACAATAGTTAGAATGTTGTTACCAATAAACCAAACTCAACATATTTATAAAATGAATCAATAATAATCATGAATTATTTTATAAAATAAGATCTTCTTCTAGCACTAATTTTTATTCACTCTAGTCTGCTCCTTCTCATGAAATTCCCATGATATTGGGTATTACTTAAAATGGGAAGGTGGGAACAACTACAAAATTTCATCCTATATTTTAGGACTGATCTAGGATCATTATAGGGCATAGATGTGGGTATTTAACCTCACATATGGATTTTGCATGAATAGTCTCCAAGAGATTCACTATCACCACCAAAAATTTAATCTAATGTCTTGTATATAGGTCAAATATTGTTATGAGAGTTTGAGAATTAGGCTTATTATTTCTAAACACAAGGGGGAGGGGTATTTTAATTACAAAGAATAAAGACAAAAGTGAGGGAAGGGTAAGGTAAACAAAGGAAGCCTCTAGGTATAAAATGAACTAAATGCATTGATCACTGAACCAAGTGATTCTGCCATAATTATAAAACTATAGACTAAATTCACTAAAGTCATACCTCTAAGAATATATAATGGGAAGAGTCTAAGGGAACTTGGAGTATGCCTTAAATATGAGATTTTAATAATTATGAGTAATAGGAGTTTATTTTAGCATTCACATAAACAACATATGATAATTTGTATATTGACACACAAATTATCATCACTACCAAAGGATAAATGATATAACTCACATAATGATTATAATAGTTAAGTACATCATAACCATGACATATATAAAGAAACAAAGTGTTAATACAATTAACCTATATTGATGATCATTCAAACATGAAGATGAAATAAAATTAAAACATAGAACATGCCCTCTTGCAAGAAATAGAGATTGTATTCATTAAAAAGAGTAACTAATTTTAAAATAATCAATCTGGGATGATTTTACAATCTATAATGGTAAAGGAAAAGTAGGTGAAATCCTAGCTATAATTTGACAACACTTTCAAATAATCTCTAGTCAACCCTATAAAACCTTATGGTTATTCCCTATATAGATAAGGATGGGGCTCACCTCCAAATAACATGAGGTTCCCATCTTGGGCCATGATGGCCACTCATTATATTTATAACTATATTTCAAAATTTAAACAAAAAATCCATACAAACCTATAAAAAATCTATGGGGGACCACTTAATTGACACGAGGAGGTGGATGATATGGTCCAATTCTTAATTACTTTGACTACATGCTCCTAGATTTCAATGAAAATGCTATGAGGTAAAACTCCTTATCTATCTTGGCAAGGTTAATTAGGGTACTCCTTAAAGATTACCTTAGCCTAAACTACCAATATCAAGGAGACTTGGAAGGGTTATTCCATTGATGCTTGGACTTCATATACCTAGTTGATGCTTGCTGTTGACTGAGTTGATAGATCTAACACTAACCAAGCTCCTTCTTAGTTTTCCTTAACCATTTTATCCCTCATAACCTGGTTGAATTGACCCATGTGGACTCTATATTCCCCTTGGTCGAGAAAGGTGCCATCTATATGCAATGCAAAATGCAAAATATCCATAAATCAATCCTAGCTTGGAGAAAATAGATCCTTCTTACACTTGTGATTGGGGATACATTAGATACTTATGGTCATGACTATTATGGATTTGATAGACCTAATTAAGGGATATCTTACCACAATAATATTACTATAGAGGGTTCTAAAGCCTTCAATTAGATAAAATTATGCAATAACCCTAACTAGGTCCTTTGTTTTCATATTAACTAAACTAATAAAAAGTAAAGAAAAAATATAATCTATTACTCACCCAAACTTGTGGTAAAAAATGGGGGTTAGTAAACACTAAAAGTAAACATGTATAAGATAATCTTATTTAATCTATGTATATGTTAGACCCTAATGTATGGAGAGAGAAAATTACTCAAAAGCCATTACTTAAGGTACTTCTATCTACTAAAAAGAAGAGAAAAGTTATAGATAATTACATGGAAGGAAAACCTATCAAGAATCAATCTCTCCCTTTGACAAAGGTGATTTTCAAGAGGTTTTTATGGTTTTTAAGGATCACTAAGGAAGTCCAAAGTATCGAAGACTTATGTATAAGACTAGATTCTTCTCCAAGTAGAAACCTTAAGCTAAGACTCCTTAAGGAGAATGGTGGAAGAGCAGATTGTAAAGAAGTGAAAATGAATAATAATTCTTATCTACTCCCTAAGAATGGTAAAATGGATGTGTTTATATAGTCGGATCTAACCCTGAACCCTTCTAAAACTTTTGACTAACAAGGTCAACCCGGTCGACCTAATATTGTAATTGATAAAAACTAACTAGGTCATGGACTAGGTTGGCTATGGGTCAAGCTAGTCCCTAATAAGATTTATCAATAAGGATAGAAGGTTGATGTGGCTGAAATAGTCATGTAAAATATCAAAAAGGAGTTTAGGTTAGGAAAAGGGATAATTAAGATGATAAAAGACTAGAGTATGTAAAATATGAGGTAAAGCTTAAGGAAATGTTTTTAGGAGCTGGTTGGATTGATAACAAGTGGTAATAAGGGAAAATAATCATATGAAACACTAATGGTATGCCCACCCCTTTCCTGGTGTAACCTTTAAGGCATGCATTTAGAGAGATTGAGACCCAATAGGTTCTTACAAGATAGAAACCATTCGTAATTGATAAAGTGTGAAAATATTATGTGTATACATATGCCCCACTCAAATCTCATCACATGTCACTCATGTGTAATAAGGGATTGTCTTCGAGAAAATAAAATAGTAACACATAACATTGAGGCTAAATTTTTTTGTAGTATTTCAAAGAAAAAATAATTGAAATTAAATGATATAAAGGGGAATAAATGAAAAAATTAAATGTATGCATACCTTAACTTACCTTTATTGTTGGATGGTTGTCTACTATGTTTGTAGTTTTGATTGTGGGGGTCATAGAAACTAATTTCAACAAACCCAAGAATACAAAACTAAAGAGAAAAAACAAACAAATGTAGGAAAGCCAAGACAAATGGTGTTATGTAGATGGGATGTACATGGAAATTTGGTAAGATAGGGTGACAAGTGATAAGTGAGACCAAAATGACCAAGTCAAAATTTAAAGTAAATCAGGTAACCTAAAATCCAAGGATACTAAAGACAAAAAAACTCAAACAAGTAAACCTTAATTAAGAAAGGGAAACTCACCAAGTCAAACTAGGGATACATGTCAAAAATATGGTAGTCAAACATCAATGTAAAAGTAGTAACAATCCTTAAAAAAATATGGGAAAGAAAAAATTCTAAAACAACATTGATAAGTGAGAAGTAACAATACTTACTCAATCATCAATGGAAAAAGGTGCATAAAAGGGAAAACAACATTGGTGAGTGAGAAGTAACAAACCAACCCCACTCAACAATGGAAAAATATGCATGAAAGTAGAAATGAACTCAGATGTCTAAAAAAAGGGTGGTACAACAATGATAAATGGTAAAAATAAATCAAGGCATGTTTAGAAATGTAAAGCCATGGTGTAAAGAAATAAATCCATAGTTTCTCAAGCACATTGTTTTGTTCTAAGGGTAGATAAAGTTGAAACAAATTAGTGCTAGCATGTTTTTAAAATGTGGAGAATAAAGAAGTACAAAAGAGGGAAAAAAATTATAATCACACATGTCTATCAAGGGGGAAATGAAATGGGTGAAGGGTATAATGAAGGAAAAATCAAGGTAGAGGAACTCTTTATCAAAGTCAAGACAATAAAATTAGGTTTTTCAAAACAAAAGGACTATTGACATTAAGGACTCTAAAGAACTTCTCATAGCCACACAATTCATAGGTCAAAAAATGAAGTATGTATATCATCCCATGAAAGTTATATACATGAAGATTAAAATAGACCTACCTTCCCACAATGTGTTCCCCATTCCTCAGGACCCCTTACAGAGCCATTGGTCTATTGAGAAGATTGGCTACTTGTGTGAGAAAGTAGGTATCACTATAGAGTTTGTTGAATTATCTTATTCCAATTTACTATCCTACCACACCCCAATGGACCTCATATCTATTTTGAGGCCAACTGTGGAATTTGATATTTAATTGGAAATAGGGTATGTGCTTGTAATCATGTATTTTGGTGTGATGTTGACTATTGAAATTTATATATTGCCTTTTGTATATCATTGAATTTTTTTCAAATGATTTAGATTTTAACTTTCTTGATGGTTTTTTATATTCCTCCTCCATATAGATTTGGAAAACTAAACATGAGTGCTAAATATGACTTTCATTTGAATACTTGGAACTTGGTTGCTAATAGAGGGAACTCAAAGAGCATGGTGTCTAATAGTCTCATAAATTTAGGTGAAATAAAAGTTCTATCTTGACTTCGACCTTGTTTTATCCAATGTAGAGTGAAAGGAAATGAAATAAAGAGGAAGTAAACATGAAACAATTTGAATTGTACCAAATTGAAAAAGATGTGATAAAGGGAAAAAATGGGATACAATGATAGGAAAGTGTGATTACTTATCATAAGAATGATGGAAATGTAGGAAAACATGATAACATTATTTGTTTATGTAAATTTTATCTACAAAAGAAGAAAAAGTTAAAGTTGAGAATAAAGATCAAGAACTCATAACCATTACAAAACACATTCTAGAAAAAGGAATGACAAAATGGTGATTTTATAAAGAAGGCCAGGTCCTATCCATGGTCTTACACTGCAACTCATAAAAGAGAAACCCATGAGGGTGCCAAAAATCATGTAAAAATAAATGGGATAAGAAAAAGATGGTATTTATGAGGAAGGCCAAATCTTATCCATGGTATTACACTACAAATCATAAAGGGAAACCCAAGGGGTGCCAAAATACGTGGAAAAATTATGAAAACAAAGAGAATAAAAGTACATCATGAGGAAGACTTTGTCCTATCCATGGTTTTAAAATGCAACTCATGAGAAAAATGGGAACCAAAAGACCAAAAGGAAGGACTAAGGTTTGTGAAACGAGATAGCTATTACAAGGTGTAAAACCCATGTAAGTATCCTACATAAATTGTTAGATAGATATCATATTAAAAGCATAAAAAATAAGGGAAATATTTAGGAAATATACTTCTTGAGGAATTGCATATTTTTTGGCTCTTTGAAAATATGACCTTCATTGGTTTAAAGGTGATAGTACTTGAAATAGGAATATCTTTGATTAAATAGGGGCCCCACCATTTTTAGGCATATTTACCTTCTTTGTCATGAGTGTAGTCTAATTTAAGGATAATTTTAACAACATTAATTGTGTGAACTTTGACTCATTTATTTTATTGTTTGGTAATATGGGCCTTGTATTGGAGATAATATTTCAAAGTAGAAAGATGATGTTTATCAAGGAAATCAAGAGAATGAAGGAAAAATTCACATAATTATTCATTAGGTATGATACCATGAAGAGATATAGGAAGAGAGAGAATCTCAACTTCTAATGGAAGGACTAATTTATAACCATAAACAAGAGAGAATGGTATTGCCCCAATGGTAGTATGTATGCTAGTGTGATAGGCCCAAAGAGCAGGATAAAGATGAAGGTGCTAATCTGTGCATGTTTCATGAATTATATTTTACATAATTTTATTGGTGGCCTCATCTTGGCCATTATATTTTAGATGATAGGGTGTGGATAATTTATGATGGATTTTAAATTTAGAGCTATTTGACATCTTTAATTTTTAAATTACCACCATTATCTAAAATGATAGTATGAGGGACACCAAAGCAATAAATGATTTGATTGAGAATGAATTTGGAGATGGTGGTATTGGTGACATTAACAATGGGTATAGCTTCAACCCATTTGATAAAATATTTAGTGGCTATGATTATAAATGCATCCCCATCTTGAGATCGAGGTAATTCACCTATGAGATGTAATCCCCACATGGAGAATAGCCAGGGAGATTCTATAGTTTAAATCTCAGCTAGGGGTGAATGAATTAGATCATCATAAATATATCAAGGAGTACACTTTTTAGAAAATTTGATGGCATAATTTTTAAGAGTGGGCCAAAAGTATCCCATACATAAGCATTTATGAGCTATAGCATGTCTACTATAGTGTCCACCATAAATACCCCCATGTCCTTGTTCAAGAAGAGGATTAACCTCATATTTCATAAAACAATGGAGTAAGGTAGTCTTAGCATTATGATATTATAATATGTTATATAAAAATACATACTTAAAATTTTGTTTTTAAATGTGAGTTTTTTATGGGAATCTAGGTTGGGAGGATAAGTTTGGTGTTCTAAAAATTGAATGATGTCTTTGTACCATGGGCTTTATCAAATGGTGATGGCCTTAATGTGGTATATAAGAGAATCTTATGGTAGAGTAGAAGACATATTTTTTCTTATTTGGATAAGAAAAGTGGGATTAGTAAGAACTTAGAGTAGATGAAAAAGAGATGCTAAAAAATCAAGTGAATCAATAATAGAATTTTGATCTTGAGGGATGGTGAAAGAAATGAAATATTTGGTGAGAGTAGTTTCAATCTAATGATAATAAAGGAGATTCTCACATTTGTAGTGATAATCACCATTGACTTGGTGGAAAATGAGTTGGGAATCACCTAAATCATGCACGTATTAGATATCTAAGTCAAGGGAATCTCTCATGCCTAAGATTAAAGCTTCATAATCTACCATATTATTAGTGACATCAAATTTTAGGCCAAAATCTAAAGGGATGATTTTTCCAAGAGGAATTGTAATAATAAAACCTTACCCAACTCTTTGAAGTCAGTTAGTACTATCAAAGTGAAGGGTCCAATTATCCTTATGAAAATTGACATTAAATTTAGGAATTTATTTGATAGCTAATTTTAGTTTAGTAGTATCAGGTAGGATAGTGGATTCATCAGGATTACTGGATTCAATATTGATAGTGAAGTTATGGAAATAATATTTAAGGAATATAACTTGGTTGAGAAATTCAATATTGAGAATATTGTCATCAAGAAGACTATCTTGAAGGTGGTCGATAACGGGTATAGGAGTGGTGGAAAGTTAATCAATGATTATTTGTCCTTTGACAACTTTTTGAGTAATAATTCAGAGATAAAATTCCATGAAAAGTACTATCCACTTGCCAATTATATCTCTAGGAAGAAAGGCTTTGGAGAAGAAGTGATGAAGAGGATTAGAATGGATGATAACATAAGTGGTTTGATAAATCATATAATGTCAAATTTTTTCATCTACAAAATATATGTTGAGTCAATCACAATTGAATTTTGTGTAATATTTCTCATAATCAATGAGGCCTCAATTGATATAGTAGATGGCATATTCTCTTCTAGTATAATCTTGTTGGGAAAGAATTAACCCAACTAATATGGGTGTGAAATAAGTGTATAAGATCAAAATTTAATCATTTTAAGGGGGATAAAGAGTAGGTAGGTGAAGCAATGAGTGATGGTTATTTCATATTTTCAAATACTTTTTGACAGGGATCTTTCCATTCTAGATCATTACCTTTCTTAAGAAGATAAGTAATGGAGTGGATACAGTAAGCCATTTTAGGGATGAATCATCTAATTTTTTAAAGATTATTGAGATAAGTGAAAATTTAGAGAATGGATTGAGGGATGGGCATGTTGATAATAATGTTAATCTTGGTAGGGTAAACATTGATGCCATGGAGAGAAACTAATAATCCTAATACTTTACCAGATTTGACACTAAAGACATATTTATAAGGATTTAGTCTAAATTTGTATTTAATAAGGCATTCAAATATGATGGAAAGTGTAGACACCTAAATATGGCCACCAATAACTTCTAATCATGCTTTTGACCAATTTCCATTGAAGTGCACAATTTGGCCTAAAAACACTAAAACATGCTAAATGATGTGAAACTGATATATTCAAGTGCTAATTTTGGCTAGAGTATCATTAAAAGGGGTAATGCAATTTATGGGCTAGCTAACTTTGATTAGATCATTATGAGTCAAAATGCTAATTTTGCACCTGGGTGCTCTAGATTGCTCTTTCTTATCAAATCTCTTGCAAAAGACATGTGCCTTTGTTATTTTATACTGATAACATCCTAAATGGGATAACAGATCTAATGCATTTGACATTGACTTCCAATTTCATTCCAGTCAAATTTTGGACCAACAACAAGGCATTTTGATCAATTTGAGTAATTTGTGCACAAAGTGCTTAATCATGCTTAAGAGCTAGTTAAACCAAATTAGCACCTAATTAATAATTATATGGAAACTTGTTGAATACATGTTTTTAGAAATGAATATTAAATATCTACATCATCAGGTGACCTCATTTCTTGGGAAAGACATCCCTAGGCCATAAATACCACAAATATCAAGATTCAAGCCTCTCATGACTCATCAAAGACCTCTATGCCTCTTAATTTCTCCTCTATCCCAAATATTGATGAGCCTATTTATCAATTTTAATTGCATAATTTGATTAATCCTTAGACACACATCTCAATCTTGAGATGGATAGTTTAGGTTGATTCTATCCATTTGCAAAAATCTATAATTAGGAGGCCTTGCCACATGAATTTTAAGTCTTGATAATGTAAAGTTATAATGCACAAATGATTACAAAATCTATTGAAATTAGTGTTACCATGAAAAATTGATTCCAAGCCAAGCCAAGCCAAATCCACAGGTGCCAAGAGGAGGTGGAGGATAGTCAAGCTCCATTTCAATAGACTTCATGAGCACAAGCTGAGCAAGCCACTACAAAATCATTTGAAGCATCCAAAGAAGGTGAAGGATTCTTGTTTTTCCTAACTTTTTAGTTGTGTTTGTCATTTTTTTTGTTATTAAGCTTATCATAGTAACTAGGCATGAAGGTGTTAGTTTAGTGTGTAGTTTTTCAATTTTATTTGTTCATTTTGTCACTAACACAATACTAATCTCCTCTTCTTAGTCAAATTCCTAGTTCACATAATGACATGCTCGATGGGACCGAATAGCTTCACAAAATTGATCAAAATTATCCCTCAAGAAACTCACTAACTTTTGCTATGCAGAATCATGTAGTGGAAGACATAAAAGAGTGAAAAAATCAAGAAAAACATGTTTTTTGGTAAGTGGTAGGTTTGACTGGACACAGTCACGAGATTGTCCTGCAACTCACAGTATTGTCATTCAGACTCACAGTATTATGCTTATCCTTTTTTATTTTCGGACTAACTTTATGTTTTTGTGTAAGGTTAAAAATACCACTACTTTAGAAGTCATAGGATTTCTTTGAAACTCATGGGGTTATTTAATCGAGTCACAATATTGTATAATTATTAGCAGTTAAATGACAATACCACAACTCATGAAGTGGTAGGAATACCCTACTACTAGAGAGATTGTCAAACCAAGTCATAGTATTATGACCAAACCACCTATGGTTTATAATACTACAACTTTTAAAGTTATGAGGTTGTCTTATAAGTAGAGGGATTGTCATTCAGAGTCATGGTATTGTGACTAAATGGTTAATGATTAGCTATAATACCGTAACTCTTAAAGTTGTAGGATTGCCTTACAAGTAGTAGGATTGCTCTATCAAGTAGTGGTAATACACCACTGTGTCAACTTGAGAGCTCATTTTCCTAAATTAATTCATCTTTAAAAATACTTCAAAGCTAAACCATATGCTAACATTTTTCTTGCAGGACTAACTTGGAAAATTGCTAAAACATGTTTAAAACATATTTTACATGATTTAAAATAATCTAGGAACATCATTTTGGTGCTTAATATAAAATTTAGGTGCTTAAGTAAGTTTTTAGCATTAGTTTTCAAAGTTTACAATTTTAAGACCAAGGGGTCAAATGAACACCACCAAATCTTTCATTTTGGATTAAAATTGAACACACTTATAAATTTTTTTTTCATTGTTTCAATTAGCACTTTGTTTTTGTAAAATACAAAGATGTTGCATGTATGATCTTCCATTTCTCCCCTTTAGAGAATCCTTGGAATCAAAATAATTTTTCTTATTTGAAAATTGCCTAGTCCAAGGCATAGAAATAATGTCATCTAAAGCACTCCCCAAAAACTCACAAAAGTATTGGGTGAACTTGAAAATGACCCTAAAGTATTTATATTTTATGCTTTATTTATTTCATGTAAACCTGAATTGCAAGGGGGATGTCATTACCTCCCATGAGTTCTATAGGGAAGCTTTGAACCGAGGTTTCACCTCTCAACATTGACTTCATTTATTTCCATATTGGAGTTTCACATAGGACGTAGTGGCACTTTGGACATCATAATACACTAAGCAAATAACATGATGTAGTGGTTACAAAAAAAACTAGACCTTTTTGTAACAAGCCAAGTGATACGGACCTAAAATCCATACTTTTCCTTTGCAATTTTTGATGTGAAATCCATTATACAATTAATTCCCCTAGAACATTTAGAAACTTTTAGATCTTAGACAAATACCCACTTACCATGAAATTATTGTTGGTGCAAGGTGCACCTTAAGGTCCATGTCATAGTACTATCATTTGAGATAAGGGGGGTGTAAAAACCCTACTATATAATTCAAATTTACTTTTGGATGAACACTTAAAATCCTCTCAAATGATGTAATTGATGGATTCTAATAATACCAAGCAACCTTATTAGTTTAGGGTTTAAGAGTGACTAATTAGTTGATTTTCTCCTAGATTAAAGTCTTATTTGGAGTCAAAACTTGGTGTAAACAAATGATGCAAACCAAACACATGGCCCCCAATTTTGTTTGAACAAGGAGGCATTATGCTACCCACATGAATCATCAATTTATCTTGTTCAAAGTTCATTAAAACTTGGAGTCATATCATCCACTTTGGCATAGTTATACTACCCAATTGAGTCTAGATCTTTGAAAAAATTTGTTTAAGACCTTCATTTATAATTTAAATTCAAAATTTCACATTTATAAGTTCATAGGGTTGATGTGTTAAGTGGATTCACCATTTGCACTAAACTTGAGGGAACTTAGGTTCAATTTCTAATTTAGGTTGAAGGCTACTTAAGACTTATGATCATTATCACCACTTGATAGAATTAAGCCATTTTTTGCTGAACATTTGCACTCTGAGTCTATGCACCACAACCTTTTGAGTCAAGAAAGGTAGTGTTATTCTTGTGAGAAATTATCTTTGCCTTAGAGAGTTCTTGAAACAATTATTTTATCACATCTTTTGGGTAGTCTAATGCTGTTATGTTGCCCAAAACATTTTAGATATTATTTCATAGGTCCTCTTACATAGAGTTCAAATTTGTTCCTACTTTTTCAAACCAATCTAATTATACCTTTATGAACCTTTGTCTAGCACAGTTATGTTGTTAACTTTTTGTCTAGCTTATTTTTCAAAAGAACTAAGTTTTATACCATTATTTGTGAGAAAAAAATCTCTAAAGTGCCTTTTATTTCATACCTTAAACCTATTTGATCAAGTCCATGTCCAAGAATCAAATGCATAGTGTTTGTTAGAAGTGTTTCAAATCTATTAGATTAAAAATTTCATCTATTTTAAAGTCTAACTTTTGACACCATTTGGCCAAGAGGCCTAGTGCATGCCTTGTTTGAGCCTAACTTTTGACACCACATTTTGGACAAAAGACCTAACAACTTTTAATTTCTTAGATTAGACTAATTTGAAACACTTTAGCCTTAGAATTTGGAATTTTCATTTTAGTTCATTTACTTAATCTTTTTATGTAAGATGTGTAGCATTAGACACTTAACATTAACTAGAGTTATCACAAATCTTTGCATAAACCTTTTGATCATTTTGATGAATCTAGACCAAGTTTGAACATCAGCTTTTAGACATTGTATTTTTAGAGTTTGTATAACTCTCTGACCTTTTATTTCAAAAATATTTACTATGGATCCCAACATGTATTCCTACACTTGTAGTGGACTCATGTACAATTTAGGGATTAATAATGTGGTTGCATAGGAAGAAGTGGTGCAAGACCCCTATGTAGATAATATTACTTATGAGATGGATTATTATCCCTCTTATAATACTCAATTAGGGGCACAAATCCAAGATCTATTAGCTAACTATTTGGTTAATACACCACCTTATTTAGAACAAGACCAAGAACAAACTGCATAATACCTAGCTATAATACCCATAGCTAATGAACTAATTTTAAAACAATCATGCTCTACTAATACACCTTCCACATATGATCCATTTTTATTTGAGTGTTATTTATTGGAGAACAAAGATGATATTTTGGTTTGAGCCATAGAGGTAGGGGCCAAGTTTCTAGCTAGCTTCCCTCATGATAATTTACCAAGCTTAGTAATAATGCCCCATAACATAATTTATGATCAATAGGATTCTCCTAGCAATCCTTTGGCTCTAGTCCAAAAAATATATCAGGACCCTCATATGCCTAATAGAGAAAAAACCCTCATGAAAGACCACTTTAAGCAAATGCAGATGACATATCAAACCTACCTATATCTAGCACACAATTTCAATCAGATGACCATGGTGAGAAAACCTCTTATTGACTTAGTTCCTTCAACAAGAGTTTTGATAGAGTTAATTGGTCAAGATAATTAGATTTTAGACCCATTCATGCAAAACACTTTATTATACAACTTCCTTCATATTCCTATTATTGAAGAAGTGTCTTCTACTTTTACAAAAAATAATGAGAAAAATATAGTGGACAATGTGTAAGAAACATCCAATCCAAATCAAAGTGGTACTAACACACAAAAAACTAGTCAACAACATGTGCCTTTAGTTAATAACATGAGTGGATAATCATACTAAGGACTAGGAGTTTCTATATCCCAACTTCAACTAATTGCTTCATCAATCATGCAACCAATAGGATTAGGTAGTCAAAAAATACCCAATGTCACACCTCAATAATACAATGTGACAAATCCTACTCCCCCTCAACAAGTGACAAGTAGTATTCCACAACAAAAGGAAAAATATAATGTATCAATGTAATAGAGGTTGAATGTATTTCTACCTCAACAAGGGACAACTAATGTTCTACCTCATCAAGTAGTGATAAATACACCTCCTTAATCACAAACCAGTGTACTAATCTAAAACCAAATGATGACTAGCCAATAACATGTAAATATTGGTCAGTGACAGATGCTGAATATTCAACATGCTTTCACTTCCAAACAAGGATTCATATAATAAGGAGGCTCTCATGTTTCTCAAGTACCTATTAGACAACAATTGGTTCAAAATATACCATAATTTTAGAGATAGGGTCTTGGTTCATAAGTTCCCACTCAATAACAAGGATTGATTAGTCAGTAACATGCCCCTTTTCAACCACAATAGGCACATTATAGTTATATCCCTCCATCCCAACCAAAAAATCCTCCAAGTCAAACCTTTATAGCCAACCCAAACTATAATATCACATAACCAAATATACAATTTTAAGTACATCCTAATCTACATGTGCATATTCTTGGTCCATTTCCCAACCAATCCAACTTACCCAAATAGATATCTCCATCATACCCCAGTCAAAGTGTCCCACTTGTGACCTCCCAACCATCTACCCAAACCAATATTCTCCCTCAAACCAATGTTCCTTCTAGTTTCTTATCCCAATAATTATAACAGAAGAAGGATGCAATTACTGCTACTCAAGTTGGGAAATAGACTAAAATTTTTAAGTTAGATGGCATGCATTATTATCCATTAAACATGGATTAATTGTATATAACATTTCCTTTAAGATACAAACCACCAAAATTTGAAAAATACAAAGGGAAAGGTGAACCTAAGGCCTATTTAACTGAGTTCTTTATCATATGTCAACTAGTGGCATATAGTGATATATACCTTTTGTTATTTCTAAGGAGCTTGGATGGACAAGCCTTGGAGTGGTTTGTAAAGTTACCCAAGAATTTAGTAACAAATTTTTATGATCTTTTTTATAAGTTTGTGCAGCACTTTTCATACAATATCGAATATGAGATTTCACTGGTTGACTTGACACAAGAAAAAAAATCAGTGAGAGTTTTATAGGTTATCTATAGTGATGGAGAGCCCTTGAAAATTGATTCACCCACAATTTACTAGATAAATAATTAGCTGCTATGTATACTAAAAATCTGCATAGTGAGATAGATTATAATGTAGAACTAAAATATACACATACTTTCAAGGATATCATCAACAAAGGCTTGGTGATTGAGTGAACTCTTATTAATAAAGGGATCATCAAGCTTACTTCAAATAATTAGAATCAAGGTACCAATTAGGGAAGTGGCCAAAACCAACATCCAATCTAAGTGCAAGCATCACAATCAGCATAAGCCAATAACCAAGATAAGATAGACCAGAGTAATTAAATCATAATAAGAATTTTATGGGTAATGGAGTAACTAGGTCACGCTATGTATAAATAGTAAAAACATCATTTACACCACCTTTTTAGCTTACTCCTACCAATAACCTCTCCAACCAATGTCACAAGCACAACAACCAAGACCTATGCAACAAATACAAAAGCCTTTACCATTTCAAACCCCTCCTCCAAGAAGAATTGCACCTACTCATCATGTCTTTAGTGACCTAAGAGAACCTATTGAGTTTGTATTTCACAAAATTTCCACTACTAATCTGATTAGTTGGCATATACTAAAGCATTATCTACAAGGCATTCCTTATTTTCATTGGTACCATGAAAATGAATTCTGTGAATATCATCAAGTCAATGGGCATAATATATGAAGATGTGTGAAAAGAAAGCATTCAATTATGAGAATGTGTTAGAGAATAGGGAGATAACATTGGATAATAGTACTTCCACCTCTAATCAAACTCATGAGATTTATTAGAACCCCTTTCCCCAACATAACACACAACAACATAGCAATCAACAATAACAACAACACCAGATAATGCAACAACAAAATCAATAGTATCAAAATCAAAGGCCAAACTAGCAAAATCATTAAAATCAATAGTAGAACCCACAATGTCAAAAGAATGGACAAAACCAAAGTCATAATGATAACAACCAAAAAACCTACCATGTAATTACACATGACTACAATAGGGTTGTAGGTCATATTGCAGGGGGTAGCATTAATACCATATCCATTAATCCTAGACTAAGCACTAATCAATAGAGACCATTTTTAAATAATACCACTCAACCAAATTACATGGATAATCCTTTTTTGACCTGGGATTTCACATAGGTAAACCAACAAATCGAGACTCCCACTTTTGGACCATATATCGATAACTCACCGTTGCCACATGACCACATATAAATGTACCAACAACTGAGACTTGTCCTATCTAATCCCACACCATTCCAAACATTTTTTAGCAATTATGGTACAACATTTAATCTTGATTATAAAATCAAAACTCAGAGGTCAAAGATTACTATTCTAGGCCCATAACCATCTACCACTTTACTTGTTATCCAACCAACCATTCAACCTTAGAATAAACCATTCACCATTGATCAAGACAAGAATTTTGGTATTATAGAACAATTATAGAAGACACCAGTACAATTTTCTATTTTAGATTTGCTATGAACATCAACAATCCACAAGAACATTTTGAATGAGTTTTTAACCCAATCCACTATTGCTAGTGACATATCCCCTGATAAATTTCAAGCTTTGGTTGGACACCTAGCTCCAGCCCAACAAGTCACATTCAATCAAAGTGATATGTATTCCTTTGGCTTGATCCATAATAATCCATTATACATATAAGTTTATATAAAGCATAATAAAGTGAAATGTATCCTTATAGACAATGCATCATGCCTCAACATAGTGTCTCTAAATCTCATCAAGCTTCTTGGGTACATAATGGTAGATCTCTAGCCATAAATGATAACTATGAAAGCCTATGATAATTAGGAAAGAGAATCACAAGGCACCATTAGCTTACTAGTTATCATTAGGCCTTTGATCCATGATACACTTTGCCATGTGCTTGATATTGAGTTATCATATAATATGCTTCTAGGTAGGCCTTGGTTACATGAGATTTATGCAGTCCCATCAATACTACACCAATGTATCAAGTTTTCCCAATCAGGGATGGAAGTGAATATTCCAAGAGATTTACACCCATATGAACACTACAAGCACCTTGAGGTTGAGTTTCAAAGCTATAATTACCAATATGGAATTAATCTAAGTTATAAGAAAGATAAAGGAAAGGCCATACTTGTTGATTCTCCAAAAGATAATTGCATAGATCCTAATACCTTATATTCCCTTCGCACATGCCACCTCTTAAATTTTCCAATTATTTCACCATTTCATATAATGGCCTAGGGGAATATGTGACCCCTGATACTTTAAATATTGAAAATGTTCCTCAGAATCTATAGACCTTTAGATGACCTAAATCTATCCCATGCATGCAATGGTAACAAAAGAGTAAAGATAAAGGAACTGTCATATTTGTACTAGCATCTGGCCTAGAACCAAACCCTTTTGAAGGGAATGAATCATAGTTGTACAATTATAACCAAGTTTATTGTTATAAACGTAAAAAGTATGCTATTCCCAATAGGATCATGGAGCATCAAGATTATGAGGGAAGAGGCCTCAGATCAAATCAACAAGGAACCATTGAGCCAATTTCCATGACTAAGTACAAAATACCCTATAGACTTGGATTTAAATTTCCTGGGGGTGACCTCACATATCTTATTCAAGTTCCATTACTAGTGACTAGTGATGATGATGCCAACAATGAAGTAGAGTTTGATCGTAGCCTCACCTTTGATGACCTAACTGAGACTAGCCTATTTGATAACAATGTCATTTATACCCTTAATCCAATCATTCATCATAAACCATTGCCATTATACTATCCTCAAGTGATATATTAGGACCAAAAACAATCCAATTTTCCAATTGATGAACTTCAGAATGATGAGGCATTATGTGATTTTCTAGGCCTTAGAGACAATGTTCTATTGGGAGATCATAAATCAGGATTCTCAATTACATTAGATCCTAAAGCCTACTTTGGAGAGTGGGTGAAAACCCTTAGCCAAATATAAATAAATAAAACATTGAGGTCCCCAAGTGGATACCTATTTAAGGCACATTTTGACCAAGGAAAAAGTAAATATAAAAGCTAGTCTAGTGGTGAAAACCTGTTTTAGGTGCCATTAGACAGGGGTGTCCATTCTTATTCAAATTTTGACTAAGATACCAACAATGATGAACTTGCCTATGGATCTAAGTTTAGTTTTGTGCAAAAACAAGTATTTGATAAAATTCTTCAAGAATTATGACTATTTTGTCCCATGGCTAGATCTCCCATTGGGGGACTTAGATTCATCATGCCTAGGGGACATTGAAGAGCAAGTCCTAATAGATGACCCTGATATAGTACAAAATTTCAAGTCTTTACCTACTATCTTAGAAGATGGTTCAACCCTTCTAGTTGAAGATACAATAGAGGTAAACTTCACGACTTCATTGGAATTAAAATGTATAAAATCAGGCATGTCCCTCACTAAGGAGGAATGTGAAGTCTTTATAGCTCTATTAAGAGAATTTATAGATATATTTGCATGGGATTTTTTTGACATGCCAGGTTTGGACCCCAATTTGGTTTTGCACCACCTTGTGGTCAATCTTGATGCCAAACTAGTGAAATAAAAGTTGCATAAGATGCATCTTCACATTGCTATCTTGGTAAAGAAAGAGTTGGAAAAAATCTTAGAAGTGGGATGTATCTGGTCCATTGACTACTCAAAATAGATATCTAATATTGTACCTATTAGCAAAAAGCTTAAAGGAATCAAAATTTATATTTATTTTTGAGACATCAATAAAGCTTTTCCTAAGGATGAATTTCAATTTCCTAATATTGATATGATTATTGAATCCACAATGGGTTATGAAATGCTTTCACTCATAGATGGATTTTTAGGATACAATTAGATTAAAATAACACCAAAAGACCAACATAAAATAGTATTCACCACTCCATGGGGAACATTTTGTTATCTAGTAATGTCATTTGGTCTTAAGAATTCTAAATATACATATGAAAGGGCCATGACTGTCATATTCCATTATATGATGTATGATATTGTTGAAGATTATGTCAAGACATATTAGGAAAAACCAAAACCAGGGTTGACCATCCAACAGTGCTACATAGGATATTTGAAAGATTGTAGGAGTATGAAGTTAGACTCAATCCAAAGAAATATGTGTCTATATTAACCTCAATTAAATTAATTGGATTCATCATGTCTCATAGAGGAATTGAAGTAGATCTATCCAAAGTCCATACTATTATTGAGATGCCACCACCGACTAATTTGAAGTAACTATGCAGTTTACAGGGTAAGATCTAGTCAATCTGACACTTCATCTCTTAGTTAGTAGACAAGTGTCATCTAGTTACACATTATAAATAAGGGAGTTACATTTCACTAGGATGACCACTACCAAAAAACTTTTCAACAACTCAAAGACTATCTAGTTAATCCACCTATTTTGTTACCTCCTATGCCAAGAAGGCCCTTCTTGTTGTATCTATCAGCTACCGACAATGCCTTGGGGGCACTTTTAGCTCAACATGATAATAATGTAAAAAACCTGTAGTATAAGAATTAAGCCATATCTTGGTCACATATGAACATAACTATGCACCTATTGAAAAAGATTATCTAGCCATGGTCTTTGTAGCTCAAAAACTATGCCATTACATGTTGAACAATAAGACCATGGTTATTTCAAAAGTAGATCCACTCAAGTATCTACTATCTATAATATCTTTTTAAGGTAGAATGGCCAAATAGATCATGCTTCTTAGTGATTTTGACACAAAATATGTCAATCAGAAGGCAATCAAGGGATAGGTCCTTACAGATTAACTTGCTAAAGTACCCCTTATAGACACAAAGCCACTCCCATTTCATTTTTTTGATGAATCCATAATGACCATCATTAACACACCTCTTGAGGAGAAGCACTAGAAGTTATATTTTGATGGTTCATTTATTGCACATGGATCTGGGTTAGGCCTCTTATTTATTACACCATAGGGGGATCTAATCCCTAAATCATTTAGAATCAATTTTCCTTGTACAAACAACATGAATGAGTATGAAGAACTTATCACAGGGCTTCGACAGGTAGTATAATGGAATATATCTCATAAATTTTTTTATGATGATTCTCAATTAATCATCAATCAAGTCATAGACCATTTTTAGACCAAAGATGACAAGTTGGTTCCATATAAAGCTATGGTCGAAACTCTCAAGCAACAAATTGATCACATTCAGTTTGAGCATATACCAAGTGATAGTAATAGAACTATAGATGCCATAGCTACTATCAACTCTCTAATTCAACAAATAGACAAAGCTAGAGAATATCAGTTCCTTGTTGAGAATTTGTTCACACCAGCTCATGAACCTTCAATTTTTGAAATGATTTATGATATTGTTGGTCTTAATTCTATCTGGTACTCTGACTTTTACAATTACTTTCATGACCAAGTTATACCACCTAACCTATCTCAAAAACAAACCAAACCTTTATTCATCATTCTACTCATTATACTCTACTTGGATCTACCCTTTACCATCATAGTTTTTATGGAACTCTACTTTATTTTTTAACTTTGGTAGAGTCTACACTAGCATTAAGATAAGTTTATGAAGGATTATGTGGAGTTCATTCTAGCAGGATAGTCCTATCCAAAAAGCTCTTACATACTAGTTATTATTGGCCCATAATGGATGCAAATGTAGTTGTGTATGTAAATAAGTGTGACAAGTATCAATAGTATGATAATTTGATTCATGCCCTAGCCTAAACTCTAAAATTGATGTTGACACCATGGCCATTTTCTATGTGGGAACTCGACCTCATTGGGAAGATTAACCCCACTTCATCTGATGGCCATAAACATATCCTTACCACCACTGAGTATTTCACTAAGTGGGTTGAATCTATACCCCTCATGTGACTAAAAAGCAAATTTCTAAATTCATCTTCAACCATCTCATTTGCTGCTATGGTATCCCCTCCAACATTATATCTGATAATGGAGAATCATTCAAGAATAAGGATGTTGACAAGTTATGTACTGATTATAACATCACAACACTTTTTTACAACATATTAACCTCAAGGTAATGGCCTAATTGAAGCATCAAACAAAACCATTGTCAATATTCTCAAAAATATTGTCAATGATATCGGTTGTGATTGGAACCTTTTTATATTCCCTACCGTTTGGGTATATCATACCAATCACCATACCCCCATAGGAGCCACTCCATATTCACTTTTTTATGGTATAGAATCCATCCTTCCCATTGAGGTTGAGTTGCCTTCACTATGTATATTGTTCAAGAATGTCCTAGATGATCATGACTATTGATTAGCTTGCCTATAAGTGATAAACCTACTTTATGAAAAATGCATCACTACGCTAAAAAATCTTTAGGCATATTAGACCTAACTCAAAGGCCACCATAATTGGCATGTCAAGTATAGAACATTTGAACTTGGTGATCTTTTCCTTAAAGAAAACCAAAAGAATACCATGGCTAAGAAGAAGCGTAAAGGCAAATTCAAACCAAACTAGATAGGGCCTTTCATCATTATTGTAGATTATGGCTCAAGAGCATACAAGCTTGCTATACTAGATGGAGATGAACTTCTCGAGCTGATAAATATTATTCACCTTAAGCACTATTATGCTTGAGTGCTAGGGTGTATTATCTGTAAGGTCTATTTCATGTTGTGTCATTTTATATCTATTCTTTTTTGTATGAATATCATGCTTATCATTCCTTTTAGCCCGTTCCATCTACTTTACCATCTCGTTCTATCAACCAAGAATGTTCTAAATCCTATCTACCTAGCCCATTTGATCTTGGTTTTTTCCATTCATTATGAATTTTTAACATCAAGGAATCTGATCTGTTATTTCAATTACTCCAGATAGAGATTGTATTTTGGAGTAGTAGGATAGAATTTTCAATAGTTTCATCTTTTGTTTGTTGTTCCTTTCTTCTTACTGATCTTACTACTAATTATAACCACCTTTAGGCAAATTAGTACCATTGATCCATATCGTTGTGTCCTAGTTATAACCACCTATAGGAAAACTAGGGGTAATATTTGTTTATTGAGCCTTGACATACCAACTTGCCACTTTCTATGCCATACTATGCTTTTTTTACCAATTATGCCTATTTTGTTTGAATTGACTACTACACTAGTCGAATTCCTTTACTATAAGGGTTGAACTACAGTGACTTGAGGTCCTACTCTGGGATGATTTAGGTAGTGCTCAATACTTATTGAGGTCAATTTAGTCACCCTTTTCACCATGATCTCACCATTTTATGATTAACCTAAGCCATGCTCTCATCATTTTATGAGTAACCTAAGTTTGAATGCTCTCACCATTTTATAAGTAACCTAAGTTTGAATGCTCTCACCATTTTTATGAGTAACCTAAGTTTGAACACTCTCCCTATTTTGTGAACTTGAACCATTTAGTGTCTCATCATTCTTGATCAAGTTGAGATACTTCAAAAATTCCAAACACATTTGGAAAATTGGTAGAAAATAACAAAACCACTGACCACTTCTTTGCCTTAAAGATTCTAAGAACCCTTATTAAATTGAAAGAAAATCACTTGTTTCTTAGTTTCCCATCCTTTTTGGACTTTTTATCTCATGCACTTGTCATTTTTCAAGACCATTCCTATTCTTCTATCACATCCATTCTATTTTTTTCATCAGTTATCACATTCTTCCCATTCCTTGGGAGAATTACATTTAGTCTAAAGTTTTTTATTGGATATTACATCCATGGAACTATGAAGGTAGCATCTACTTGCTTAGTGCATATGGAGATAACTCAGTCACCCCCTTTTATTTCTTATATTCCTCCATTTTGTTTGTTTGTTAAGTTGTCACCTATTTTCTAAGGGCAATGTTTATATGGTTTCTATTATATTATTTGTTTGTCTGTTTCTACTTATTTTGGTTGTTTGTTTGCCTATTTGTTTATTTTCAACATTATTTCCTTGATTTAGTCTGTGTGTTCATTGGGTGATTCTTTATGTGCACCTATACTTGAATCCATCCATATTCATCTTATAACATTGACATCATGGTTTTTATCATTGGTGCATTATTTTCTATTGAGTATTAGATTACAAGAGTTAGTTCTTATGAATATTTCAACCAAGTCCTCATGATCTTATACCATAATTCCTATCGACATGTGCTACACAAACCTTAGATTTAATAAATCTATTTAATAATGGTAGCATCAACATCTCTTCAACATCAACATCTTGATTCAATCCCAATCATATCCCAAATAGAGTGATTAACATGAAAGAATTTTAACCTTTATTAGTTTAGATGAGCATCTCCCTACTAGTAGGTTGTTTCAATTCATCATTACCCTCTGTGATTTAGTTACCCTCATTATTAGCCAATCAATCATGTTTTCCATAATCTAGGTCCAATAATTATAACCACCTATGAGCACATCATTGCACACCATCCCACCTAAATTTCTCAATGATTATTATCACCTTTGGGTAAATCATTGTGTTATCACCACTTTATGTTTTTTGTCCATATAGGGGCACATTGTTATCTTGTTTTTTTGTCCTAATTGGGGTAGTTCCATCTTCTCAATGATTATAACTACCTTTAGGCAAATCATTGTGTTATACCACATTGCCACTATCAGGGTACAATGCTTATAACCACCTTTAGGAAAACCATTATACACCATACCATTTGCATTCTCAGTGATTTTGACTACTTTTTCAATATCATTGTGTTTTCACCTCATCATCTTTCCTTTCTTTGGTCCACTCATTTCACTTCTTTCTTTTTGAGGGACCATTTGCTGACCTACTTATGCCAACCATTCCCTCGAAGGGGTATCTTAAAGTTAATTCATTATTATAGTTGTAGGCATGCATGACCTTTTTATTATTTGAGAAGATGTTACTATGCTTATATCTTTCAATGCCTTCCCAAATAGGGGCAACCTATAGACACCTAAATCTAGCCACCAATAACCTCTAATCAGGCTTTTGACCAATTTCCATTGAAGTGTACAATTTGGCCTAAAAACACTAAAACACACTAAATGATGTGAAAATGACATATTCAAGTGCCAATTTTGGCTAGAGTATCATTAAATGGGGTAATGTAATTTATGGGCTAGCTAACTTTGATCAAATCATTTTGAGTCAAAATGCTAATTTTGCACCTGAGTGCTCTATATTGCTCTTTCCTATCAAATCTCTTGCATAAGACACATGTATTTTTAATTTTCTATTGATAACATCCTAAAGGGGATAATAAATCCAACACATCTGACATTGACTTCCAATTCTAATCCAATCAAATTTTGGACCAATAACAAGGCATTTTGATCAATTTGTGCATAAAGTGCTTAATCATGCTTAAGAGCTAGTTAAACCAAATTAGATCCTAATTAATAATTCCATGGAAACTTGTTGAATATTTGTTTTTATAAATGAATATTAAATATATTCACCATTAGGTGACCTCATTTCTTGAGAAAGACATCCTTAGGTCATAAATGCCATAAATATCAGGATTCAAGCCTCCCACACCTCATCAAAGCCCTCCATGCCTCTTAATTGCTCCTATATACAAAATATTGATGAGCCTATTTATCAATTTTAATTGCATAATTAGATTAATCCTTTGACACACATCTCAATCTTGAGATGAATGATTTAGGTTGATTCTACCCATTTGCAAAAATCTATAAATAAGAGGCCTTGCCACATGAGTTTTAAGTCTTGACAATCTAAAGTTATAATGCACAAATGATTCCAAAAGGTATTAAAATTAGTGTTACCATGCCAAATTGATTCCAAGCCAAGCCAAGCCAAGGCCAAAGGTGCCAAGAGGAGGTGGAGGATAGTCAAGCTCCATTGCAACAAACTTCATGAGCATAAGCTGAGCAAGCCATTACAAAAGCATTTGGAGCATCTAAGGAAGGTGAAATATTATTATTTTTCCTTAATTTTTAGTTATGTTTGTAATTTGTTTTTGTTATTAATCTCACCCTAGTAACTAGGCATGAAGGTGTTAGTTTAGTGTGTTGTTTGTCAATTTGATTTATTTATTTTGTCACTAACACAATACTAATCTCCTCTTCTTAGTCAAATTCCTAGTTCACAAAAAGATTAGAAAGATGAATCTTGTAACATTTAAACTTAGTAATGAGGTCATCCACATAGGTTTATATAATTTTGTTGATAATATCATGAAAGATATGAGTCATTTTTAGTTGATAAGTAGCTCCAGTATTTTTGAGTCCGAAGGGCATTTTAACATAGCAATAGGTGACCCATTCTATGGTAAAAGTTATCTTATGTTGTTCTTTAGGGGAAATGTGAATTTGGTTATAGCTTGAGAAACCATCCATAAGAGATAACATTCCATAATTAGTTGTGCAATTGACAATGGAATCTCTTGAAGGTAGAGGCAAATTGTCCTTAGGATAATCAAGATTAAGATTACAAAAATTGATGTAGATACAAATGACTATGGTAAGGTTTTTCCAAATAGGGTCTATAATTATAAACCCATTTAGGATAGTCCACTAGTTTGATAAAATTAGCATCAAGAAGTTTGATAATTTCTTTGTGACATAAGGTGGAAACTTTAGGTAGAATTTATTGTTACTTTTAGCGCACAGGTTTGGCATCAGGATAAGTGATGATATTGTACACCATAATGATTTGGTCAATACCAAGAATGTCCTCATAAGATCAGGAAAATATATCACAACATTTATCTAAAAATAAACTAAATTTATCATGTTTAGTAGGTATGACTTTGTGAAAAATTATAATAGGTTGAGGGCATGATGGAGTACCATATTAGATGTGATTAGTTTCTTTGATAAGCATAGCATTACCATCTTGGAAGTGGTAGGGTGGATTAGGTGAAGAATAAATTGGATTAGCTTTAGGATCGATGCTAGATATGAAGTGATTGAAACAAGGGGTTTTGTTTTTGAAATTCATAAGTTTTTGATGGTGCTGATGAAGTTGACATTCTCAAGCATGAAGTAATTAAAGGATAGATTCATCACTAGTCAAAGTGGTAAGAGGACCATAATACTCAACATCTACTTTGAGATCAATAATTTGATTACCATGTCTATCATATTTAGAATGTATCTGATGGAAATCTATGGCCTTGGAATCTAATGTAATCTTGAGAATAGGTGGATTAGATTGATAGGATGAGATTAGTATATCATTAGTTTCTTTGATGGGGGAAAAATTATATGCAATGATGGGATTTATAGGTGGTAAAGAAGATGCAAAAATTTTTAGAGGTTTGAAAGGTAGGATTTGTTCTACCACCCAGTGACTATTAAGAAGTGGAAAATTAATAGGAGGTACATGACCATCAAGAGTTAATTAAAAAATCATGGACATGGTGTGAATATCCTAGTTGAAATCATGTATTTGAGCTAAGTTTTTATAATAATGTTGAACATCCATGTTTTTATATTGAGCTTGGGCCATGATGTAATTATCATCATAGGTTGAAGAAATGGTACATGCTTGAGATTTGGGGGAAGTTTTAGAAGGTGAAATTTTGAGGTCACTACACTTTTGTGGAGACATGATTAGAGGATATTAGAATAATTTGAACACTCCAAAATAATTGTATGTGAAGTAATATTCTAGGTAGAAAGTTTTTGAGCATTGCATAGAGGGGGAAAATTAGTGATCTCATCAATGGGAGGAATAGTGAGATCACAAGGTAATAAGGAAGGAGGAAGCCACTTTGAGATGTAAGGTGGTAGCTTAGTAGTGTTATAAGTATGTTACAAGTCATTAGGTTCATCATCATCTAAATCAAAAAGAGTGACCTATAAGTATAAATTAATGTCGATGAAATTAAGAAAAGGAGCACTATTGATGGTAGGAATGGTAGGGATGTGATATTGAGGTTTTGGGTTAGGAATTTGAGTATTACAAGGGTTGAGATCAACCTCATGCTTATACCATTTGTTGGTATGTATGAATTTGATGCATTGGATATCAGAAGAGGTGATGGACCTCATTCTATGAGTCCAAGGGTGATCAAGGAGTATTTTATAAAATAGGGGAAATTAAGGACCATAAGTTTTGTTTAAATGGTCTTAGGTCTGACTATTAGAGGAATCCAAATGTAACTGAGTGGATTTTGATTAGTTTTATCAAATCCATGACATGTAAGGTAGGTTTTCTTGAGATGATCCTTATTATAGCCAAGTTGTTGGATGAGCCACAAATTTTTCACATTAATACTAGACACTTCATCAATTAAGACTTTATGAATAAGGGTATTATTAATGGATATTTTAATGAATAGTGGTGGATCATCAACACAAAAAAATATTTCATCATTAATCACGTCTTATTCAAGAAATTCAATAGATGGTTTGAAGGAAGGACACATAGATTCAATGGTATGGATGTTGGTAGGTTGAGGTACAATAAAGGGTGGTTCTTCATCTATAGAGGATGGTTATTTAATTTATTTTAATTGTTACATGAGGAACTTGTGATGATAAGGGTAAGTGTGAACTAACTCCATAATTGGAATATTCCAAGGCATGGAGTTAAGCTCTTTGAGAAAGTTACAATGGGATTTAGAAGAAGAATCAGTGTAAGGTTTATAAGGTAAGGTAGATTTTGAAGGAATGAAATTTATTGGGGGTTTATAATAAGTTAATGGTTACTTAGTGGATTCAAAAGCAAAATTGGTGGTTGTAGCATATTTAACAAGTTGTTCCTCTAAATATGTTTTCTTAGGTTTTGTGACATGATCTTTGTGAGCTAGTTTTCAATGATAATTGACCTTAGATATGTTAACATATTGAGAATTATTGTAATATTGGTCATAGTCAGCATCAGTAACACAAACATCCTTTGTATTTTATTGATTATTAGATGTGGAAAAATATTTTTGGTTATTAGAAGAAGAATCTTTAAAATCTTGTTTTTGAGAAGTAGTGTTGTACTCTTGATGATGGAATTAGATCATGGCTTTGTGATTAAAAGAATCACCAAGCATGTAGGAGACATAAAATTTATTAAGACCTTAAAATTTTTCATGGAAATGACCAATGTTGGTGTGGAACAATAAAAATTGATTATTATCATACCATTTAAGAGGATTATTAGGATAAGGGTTTAGAGGGTGGTAAAAATTGTTTCATTTATTGCACAATTAGTGGTATGTGAGAAGATGGGGGAGTGTTAGATTTATAAACTCTTGGTTTGGTTTGAAGAGTATTTATAATGGTGGATTTGGTATAATTTTTAAAATATCCTTTAAGGAATTTGGTATTAATTTAAAATTGCTTCATGAGGAAGCCTTGACATTTATCTTGGTCAAGATATTTGTTAAGCATTTGAGGATCAAAAGTTTGAACCTTATATTGAAGTGAAGGAGTTAAATATATTATAAAGAAGTTGAATAAATTATTGTCAATCATGTTAATATCAGTGTTATGGGTTAGATATTTCTATTTTTGATAAAATTATGAGTTTATTTGATGGGAGATTGCTTAGCATTTATGAAATGGCTAAGGTAATTTTTGAGAAGGTCATTATGTTGAAACTCTTTAACAAGAGGATTGACTAAATCCTCAAGTTACCAAATGGAATGTTGGGGAAGTTGGTTATACCATTCCAATACATCACCAATAAAGGTTTTAATTATAATTTTAGTTGTGGTGAAAGTATTAGTTTGGATCCACTCTTTATAAATATTTCCAAATGCTTTGAGAAAAGATGCAGGGTCTTTAGTCCCATCATACTTGATAGTTGGATATTTATTAACAATATCAATGGACATGATGAAAGGAGATAAAATCTCATTTTGGATATTTTGAATAATTTTGTTATTCATAATATGTTAAGGAATAACATTTATCGAGGCATCTCTAAGAGGTAGAGGAATAAAATTTTGATTGGCTTGAGGGTTGAGAACTGGAGGTTGATTAGCCATGTTGATTAAATGATGTTTTAATTACATAATTTGAGAGGTGTTAGAAGTTTACATTATGTTTATTTGTTGTATAAATTGTGTAAGAAGTTGATTCATATCAATTGATGGGTTGGTGTTTTTAAGAGAACTCCCCAAATTAGTATTGGGGGGAGGGTTGTTGGAAGGTGGATTACCAGTGGGATTATTGGATAGATTTATGATAATTGCTCCCAAATTATGTTGAAAATTTTGAAGATGAAAATTATCTTGATATGTGAAAAAAGTATTCAATCCACCTAATTCATCTTAAGGTGTGATTTGAACCATGTTACAATCCATAGACAAAGGAGGGAAAGAAGTGCTCCAAGAGTGAGGGTTCTCTTAGGAGGAAAAGAGGGGGATAAATGAATATCCCATATAGTGTCTATATAGATTAAACATGTCTAAAAATATTATAATAGGGGACTTCATGATGATTTTAAGAAATGAATATAATGTTAAGGAAAGAGAAACAAAAAACTAATTCAAATAGATAAGAGAGCTAAGCAAAGCAAAGGTGTTAATAAGAGTATAGAGTTGACCAAGTCAACCTAATACTACTAGATATGGATTGAGAAGAGTACATAGTCAACCATATCAAATTAGTACTATAAATAAGGATAAACATAGTCTAATAAAGATACAAAGTTGACCAAGCTAACTTAGTACTATAGGTAGGGTAAAAGACAATCTGTAAAATACTATGTCAAACAAAATGATAGTGTGATGATAATAGGGAAAGATGTTGTAATGTAATTGAATTAATAAGTGTAATAAAAAACACAAATAATTGGATCAATGAGAGTGATCTCATTGGCACACAACATAAAACCTTACACCAATGCTGGCCAATGCAATTTCATGTAATACACCATATAATTAGCAAAGAGCAAGAAGTCAACTGAAAAGTAAATGCTAATAAAATGGTCATCCTAAGTTTTGTTAAATTATTATAAAGTTCTATTTTATGTTTGATAGGGAAGTTGTCTAAAAATAGGGAACTATAAAGCAATCTATGGATAGATTCATGACATTTAGGCTGAAAGGGATCTATGTTGGTAATGGTAGTAGCTTGGTATTAGGGCCTACCCCCTCACTTCACAATCCCACAATGATAAGGGTGTCAGGTGCTTATCAAATATATACCATTAACCACATGTTTATACTTGTCTATAAAACCAAGTTGGCTTCCCCCTTGGTGATGAAATCCAAGTAGGTAGGCTTTGTGTAGGTAAATGTTAAATGCATTTTGAAATTATGTGATTTGGTAGTGTGTGCAAAAAGAGAAAAATAGTTAAACTAAATGTTATATTAAAAAAGCACCTAATTAGACTATGTGAGCTACTCTAATCATGAAAATATTTGAAAATGAAAGTGTGAATTAATTACTAACATATAGTTGTTAATTCCCAAATTAAGAATGACATAGAGTCAGTTCAGATGACATTATATGCAAACATTATAGAATAGAGTCGACAAGGTCACTACTATATTTTAGAAACAATATTTATTAAAAAATAAGTTGACCAAGTTGACTTATTATTTTATATATAATAAATATTACATAACTAAGTTGACCAAGTCAACTTATGGGATTGCAGTTTTAAAGACCACAAAATTGCACAAAATAGAACTATAATGAAATACTAAATTGAAAGAGTGAGAAAGAGAGAAACCTTGGTGGGTTGGAAGATGTTGATGACTATTAATTTTATATTTAAGTGCCTTGAATTATTCTTGTAAGTTATATCAACTGTTTCAAATGGGTCAACCTAGTTCTAGAAAACCATGTTTACTAAAGCTTGTTAAGATGGCTAAGTCAAGTTGGTCAATGTAGTTTATTATCTGGATGTTGACTGTAAGCTAATTTGACCTATTCAACATATTTTGACGTTATGAGATTGAATAATATTACTTTTCAAACATATGCAATCTAGTAACCTATATATGATGAAGACCTACATAGAAAGAATAGAGTCATTTTGATGTGACTATGTGTTAAACATATGCACATAAGTTAGAACTATACCAGCTTGGTCAACCTAGTATCACAAATGTATAAAAAATAATACAATGATATAAATTAAAAGCATGAAATAAAACCTAAAAGGGTTAAATTCATGTTGGGTTAAACAAAATTTATACAATGGGAAATGCAACATATCTACAAATCAATCCTATCTCAGAGAAGATAGATCCTACTTACACTTCCAATTTGGGATACAATAGATAATCAAGGTCATGAACAATATGGATTTTATAAACCTAATTAAGGGATATATTAACACAATAATATTATTAGAGAGGATTATAAAGCCTCCATTTAGGCCAAACTATGTAATAATCCTAACTAGGTCCTATGTTTTAATATTCACTAAATTAATAACAAGTAAAGTAGAAATATAATCTAGTTCTCACCAAGGCTTGTGGCATAAAGTGGGTGTTATTAAACACTAAAATTAAACATGCATAAGATAATCCTATTTAAGCTATGTATAGGTAAAATCCTAATGCATAGAGAGAGATAGTATTATTCAAAAGCTATTACTTATGCTACTTCTATCTACTAAAGAGAGGAGCAAAATTAGAGATACTGGAAGATGAACCTATTGAAACTCAATATTTTCCTTAGCTAAAGGTGATTATGAAGAGGTTTTTATGATTTTTAAGGATCACTAAGGAATGCCAAATCATCTAAGAATTCTCCACAAGACTATATTCTTCTCTAAGTAGAAACCTTAATCTAAGACTCCTCAAGTAGAATGGTAGAAGAGAAAATTGTAAATAAGCACAAATAAATAATAATTCTT
Source organism: Torreya grandis (assembly GCA_037957365.1). Lineage (NCBI taxonomy): Eukaryota > Viridiplantae > Streptophyta > Pinopsida > Cupressales > Taxaceae > Torreya > Torreya grandis. Next base: position 3,248,785 of record JARHVA010000179.1, read on the forward strand.
GTTTACTACCTAATAATGAAAAAATGGATGTGTTTATATAGGTGGATATAACACTAAATCCTTTTTAAAGTTTTGGCAGATAAGGTCGACTTTGTTGACCTAGTATTATAATTGACAAAAACTAACTAGGTCAATGACTAGGTTGGATAGGGGCCGAATTAGTCCCTAATAAACTTTATCAATAAGGATACAAGGTTGATGTGGCTGACATATTCATGTAAAATATAAAAAAGGGCTTTAGGTTATGAAAATGGCTAATGAAGATGGTAAAAGACTATAGGAGTGTGTAAAATATGAGGCAAAACTTAGGGGAATGTTTTTAGGAGCTGGTTGGATTGATAATAAGTGGTAATAAGGGAAAATAATCCTAAAAAACACTAATGGTCTACCCACCCATTTCCTTATGAACCTTTTAGGGTGTGTAATTATAGAGATTAATACTTGATAGGTTCCTACAAGATATAAAGCATCAATAATTGATAAAGTTTGAAAATATTATGTGAATACACCATCTAGGTGAAATAACATAGAGATATTGACCTTTTTGAATTAGGTTAATATCTTCTTATTTACCTCTTCTAAGGGTCCTATTGGAGTGTGATCTAAGGCTAACCACTCCTCTATTGATGATTTAATGTTTTTGATGTATGTTTGGTACAACCCAAAGTCTAAGGTTGTTATAAGTTTGAGATTTGGGAATATCCCTTTGTTGAACACCACTTACAACTTCCAAAATTTCCCATCAATATCTATAATCCTATCCATGTAGGCCTAAGTATACTAGATAAGTGCATAGGTCTTAGTTAAAGTCTCCACTATAATCCCAAGGAATAATAAAAGTAGTAGGAGGGTATTTAGATCTACCTAATTAGGCTGACTAGAAATGTACTCTTTACTTGGGATTCTATAGTGTGAACCTAGATATGCATGTCATAAAGGAGTTATTTGGACATATCATGGGTACCCAAAATAATTTATAGTAGATCCTCAGCCATCATATCTTCCTTGGTGTAATTCCTTACCTTAATGAGGGAGAACAAATCTTAATGGGTTTTCCATACCACTAGTTCCCCTTTGGATGAACCTCTACATGATCATTCTCTTCATGATTTTTGAGGCTCAATAAAAAATCCATTAGATGTTTAGGTCACTTTAGATAGTTATCTATAGTGCATGTGACCTTGGGACCATCTTGTGAGTTACATAGGGTGTAGGATGTGTGATTGGAATGGTAGAAGATGAGGTGGAAGGGAGATGGAGGAAGGGGAAGGAGTGAACATGGAAAGTAGTGAAGGTGGAGGAGGCATAGGAGAAAAAGGAAGGATAACAAAAGGAGAGGCTCAAGGGAACATTTTAACCTACCACTATTACTAAATTAGGTTCACCTGAGGTAGAATTTCCCCTAGGAATGGGTTTTTGAATAACATAGAATAGATGGGATGGTTGAAGGCAAGTCCCATGGTGCGTTGGGTAATAAATAGAGGGGGATGAAGAGCTAGGTGCTAAGATGATACTCTTGGTACTAGAGGAGATGTTTTGGTCTATAAAGGAGGTTGAATTCGAGTATAAGGACTTTAAGTTGGGGCTTATATGTGAGTTTTATTCTACTTATTTTTTGACCTCTTACTTGGGTCAGCTCTAGATGTTGTAATAAATAGTTTGATTGAGATGATTAGATCCATAGGGGATGATGGTGGAGGACTCAAATATACTAAGGGGAAAACCAAATTAATTAAAGTAGGCACTGTAAGTGTCCCTACTATAAGTGGTATGGTCTCAAAAGTTGTAGTCATGCTTGATGCTAAAGGCATACCTAAGAGAGGCATCAAGAGGACTCTAGGTATGAGATGGAGGGATCCAAAGGGAAGGAAGAGGTAAGGATGATTGAAATGACTGAATATAAAGGTACTAAATAAAAATATATAAGGGAAGCATTGGTGAATAAAAGAGGCACCAGTTAAAAGATTTTTTGGGGCAGAACAAAACTAGTGGGTATTAGAATTGGTAGTTGGAAAGTGGTGGGAGTGAGGGGTAGAAGGGAAATGGAGGTGTGATAGGTAGAACCTAGATGGATACCTATTACAATAATTGATCTAGGCTCTCTCTTAGGATACCATACACATCAAACCTTAGGGTCTATGTTTCCCAAGGTTGAGGTGTCAATGGCTAAGTAGGCTATTCTTGAGCTACCTAACATCGAGTAGTCTAAGATTAGCTCTATTGTATCTTGGTTACTAGAGCTATTAGATAAGGTGAAGTCATGAGTAGAGAATGAGGAGAAATTGGATGAGGTGAAAGAAGAGTCAAAGCATGAGGAATGATTGGAGGAGGTAGAGTAAGAGCTAAAGCATGAAGATGAATTAGAGGAGGTAGAGTAGGAGCTAAAGCATGAGGAGTAGGGCCTGATGGTAGAAATATACTTGGAACTTGAGTATGAGAAGGTGGTGAAATGCCTAGAAGATACTCTAGGAGATGATCAAATATATTGGAGTTGGGTCCTTGACATACCAAATAGGAGATGGTGGAGGCATGTAGGGGCCTACTTGATCTTTCTTGCATTTTTCCCTATTTTTATCCATGATTTGGGATAAAACATCTTGGTCATCAATGGTGTTTAGATAGATATCATCATCATATTTGGTGTGATCATCATTGTTTATGTTGAGGTAGGTTGAGTACCATGCCATGTGAGCTCTTATTACCCATTTAGGATCCCACTTTTAGATTTTTCACTTTATAAGGGTAAAAGAGCCTTTACCAAATGCCATATTTTTAATTGAGGGGAGGGTCTTGTAGACATGGTGCCTTATGATGATCAAGAGTTTTAGACATGCCTTATACTAACACTACAAGTAAAACCTTAAGATTACTTTTATTAATTGATAGGTAATCTCCTATTTTCTAGGTGGTTTGGGATGTAATATGATAGTTAGAGTGGGTCCTTGAGGAAACACACAATCTAAATCATAGTATCATTTTCATATAACTAGTATTCCTTGATGGTTAAGATGGACTTCAATATTTTCTTTGAGAGTTGGGGCATTAGATCCTCATTAATGGCTTGGTCGACCACTAGGTACAAGTGCTCACATATGTCTTGGATGTGATGGTGGAAGAAATGGTCATAAAAATTATAAAATACTACATAGACAATAGATTCCTAATAACCCACATAAGAAAGGCTAAAGGCTTAAGAGAGAACATCCTATAAACCACATCTAATAGGTAGCTCATCATGTATAAGTTACCCCTAGCTCGAGCATATATGATCACATGGACCAATTTAAATTTTATCAATCCTCCCATGTCCTAGACCTCTAAGTGTATAAGGATCATGTGTAGGAGAGGCAATCATAACTCATTGACATGTTGGATGTCATGATCCCCAAATAGTAAGTTTAGTAAGATCATGCCTACCCAAAACTACTCCCAAAAGGTGTTGATTGTGTAAGCATTGACATCCTCATTATCAACCCATTTATAATCTAGTTTCTTAGCCCAGTCATGGATGAAATCATATATCTAGTAGGTCTCTATCTAGACCATTAATGCCACTACATCATAGGAAAAAGTGTAGTATAGGAAGGTGTAAGACACATGAAGGCATTCATAAATATATCAACAATCTAGTGCTAGGATTTGGTTGAGCATACCCAATCATTGACACCATATTACATGCAAATGGCATTATGAATGATGTCCCTTAATAAGTTAAAATAGAGGAATGCCTCTAGTTTAGCTATGGCTCTTTGGAGTATGCACTTATTATAAGACCTAAGGGCATCTTCATACTTTTCTTACTAGTCATCATCTGAGATTGAATCCCTAGGTAATTACTTGACCACTTTGAGTAGGTCATTATAGTGCTTGAACTTTGTCAATATAGCTAGGAATGTGGTTTCCTAGTACTTAAGTTTGAGGATAATGAAGCTATTGTAACAAGATAGATGGGAAATTAGGAAGATTTGAGTGTAGAAGACATGGAATATAGGGGATATTTGGAATTTTAAAATCAAGGAGATATATATTTCTTTGAAGGTAATAATAATAACCATTAATTATATTCTCTTAAGTGTTTTATAAATTCATGCATACAACTCCCCTATATTAATGTCATTTGGCAGCTCACTTTTTGTGAATACAAATTTGATTTAGTGGCTTGATTTTCTCTCTTTACTTTTAAATCCATAATTGAATTTGGAGCCCATCATCATTTTATACCAAATAGATATATAAATGGTAATGGGATGTTTTAAAACTATCCAACAAGACCCATCTTCCCATTATATTAATACCTACTGTGTGGTAGGGACACTATCACATCTCTTAAAGGCTTATGCATTAAATCCTAGTTTCTAACATGTATCATTTTTTAATTGGTATTCAAAATAATGGTCATCACATAGGCACAACTTCATACTCCATGTCATTCCATTTAGATCAAGTGATGTGTCACCTACAAACATGTGGCACATCCTAATTAGCTCTTTGGTACCATTCATACCTCATTCTAACCTTCTTAGGGCCTTATGTGGTTAATAATTCATCTACGCATTTAGTGACATGGTGCCTTCAAATTTATCTAGGCTATCCTAGGCTTTGACATCTTTGACAGTTCAGGAGAAATGTCCTCTATAACACATGGTAACATAGAACCTTCTCATTTGATTGGGCTCTCTTAGGCTCAGACATATCTAACAGGTCTTGGAGACTAGCTAATTTAAAACTTGGTGATGTGGTACCTTCTAATTTGGCTAGGATATCATGGGATATTACATATTTGATAGGTTTAAAGGACTAGCCACTCTAACACATGGTGACATGGTGCCTTCTCATTCAGTCAGGATCTCATAGGCTTTGACTTCTTTGATAGGTTTAGGTAACTGGATGCCCTAACACATGGTAATATGGCACCTTCTTATTCATTTAGGATATGAGAAATTCACAATAAATACCAAGTAAAAAATGAAAAGGAACAAGATACATTAAGCTTACTTGTCAATTATAAATATTTTGATTTACCATGAAGGATAAAGTGTTAGCTAATTTGGGAATGGAATAAGACTCCATGTGATTTTGGCAAAATTGAATCTACAAAATTAGTTCCATGATTCATAAAAATAAAAAATAGTTCTTAGTCTCAAAAAATAAAAGATCCTTGTTTCTACTTGGTGAAATTAGAGCGATGTATATTCCAAGGATTTAAGTAGGTGCTACTAATAAGAACAAAATAAAGGACCCTAAAGCTTTGGTTTATGAGATTTTTTAGAGGGTTCCCCCATTTTAAAGAAAAAGGGGAATATTGGACAAAATAGGTGTTAGAATAAAAATGAATATGAAGGGGGGGGGGGGGGGGGGGCTGAATCAGTATTCAAATTTTTTTTACAAATTTACTTTATCATTCATGAACTATCAAAGCAATATAGTAAACTAGCAACACATCAAGAACCATTTATGTGAGCATGAGATAAGAGCATAACACATAGAAAACTTATTTGAGTGGGAAAAACTCAAGGTGAAGAAAACCCACTAATATATGCAAATGGAATATATTCATATAATAAAAATGCTGAATTTAGTGAATCACCAACTCCACATGGAGCACCAACCCCAAATAACTAGGCACTAACTCAACTAGGATTTAGCAAGCACCAACTTGTAAGGAGGTACCAACCCATAGATGACTCAAAACCAACTCAACCACCTAATTTATTTTATCACCTTTAGGACACCATGTTTCTCAAATAATTAATGATGACCACCTCTTCATTTCTTCATATTCATCTATCCCTCTTAAACTGCCTTCTAGTCTCCTTCACTCAACTAGGTCTATTCAAGATAGATTAGGTCATTTGAAATTGATATTCATATATAATACCCATATTATATCTTCATGATAGTTTTTATGAACAATTATTATGGCCTAAAAAACCTACTTTATCTCTTCAAAGTTCTATATATTCTGCTTCAACTTACACACTCTCTAACTAGTCAATTAGGCTTATTAGGCCTTGTTCTTATACTAAGCTCTTACTCATACACCTCTTGGTCAGAAATACACACTTTAACACTTAATTTTTCCATAAAAAATGCCTTATTATATTAAAAAAACATGAATCAAACATTACAATAGGTTATTATTGGCATACAGGACCAAAACCTCTTTTAGGTCTTAAGGAGACCAAATTCAATTAGGCCTTCATTAACACACGTTGCCCTTTGATATTATTAGATCACTTTAAAAATTAATAAATAGAAGGAAGAATTTATATTACACTAAAATATACCCCTAATATTATCATATTATGTACATGACACATTTTATATCTAATCACCACTTGAAGCATGCCATTAGTATTATTCACAATTAGGCCTTCTCACACACATAAAGGTTTGTCTTGAACAACTGAAGTTAACACAATGTTTGGACACAAAAACATGACAATAAAACATATAAAAATAACATTAAATACCTCAAAAAATTCACCAAGTTCATTATAATTCATTACATAAGATAAAAGGAGTAAAAAACACTCTTGTAACTTGTTCACTTAGAATTGCCAGTTTTCCTTAAAGACCAGTCTTGGTAATTTTGACCTTAAACACCTATATGAATAATTTTAAAGGAAATTGATGAATTTTTATGATACTATGATATAATTATACCATTATTATATATAAATATAACAATTTAAAATTGAAATATTGGTCTTGAAGACCAATCTCATGACCTCACTGTACACATACCTCACTGAGTCATACAAGTCAACTTGTGAGCAATGTTTTGATATATAAAATGATATCCAAAACTTATATAAAATATTAAAATGTATTAAAATTATTTAAATAATTATCCATTCACTTTTATTTATCCTTATTCCATGATAACATATCCCTAATCATCTTCTCACTTCTGCTTGGGTTTTTCATTATTTTCACCATTAGGCATGTTAACAACTGGTCAACTTGGATGAATAGTTTATCACACCTGAGGGATATAACATATATATAAAATACCATGGACATAAAAAAAAGTATAAATATTATTGATCTAATTATTTTAATACTTTTACTTGTTTAAATCTGACTGCTACAATAAATCTCTAAGAAATGTGCACTTTTTTATAGGGTTTACTCACACACCTGACAACTCAATCACACGTAGAAGTTCTTGGGAGAGTTGAATATAAGATAAAATAATTTTTATATTAATTTTAGACCATTTTTTGTTTTTATCAGCATATTCAAGATCAGGTCATTGTTAGGGTTTTAGAGAGGGTTAACACTATTTCTGGTGTTAACAATTATTTATAAAGGACCAACCCTTATTTCCAAAACTAATGCCTAGAGATATTATATAGGACCCTTACCAATATATAATTAATATATTATGTTCCCATGTAGGGGTTAAACATGTCAATGAACACCAAAAAGTCCTTCACAGGTTGAGAACCCTTTATTCTATGCACTTGAGAGACCTTAAAACTACTTTTCATGCATTTTCTTGCAAACCATGACATAATTTTTTTTGAAAATTATTAAAAAAACATATAATACCTCTTAAAAAAACTAAATTTTCCATACTTTCCTTATAAATATAACCTTATACCCTAGTAGGCCATACTCTCTCTCTTTGTTCTCTTAGACCTTGACTTACAAATCACATTAGGCCTAAAAGCTAACTTTCATGCTTCTTTCCATGAAATATATACCTCATATTCAAAATAAATCAACCTATATCATGCTCAAAAATTTATTACATAATTAATATGCCTTGATAATATATCAAGATGCCTCATTTTACTAGGCATGGTCTATAAATGGTCTAGTTACAAAATAGGTTTGTAGGTCCTACCCTTGTAGGCTCACCCTGAGACTCAAATGAGTTCTCCAATGCCTCATATAAATTATAAATAAACCTCATACAAACATTAATGCCTATTTTAATTCATACCACCAAGCCATCATGAACCTTAATTCACAAGACTAGGAATCCTATGTACACACCTTCTCAAGTCACTTAATAGGCTCAAGCATTTGATTACTTTGAAAATAAAGACCTTCCATGCTGAACTTCACACCACTCATGCAGTAATAATAACATATAACAATCATTTATTACACTCTCAAAATCACTATAACACTGATCAATATCCTCTCTCATAGCTACATTCTTCAATGACCTCATGAAGACCTTTCTCAATAACATCTGACATCAATGACAATATCAATGCCAAACCTCAATAGTAGAAAAAATGATTCCAAAATATCCCCCATTATCATTGATGGAAAAATAAACTACAAACTAATCATTCTTATCTCCCCATTCTAGTCTTTCTCCCCCTTTGACATAAATGACAAAGTGATTTCTACAACTCCTTGGATCATACTCCTTGCAAACAAAATACTCAACACATAAAACTATGAATTTATGAGTCATAATAAAAAAATGATCCCCCTATCTCCATGCATAATTTATTGGAAAAAATCACCTATTCTTGGAGCTAATGCACATGCTTATCTCCCACTAAGTACTTGGATTTTTCAATGATTGTTAACGATAATAATTACACCTAATTCCTATCTTAGGTGTTCAAAAGTTACCTTTGGAAGTGGTTTGGTCAAGATGTCTATAATATAATCTTGTGTAGAAACATATTCAAGTTTGACACTTTGTTCACTTACCTAATTTATTATAAAATTATAATTTATGGGAATGTGCTTGGTCCTTGAGTGCATGACAGGGTTCTTTGAGACACTTATAGCACTTGTATTATCATAAGAGATAGGGTTAGGACCATCATACTCCACCTTGTAGTATTTTAGGGCCTGTCTCATCCATAAGACCTAAGTGTAACATGAAGCTATTGCAATGTGCTCAGCCTCATAAGTGGATAATGCTATGTATGGTTTCTTCTTTCTTATCCATGAAAACTAGGTACCCACCTAAGAATAAATATCCTCCACTAATACTCTTTCTATCATCTATATTTCCTACCCAGTCTGCATCTATGTAGGATATCAAATTGAAATCCTTAATTCTTGGATACCAAAATCCATACTCTATAGTCCCCTTGACATACTTGAGTATCCTTTTAACTACTTTTAGATGTTTCTACTTTGTATCTACTTATAACCTTCCCACAAGACCTACTACTTGCATGATGTTAGGTTTAGAGGTAGTGGTGTATAACAAACTTAAATTTTTTGACATATATGGTGTCTGATTGACCTTTAAAGACTCATATTCCTTTCTTAAATTACATGTTATGATCATGGGTGTACTCAATACCTTGCAATATTCCATCTCAAACATATTCAACATATCTCCTATGTACTTGACTTGTGATATAAATATACCTTTTTTAGATTGAGTGATTTGTAACCCAAGAAATAATGATAGTTATCCTAGCATGGACATCTAAAACTCTTTCTTCATCACCTCTACAAAGGCATTGGTTATTTTTCATTATTTACACCAAATTTGATGTCATCCACATAGATAACTACTATCAACTAATGGTCATATTCTATCTTGATGTATAGATTACTATCCACAACTCCTCTTTTAAATCCTTGATCCAATAGATACTTGTCAAACCTACCATATCAAGATCTAAGAGCTTGTTATAGACCATAGAGAGAGTTTTTCAATCTAAAGACATAGTCTTTACCATCTGATAGTGAGAACCTCTCAAGTTTCTCAATGCACACTTCCTCTTCCAAATTCTCATTCAAAAAGTATATTTGACATCCATCTGGTATAATTTGAACCCTTTGAATTTTGTATATACTAGAAATAATCTGATGGCCTCCATTCTTAATACTAGTACGAAGGTCTCCTCAAAGTTTATCCCTTCAACTTGTGCATATCCATTGCATAGCAATCTAACATTATTCTTAATGACTTCTCCATATTCATTCAACTTGTTTCTAAACACCCATTTTGTGCCAATGAAATTCTTGTCTTTAGGCCTAGGAGCTAGTTCCCAAGTCTCATTCTTCTCTATTTAGTTTAACTCCTCATTGATAACACCTATCCAAAATTTTTATTTATTTTCTTATATAATATTATTAGGTTTAATATTGGATAATAGATCAACATTCTCTTGATTTATATTACTTACCAATCTTCTCCTTGTTTGCATACTTGCATTCTTATTTCCAATGATTTAAGATTTAGGGTGATCTATTTAAGTCTATCTTGAGGTTCCTTTTGAGTCCTATCTCTATTTAACTTATTATTCTTCCTCATCAACCTCTATGTTCTCCTATTCATTCTTGAAGTCTAGATTCCCTAAAGTATCCTTTAACTATGAGTGTGATTTCCTTATCTCATCAATATTCACATTGGTGCTTTCCACTATCTTTTTATCCTCTTATTATAACATCTATAGGCTAATATCATTGATGATTATCCTAAGAATATGCCTTCATTAGATCTAGAATCAAAATTTACCAAGTATTCATCATATATTTTGATGAAACATTTGCTCCCAAATACTCTAAAGTGTTCCACATTGGTAGGTTTATCCTTTCATAATTCGTAAGGAGTCTTGTTTCCATTAGTCCTTAACTTCCATCTATTAAAAAATTAGACTAAAATAATTACTACCTCTTTCAAATATCCATTAGATAATATAAACTCATTTATCATAGTTATATTCATCTCTTGAACTGTCCTATTCTTATTTCCACTACCCCATTATGTTGGGGTGTCCTAGCTGCTAAGAATTATCTCCTTATTCCATAAACCTCACAGAAGTCATCAACCTCATTGGACCAAAAATCTCATCCTCTATCACATCGTAGGCACTTTATTTTACCATTCTTATTCTCAATAAGAGCCTTGAATGCCTTTAACTTGTCAAGATCTTCTAACTTTTCTTTCAATAATGTAATCCAAGTCATTTTTGTGTAATCATCTATGAGTAACATGAAATAACTATCTCCTTGAATACTTTGAATTATTGTAGGCCCATAGAGATCAATGTGTATTAACTCTAAGGGTATTTTAGTAGATTAATTATTGGAAATAATATGAGTAAGAGGTGGGGTGAATTAGTCTTCAAAAAAATTCATTCAATTCCACTTAACTATGTATGAACCATTCTAACATGCATGTACATCTTAACAATCATAAGACCATGAAACACATGAACACAACATATATGTGGGAAACCCTCTAGAGAAAGAAAACCCACTAATGAATAAAATATACTATAGTACTATAATACAAAAATAAATCTTTAGTGAAGCACAAAATTCACATGGAGTACCAACACCAACTAGCTTAACACCAACTCAGCTAGGCTTTAGCAAGCACCCACTTGCAAGGAGGCACTAACCCCCTAGATGACTCAGCACCAAATCAAATACCTAATTCCTTGATAAAATTAAAAAATAATTATTTATTATATAATATATGATGGCATACTCCTTTATCTCTTTACTCACTTCTATCCCTCTCAAACTGGCCTTCAACCTTCTTTGCTCAACTAGCCCTTTTCATGGCTTAATTAGGTCTTATGACCTTGATCCTCATATGCATAACCTATATTAGATACTCATGATATTTTTAATGGTTTTCATGACATAATTATACTCACCAATAATATATATCATTTTCTTATCCTCTTATTCTCTCCCACACTTAGCATCCTCTAAGCATCCACTCTAATCACACACACAATATGCCTAAACTACCTTGATTTTATACAAGTCACTTGATCATATCTTTATTATTTGGATAAATATTCAAATTAATTAGGTCAACCATGAATAGGTCATTTCATATTAAAATATCATGCCTTAATCATGAATCAATCAATATAATAGGTCATCCATTCATCAATTAGCCCTTACTCCTCTTTTAGGATTATGGAGACCTAATAGATTTTCTTAACAACATGTTACCCTTTGATATCTTTGAAGCTTATAAAAACACCTAAAACTATATGAATAGATCATACACCACTCTAATATAACTTATCCAACTTTAATTTAGGTCCATAAAACCTTTTAGGTCTAACTACCACTTGAACCCTTCTTTAAATCACTACTTATAAAAGGCTTGTGCATATAAAGAAACTCTATTTTGAACAACTAAGGCATATACTAAATTTTTAAAAATAAACATGGAAAAAAATTACATATTAAAAAACCTCATGATCTTAGGGTCATCTCAAACTTTATCTGATGCTTTAATTTAGTGTAAACATGTTGAAATAATTCTCTACAGGATGTTCACTTAGAATTACCAATTGACTCCAAAACATAGTCAAGGAAACATGAGAATATAAATCATGATTGGATATCTTCAAGGTATTTAAATTCATTAATATGATATTATAACATCCTCATATCAACTTCAATTAATCATTTGATGAGCTATAATGAAAAATATTGGTCTTATAGACCAATCTTCTAACCTTCTCTCTCATAGATTCTACTCAGTTAGATAAGACATTTTGGATTTAATGTTTCAACCTCTTATAGAAACTTCAAAGAATATGTAAATCATGGATAGATCATTTAATATACAAATAACATCATTATGAATTTTAATGCATCACTCTCACATGAAAATATATCAAGAAATATTTTCTGCATATGTATAATTTCCTTATTATTTGTACCACTAGTTTTGTTATTGACTGACCAACTTTGATCATTAAGTTTACACACCTAAGAACTAGAACCTATCCTAAAATATTCATGAACATCAAATATAGGTCTCAAAATTTGATCTTCATCCACTTAAAAACTTTGACTCAGTTAACTCTATCTATTAAAGAAAATATATGAAAGATAAACACTTTTTTGTAGGTTCTACTCACTCATCTAAGAAAAAAATCACACTTGGAGATTCTTGGGATATTTTACTTCAACCTCCAATCACTTATCTAATAATATCAAAACATTCTAATCTATTTAGAATAAGATATTCAATATCAAGTCTTTATTAGGGTTTTATGAGGGTTTAGACCATCGTCCAATCTAAATGATCATTCATAAAAATTATCTCCTCTTTATAGAAAATAATGCTTGTAAATTTTTTATGGAACCCTTCCTCATCTACCATGAATAGCTTAGGATCTTGTGAAAATGTTGCATGTGCCAAAGAATGCTGAGAAAACCTTTTTAGGTAGACAAATCTTCATTCTATGCACTTGAGAATCCTTGAAACACTTTTTCAAGCCTTTTCTTGCAAATATTGATCTAAAATTTCATGCATATACTTAAAACAACATGAATCACATCTTTCAATGTTCACCTACTCACTCATGTCATGGAAATTAATCTTGTTACCTCATCTAGCCACCATATCTCTTATTGATTTATAAGCTTTGACTTGTAAGTCTTATTAGGACTAAAATCTAACCTTTTAGCCACCCTGTAAGCTTCACCTTAAATCAATCCTATGTTTCAATGTCTCTTTTGAATTCTCAAGCAATATCATAAACTCATAATTATTCAAAACTTCAACATAACTTCTTTAAAGCTACTTATAAATCTTTAGAGATTGACTGTAGCATATTCAGAGATACATACATAGATCTTTAGAGTTGATCTTCTAATCATTTTTGAGATCCTCAACACCTCATGTACAACCTTGAATATTCTCTCTCATGGTTAACACTGTCAAGTGTTATTTAGAGTATTCTCATCTTTATATCTCATTGAAGCATCTTTGGAACTTCTTCCACAAATCTTCAGAGCATATTACTTCTTCTTTGGAGCTCACTCATATCATCATGCTACCTGTAAATGACATCTCATAAGGTCTAGATAAAGAATAAAATATGCTTATTACTTGATGTAATAACCTCAAAACGTACTTGACCAAGAATCTTCACAAGAACCTTTGTCATCAAATGAAATTAGATTGACATCAATAAAATAACATTGCATCTTCATTAGTAATTTTGACATCAATGACAAATTAAATATCAAATATCAACACTCAATGATAATTCTAAAATATATCCTCCTCAATTAATGACAACATTAAAAAATATTCCCCTTTGTCATTAATGGCAAACATACTCATAAATCTCTATCAACCTCTTCTTGATGGTAATCATCTATTAGATCTGGTTCTTATCCTTTCTCATTTTTTTGATATTGCCTATTCTTTCTTCCTTTCTGATCTTTTTATCTTTCTATTTTTTTTTATCTTTTATTGAGGAAAGAAATCAGATATAAATGTTTTTAGAAAAGTTTTGCTTATTTTCTTGTTTAGAAAGATGTAAAACCTAAAATAAAGATGAGGTTAGTAGAACCTAAATATGTTGTGCACGCATGAATCTAGATGAATGTGGATACTCCTCTTTAGTTGGGGAGAATGACATGCAGATAAGAAATCAATCTAAAAAATGGTGGATTAGTGAGATAGTAGGGTGGATTGCCTATCATGAGCTAGATCTAAGAAGCACAAGCTTACTTGGAAGGTATTAATCCACACTTTTAAAATGCTTAAGTTTTGATAAACTAAAAATAGATGCTTACATGAAATAATAGAAGGTACTAAAATCAAATACAATAAATGCTTGAAGGGAAACATGTGATTATAATTAAAAATATCAATAAATGATTGAATACTAATGATAAATCACTCAAACTTGATTCAAAAAATAAGTTAAAATTTTGTGATAAGATAAAAAATCACAAACTAGGATTTGGGTATGGGTGGATGGGTCAAATTAGCTTGTTATTATAAAATGACACACATCGACTATCAATAGTTGGGTATGACCATTGGTGGTTAGGTGACCATCAACATTTATTAATTATCAGTGGTTGTTAACCATTGGCAATTAGAAAAGTCCATTGATGGCCAGATAAAACCATCGACAGTTACTATTAGATCTAGTTTGGGAAGAGAAGTCTATTGGGGTGGTTATAGAGAGGTTTTGGGAGTGATGTTTACTTTCAAGATAAAAAATAATGTTTAAAGGTATCTAATTTAAGCATTGGGTGTTTACGCTAGTGAGAATGGTTTGTGGGTGGCTTTGGATAGGAGATGAAATGTGTAGAGTTACAAAAATCCAATACAAGAAAATGAGATGAAAGAGAAATAAAAGGGAATGATACAAACAATGAAATAGATAGAGATAATTATTGAATTTTCTTCCTTTCTGATCTTTTTATCTTTTTTAATTTTTTTTATCTTTTATTGAGAGAAGAAATCGGATATAAATGTTTTTAGAAAATTTTTGCTTATTTTATTTTTTAGAAAGATGTAAAACTTAAAATAAAGATGAGGTTAGTAGAACCTAAATATGTTGTGCATGCATGAATCTAGATGAATGTGGATACTCCTCTTTAGTTGGGGAGAATGACATGCAGATAAGAAATCAATCTAAAAAATGGTGGATTAGTGAGATAGTAGGGTGGATTGCCTCTCATGAGCTAGATCTAAGAAGCGCAAGCTTACTTGGAGGCTATCAATCCACACTTTAAAAATGCTTAAGTTCTGATAAACTAAAAATAGATGCTTACATGAAATAATAGAAGGTACTAAAATCAAATGCAATAAATGCTTGAAGGGAAACATGTGATTTTGATTAAAAATATCAATAAATTATTGAATACTAATGATAAATCACTCAAACATGATTCAAAAAATAAGTTAAAATTTTGTGATAAGATAAAAAATCACAAACTAGGATTTGGGTATGGGTGGATGGGTCAAATTAGCTTGCTATTATAAAATGACACACATCGACTATCAAAAGTTGGGTATAACCATTGGTGGTTAGGTGACCATCAACAGTTATTAATTATCAGTGGTTGTTAACCATTAGCAATTAGAAAAGTCCATTGATGGCTAGATAAAACCATCGACAATTACTATTAGATCTAGTTTGGGAAGAGAAGTCTATTGGGGTAGTTATAGAGAGGTTTTGGGAGTGATGTTTGGTTTAAGGATAAAAAGCAATGTTCAAAGGTATCTAATTTAAGCATTGGGTGTTTACGCTAGTGAGAATGGTTTTTGGGTGGCTTTGGATAGGAGATGAAATGTGTAGAGTTGCAAAACTCCAATACAAGAAAATGAGATGAAAGAGAAATAAAAGGGAATGATACAAATAATGAAATAAATAGAGATAATTATTGAATTTTGATTACAAAACATAGATACTTAGATTTTAGGTGTTTCTAGTCTAAGGAATTATGGTGTGGGATGAAGGCTTGTTGTGGATCATGAAGTAATGTCATCAACATAATGATACCTTGGCTCAAGACAATGAGTTGAAAAAGCATGCTAAGCCTTTGACTTGGTTCCTGGTTCACTAGGAACTTTTTATTCATGTGAGAGTCAAAATTTCTTGCCCCTAAATGATGACTTCAACCTTCTTTCCATCTCTTAATATAAGGGAAAGGAGGGTTAAAATGAAGAGTTTAACAAATAGTTTATCAAATAGTCTAACAAATAGTCTAATTATGCACTGATCATATAAACATTAGACTAAAACTAGATAGTTATTAATCAATGAGTGAGTTGTAGTTTAATTTCACTTGATTCCTTTGATCATACAAGAGTTAAAAGTAACCATCAATGGTTGGGTTCAACCATTAGTGATTGGGAGATGACCACCGATGGTTGAGGGGACATAGACAAAATTAGCTAATCCACCAATGAATAGTAGTCAATTACCTAGGAAATGATATGAGGTTAATAGTAGGATAATTGGTAAATAATCTAACCTAAAGGGCAATAAAGGGTGGTTTAAATGTTGATGTGACATCTAGAGATGTGGTGTATGGTTTAATAGTGTCTATATTTTACCCCTTTTTTGTTTTGTATTTTGTATTTTGTATCAGCAAGCTGTAAAACAAAAATGAAAGGTTAGTAAAAGGTTGGATGCCCTAAGTATGGGAAGAAGTGTTCCCCATCAAATTGAGAACTGATTAGGTAAAACATAGTCGGTGGTGGGTTTGATAAGTGGATAGGTGGGTGTCAAGGTTGAGTAACAAGGTGGGTTAGGCAATGAAGTGTAAACATGCACATAAAATGTGACTAAGTATGATATCATAGATCATGCATAGATTACAATACCATAGATAAGGTAGTTGGTAAAATAAAGTTGGATTAGAAGGATAGGTGATAGGGTAAGTAGGATATAACATTAAGCATATCTGATATGGGTTACTCCTATAAAATCAAGTCTCCTAAGTAAGGTTGATGTAATCATAGGCATCCAAAATCTAGATGTGATCCTAAGAAAACAAAAATGGTTACAGGTGTTGAAACTTTAAAGGGTCACTTCAAGGCACCCAAATGGTTGGTGCACAAAATTAGTGCAAGTTCATAAAATAAGGCAAGGTTTCCACAAAAGGTGTGAAAAGTGGGTCAAAATGACTAAGGTTGAGGTTAATGGGTTGGTTGGTTGGTGGAGAATAAGGTTAAGGTTACTTTATTTGGTAAAAGGTGGACCCATTTCCTAGTGAAAGGGTGCAAAAAGGACATCTACAAGACCAAAAATGAGCTTAGGATGAAATGGGTTTGTTGGATGAGGGGATGAGAAGGTATAAGATAGGATAGGGTAAGAAAGACCCTAAGTGGGTCAATTGTTGATGGTTAGGGTTGACCATCAACAGTTAACTTTAGAACACTAACGGTGATAGAAAACCCTAAAAATAAAATGCCCATGTTGGTTACAAGATAAAAAAGGCATCTCATTTAGTCATTTGTTGATATTGACATTTGAGGTGGCCTATGATTGGAGTGAAAAAGATAGATTTTTTCCTTTATGATCTGAGTGGGGTAGGCATGACTGAGGGTGAGTAGTGAGTTAGAGGTTGACCAAGGTAGGTTGGGGTAGGTCAAAGAGCTAGTAAGGATTGGGTAGGTATTCAAAGTAGGGGGTGTAATTAAATTTGAAGTAGGTATTGTTGATTACTTTCTTGTTGTTGCTATGGGTGGGTAGGATTGGAAATGGGGGTTTTGAGTTTTTGATAGGAAATTGGTAGGGTGGGATTGGAAATAGGTTGAGGGAGGTAAGGTAGGGGAGGAGGTAAGAAGGTTTAGGTAGGATTTTAAGATTTTTGTTAGGGATTTGTGGGTTAGGGAAAGGGTTTGGTCATTGGTGGTCACCGCACAGTAACCACCAGTGGTCACTATCAACTATCACCAATCAATAAGAGACTATCAAATGGTTGATGTGTGGATTGTCGATAGTATACCATCGAACCATTAGTGGTTGATAGTTGATTAGTGATGGTTCTATAAGGAATTATTGATGATTAACACTCAACCATTGGTGATTGGTATGGGGTAGAGAAGGGTAGAAGAATGGGTGAAGGGATGGTGTAGGAATGGGTAAAGGTATGATTTAGGTATAATTAGATAAGTGTGAGGTAGATGAGGTGAATAGACTAAGGTAGGAGGTAGGGTTAATAGGTATAAGGTAGGAGAAAATAACGGGTGAAGGTTGGAGTAGGTAAGGGTTTGATTAGGCCTTAAATTTGGTGTAAGGTAGAAGTGAGTAGGGGTAGGGTTAATAGGTAAAAAAATAGGTCATGTTTAAAAGGGTAAGGAAAACTAAGGGAAACATTTAACCTTGTAGGTGAGGGAGTAGCTACAGATGTGGGACCAAGTACATTAACTTCTAGATGAGGTATCTAGGTCTATAAAAGACTAGGAGTGGGAGGATATTACTATAGTAGACCTAGGTGGTATGAGATTTTACCATCACATGTTGAGAGGCATGGTGATGTTGGTAGACCTCATTGAGAAATAAAACTTAAATAATAATGCTTTCTTGCTACCAACAAGAGAGATTATCATTCTACTAGAGGACATTCACCATATTTTATGGTTATTGATGTGAGGTGAGATGATAGAGCATATTGACAGTGATGAGTGAGATGTGCATATGGATCAGTTATTTAGCGTGGACTTTGTTCATGCTAGGTGGCATGTGGGAGGTTTCCATTATGCACCTATGTATCACATGGATAGGGGAGGGAGATGACTTGTTATGATGATGATGATATCTATTACCTAATATACACTCCTAGATTCTAGTAGTGGTAAATTTCCATTTTTATTGCTAGGTGTTCTTGTTGATATGATGATCAACAAGATAGTGTTTTCTTGGGCCCTAGTTTTACTAGTTTATATCTATCAAGAGCTTTTGGGATATATATTACACAATAGATATAACATTATCATCAAGTTTAAAATATACTATTAGGCATATGAGCATATCAAGGTGCTATGACCAGGTGGATTGCCATGATAAGTATGGGATTAGGGGGACTTCAAAGTAAGATTCATGAGATGGAGAGGTGACTACACACTCACACCCCCTGAAGGAATAGTTTGAGACTTGAAGTGGTAGAGAGATAGGTTGGAGGCACTGATGGATGGGGAGGTTATTTGAAGGATGTATACCAAATTTTGAGCATGGGAAAGCTATGTTAGTCAAACCTTATCACTATAGAGTTATAGATGGAGATATGGGATATGGTAGCATGAGGTGGATCTCATCCCATTTGATAGGGTCAAGAGATAGTTTGGGATTATTAACGGTGTCCCAATTACTTTTTAGAGGTATAGGAGGGAGGATGCCAAGGTGCTATTACCTCCATCATAGTTTGAGGAGATAGAGATTGATCATGAGGAGGTACCAGTGGCTACATCTATTGATTATGTAGGGGTGATGCTAGATTACCTTGTATGGTTTTAGGTGCATTAAGTAGTGGTAGTGTTTGGGGGAGGTAGTGCACATTAGGATCTTGATATAGACATGCTGGAGGGGGTAGGGACTAGATGGATGTGGATGCCCCTAATAGGTAGGCACTCATCATAAAGAGAGATTAGGTATGGGTAGAACTAACTAAAACATACGTATCTCTAGTAGTGGTGACTATAGAGAGAGATACATCATAGGGCTAGGTGGATACCCTTATATAGGAGAGGGATACAACATGAACACAACTAGAGATGGTGACATAGGAGAGGGATGACTTGAGATAGGAAAGAGGGTAGAAACCTACACCTATAGGACCATAAAGTACCATACATATATAGAGGCACATGGTCATAGTTGAGGAACTCAAATACTACAAGGCACTAGTCTTTAGATAGCTTCTAGATGAGCCTTGATATGTCGAGTATAGAGCAATGATTATGGGGGGAGCTAGTAGTAGTATATTGGGTTAATTGGTAGAATTTATGGGTGCACATACATATCTTAGATATGGATAGGATATAAGGATTAGTAGTGATCCTCCACCTCAGACCCCTATGAGATGCCTATTTTGATGTACTACATGATTTTGATACTAGCCTGTGAGCTAAGGCAATGATATATACACATTTATGTGAGAGACATGGACATCATTATGATATATGACTAGTTATGATTATGAGTTTTTTGATGTGATTATGGGTTATGGATGTTTTTTATGGTTATGGTTAGTTATTTAATATTCATGATGTTGTTTATGATATGATCCTCATGTTATGATTAACATTTCTCTTATGAGTAGATACATGCTATATTAGATGTTATAAATGTGGATGTTTTCAATTAATGCATCTATGCTTCCTTATCTATATATAAATGTGATGTATAACATATGTGGATGACTCGTTTATAAAATAAAATTATTAAAATGTTATATATGTGAAAAATGTTTATGATTTGGTGATGTGATTGGTTATAAGGGTGAAATGATGTTTGATGTGAGATGGTTAATTCATTAAAATGTTTTATGATTAAGAACACTTAAAAAAATAAGGTAAAAGTAAATCACAAAATAAAACACATGTTTTTTATTTAAATGTTTTTAATGAATTTATCAACAATCAAAATAAAATAATCAAAAGACAATCATCTTAGTGAATGTATCAACAAATATGTTTGAGAAAACAATAAGGAGACATAATTATATTTCATTGGTGAGGATCAAAACAAAAATATGTTGGATCATCTTATGAAGATAAGCACTTCACATGCTTCGCATCAGTATTTTTTAGTTGGTTAAAAAGTTTTTTGATCTCACAGTGTCAAGTAGGCCCAAAATTCCTTGTGTTATAGAGGGTATAAAAGGGATATGGATGATAAAGGAACCTTTGTGTGAGGTTAACTTACCTCTTTTATAGGTTACCAAAGATCTAGTATAAACAAAACAATGTCATAGATGATATAGACTGATTGATGTGGGAAGTCTACTTATGAATGTTGATTATAGTTTCCAAATAATAGGTCTTTTGATATTTTTTTTATTGATTTGAGAGGTTGGGGAAACTGATAAATGTGAGAAGCTTCCAAGAAATTGCTTTCTTTTGACAAATGCTTTTACTTATCCATCCTTCAAGGAAATGGTCTAAGCCTATTGAGACTTGTTTTAGGGTTTGTGATAGTTGTCCTTTAAGGGAATAGTCTACCTTACATTGAGAAATTTTGATTGGTTTTAGTGGATATCCTTCAAAGGACTACTATATTAATGCTAGATATGACCCATAAGATAGATGACTATTAATGTTTTTACTTTTGATGACATAGACCTTTTTATATAGGCTAAAAGGCTTACCTTTATGAAGGCAAAAATAAATCTCAATAAGGTTAAAATAATGGGTGAGAAAATTCTTTAAGAGAGAATAACCATGGGATTCCATCATATGAGGGATGAAAAGTATCCAAGAGAATCATGCCATGGGTAGAGCTATGGTACCCATATTTAGGATTAAGGCTACAACTATGATGAATAATCACATGATTCCATGCTTTAATCAATTTTCCTCAAAGTGAGGGGAGTAAATGGGAAAATATCATAAAAAGGGACAAGCTTAGGTTAGATATAAGGTGAGTTTGACCTTATTTAACAAAATAAAGTACATAGATGTAAAGCATTGAGAGGCTTAGGTTGTAGTTTTCCTCAAGAGAGGATAACCGATAAGATCTTGACCCATACTTATGTCACTAATAGAATTTGGCAAATAAATGACTAAAAATTTTAGTCACAACAACTAAAAATGATTAAAATCTACTAATTTTTTACAACACAGCTATAAATGACTAATTTGAGGATAAAAAACACAACTAAATAATTAGTCACACAAATAAAAATGACTAAATAATTACTAACACAAATAAAAATTAGACAATATGATATTAAATTGGGTAATTAAAAAATATTTCAGATTGGGAAATTATTGGTAGGAGTGGGTTGTATTACACATGTAGGGTTAATAGCGAATTGGGAAATTATTGGTGGGAGTGGGGAGTATAATTGGCATTACTTGTGCAATGAACCTATATAAATAAAAATAGGGTTTATTAATTATTAATGGAGCTAGATCTGACTAGAGAGGGGTTGTGTGCCAATTTGATGGCATGAGGCATTTTGGGTTTTAGCGTATAAGTATAACAACTACTTGCATGGGTGATAAATATTATTTGGAGAGGACCTGGAGACTTATGAAATTTTAGGCAAGGAATTTAGAGTTTACTAAAATGAGTTTGATGTCAGTGAGGCCCTCTGTAGTGAAGTCAAATTTGGGGATTCCCTCTATAGTGAATTCAGAGTTAATTCAAAACCCTCATTACATTAAACACAAAATATTTAGCTTTTTGATTGGCAACTGTATCTATTTAGGAGAACAAAATCATTGTATTATAAGAGATGAGTTACATAAATAGCAAGGTATCTTGTCATAAGACATTGACTACCATGTAACACATTGGATTATTTGAGATTGTAAAATAATTGGATACTTTTATTCATTGTATAATCAATACAATGTAGTGACCATATCTTAAAGTTATCTATTTGTGTTCCATGTTATCATGTATGGGTATGGTATAAATTTATAATTTTGTAACCAATTCACCAACCTAATCCCTGAGGCTCCTTTTCATTAAGTATTCATGGCATGGGTAGTATATGTACATCATAATTAGTTTGTTATTGGTTGGTGTAACTTATAGTAGTTACATAGGAAACTAAGTACCATAACCATATAGACAATTCTAATTTTAACATAATATTTTTTCATTAATTTCCTCTACAAATTTTGGAGCATATGGGAATTGAACTTGTAACATGCATCAAAATTTTAATTCCTTTGATCACTTTGCCATTAAACCACGAGCTCATGTCCCTAGCCTAGACCTCAATGTTTGGGTAACATTGTTTGCAAGCCTAATCTATTAATTGCATGGAATCCTATAAGATGGTCTCATATGAAATAGTTGAAATTTATGCTAGTTTATCACATCGATGTGGTCACCAAACTATTTTAATTGATACTATATTTCCACACATGGGAGTATAGTAATTGTTAAAACAAGTCATCTTATCTCAACATGTTAATAATTTATTCTAGTAAGTAATTATCAAAGTTATAATAAATAATTCATTAGCATGTTTGTTAGTGTTTGTGTATTCATTAACATTGAAAATATTTCCATATGTTTAAATTCTTGTGTTTCTTCAATAAAACAAGCATAAATTTTGTGTTCCATTTCTAAAGAATTTATTTAATTATCATCTAGACAAGGAAGGCCCTCAATAAAACATGGATACAAATAGCATTTATTTATTTCCAATCATAAAAACAACATCTGATTCTATAGAGTGATGCCCAGTTGTATTTCTTCAATTTGAATTGTTGTAGAGTTCTCTAATTCTAATTCTATAGAGTGTTTTGTATCCTAATTTTGTGAAGTGCTCTAAATTCTAGGTAAGTGTTGAAGAGTGCTGAAGAGAATGATTTTACATGTATTATATCTTGAGTAAGTTGAGTTTTTTAGATTTCTATTTTTTTCTTGAAATAGGAAACTAAATTAATATTGGAATTTAGAACATTATAGATGGATCTATGTTGAAGGATGACTATAGATCAATACCATACATATGATGAGAGAATAGGAGATGAGAAGGACATGGACAAATTATATGTCCATGTAATGACTGTCTTGGTGGAAAAGTGAAAAAAGAAATGTGATTTATCAATATATGATAAGATAAGGGAACATTGGTATAAGCCCTTGGGATTACAATTATTATGAAAATATGATATAATTAAAAAGTGTGAGAGATAAAGAGGTAACAAACATAGATGAAGTGGAACCAAACATAGATGAAGAGAAAACAATGTTAGATGAAGGGTTTAAAATTTATAGAATGTTGAATGAGGGTCTAAATGATGATTGGGCCAAGTCAATGGAGGATGCTTTAAAGCCTGTGTATGCTAATTACAAGTTAAGTCATTTGACAACAATCCTTTAAATTCTTAACTTACAAATGGTGCTTGATTGGTCAAATGAGAGTGTAGATCAATTATTAGAATTAATAAGGTCATTACTACCACCTCAATCCAAATTTCCAATAAAATAAAGTCAATGTAAAAATCAAATCACTAAGATAGGCTTAGGGTATGAAAACATCCACACATGTGTGAATGGTTGTGTATTATTTCACAATAATCTTGCAAGTGAGAGTGAATGTCTGAAATGTCATAAAGCAAGGTATAGATAAGGGTTGAAATCAGTTGTGGTTCCTATAAAGGTTATTCACCACTTTTAAATAATCCCATGATTACTTTGAATGTATAGTTGCAGAGATATTGATAAACTTATGCAATGGCATGACCAAAATAAGAGCATAGATGGAAAATAATGACATGTGACTGATTCTAAGATGTGGATAGAATTTGATAATAGATGGCCTAATTTTTTTCAAGATACTCATAATATAAGGTTATGTTTAGCTCTAGATGGGGTGAAATAATTCTCAAATCAAATTAATAAATGGTCAACTTGGCCAATGTTTTTAATAAATTATAACTTGCCTCCATGGTTAGCAACTAAACCATTTTCCTTAATGTTATCATTGATTATACCAAGAAAGAAAAGTGTGACTTTAGATACAATTGATGCTTATATAGAGCCATTATATGATGAGCTAATGGAATTGTGCAAAGGAATTAAATAAATTCAATCTTTAAGGGATGGTCATTAAATCAAATTCACTTTAAGAGCTTCCTTATTGTTTATGATTCATGTTATTCCTGCATATGGCACATTATCTAGTCTCATTATTCATGGATACCATGGATGTCCTACTTACAAAAAGATTTTGTGAGGTACTAAAGAAGTTTTCATAAGTTTATTTATTTTGGAAATCATGCTTACCTTAAAATGGATCATCCATATTGTCGACAAAAAATAGGTTTCAATGGTCAAGAAGAGAATCGTGAAGCACCATTGCTAGTAATGGGTGATTACATTACTGAGGATGGACAAAAAAGAATGTCATTTATAATTGAAAATGATGGGATTAATGGTAGTATATATGATCCATGTAATGAAATTGGTGTGAAATAACTGTGCATATTCTATAAGTTTCCATACCTTAAGGATATAGCTATTAGGCATACTATTGACTTTATCCATATTGAGAAAAATATAGCCTATGATATTATAGAAACTCTTTTTGGTGATTTTAATACTATTTCATCATGTGGAGGCTTTCAACAACTAAAGATTCATTGAAATATTTAGGTTGAAAAATATGATGATGAAACATATAGAAAAGCTAGTGCTCCTTATGTCTAGACAAAGGAACAATGTGCACAATTCTTACAGTTGATGTCTCAGACTTGCTTTCCCACCAGATATGTAAGTAGTAGTATTAGAAGCCAAACTGACATTAATAGCTTAATAATCCTCAAGACCCATGACTATCATGTCATAATTGATAATATTTTACCTATTGTGGTAAATATATCAAGTTTGGAAAAGGGGCCAAGATTGAAAATTATAAGGTTGGGCCTAATATTAAAGAGAATGAGTTTACATGTATTAGATCATTCAAACTTTGATAGTTCAAGGGAGGAGGTTATTGAAGTCCTTTGTCTTTTGAAATGGGAATTTTCACCAATAATCTTTAACATTTATATTCATTTTTTGATACATCTAGAATAATAAAAAATTGTGGCCTATTAAGAATGAGATGGATGTATCTTATAGAACTATATATGAAGGTTTTGAAAAAAATTGATCATACTAGGGGAAATTTGAAAGGCAACATGTCTGAGGGATATTCAATGCAAGAGGCCATGGGATTTTGCACATAATATATGAAGGATTTTAAAAATGTCAATCGATGTGTATGGGATGATGACAAAGATGAGAGAGTTGTAGGTAAATTATTAAAAGGCAATAGATGTCTCTTCAAGCTATCACATCAAGAAAGAAGTATGATACATGCCTATATTCTTCAAAACACATCTTCATTTGCTAAGTAGCATAGGTAAATAGAATTTTACACAATAAATTATTTACTTAATTGCATTTGCACATTTATATTATTAATCTTACTATTTATATGTTAATATTTTATGTATAAAATATGAAGAAGAGAATCAAGCTTGGATGCAATATCAACCTCAAAAGTGCAGATGTCATGATTTGATTGGAGGTGATTCTTTTCCAAAATTTGAAGAATGGATTGGTAATGTATTCAGTGATGCAAAAGAAGAAGGTCAAGATATAACAATAGATGAAATTGAGCTTTTATACTCTCCACATTTATGGGTTATGCATTTTAGTGAAATATGGGCCTATGGTAGTCATTTAAGAGTGGAAGAAAAAGACAAAGAAAAGATTAATTGTGATTGTGTTGTTAGTGTTCAATTTCTTCATGTAACTGAGAAGAAATTTTATGTTGGATTCATCTAAGAAATTATTCATGTCGATTTTGGTGAAAATAGTCCTATATTATTAAAATGTAAGTAGATCTGACCATTCGTAGTACAATTTGATGAGTATGGATTTTTACGTGAAAATACATAATGATTTTTATCAAAGATGAATGAGCCATATGTTTCCACTCTTCAAATTAACCAATGATTTATAATTTATGATGTAATAAGCCTAGGATGGTCATATGTCATTCAAATAGAGTCTCATTTGAAATGAAAATTCATGGAAGTTGTCAATATAATGCTTGATGGGAAATATGTTAATTTAAAAAAACATTCAAATAAGTGGATGAAGATGATGATGGAGTGTTTTAAGAAGATATTTTTATTACCAATTAAAATATTTAGAAAGATAATGTATTGCATGTCATAGATGAGGATGAGGAAGAAAATCAAGCAGATGTAGACATAAGTGATTAGGATTCTGATCTTGCTAGTAATGTAGATGATTATGATGTTTTATCTCCTTAACTAGCCTATCAGATTAACTTGTTAGTTTTTCACCAAAAATTTGGTTATATGTATGGTGTAATTTATTATTGAATGTAATAAATATCTTAGTATAGGTGTGCTTAATCACTATTGTTTTACTGATACATTTCTGAATGTAAGCATCATTATTTTGTTGGTACATTGTATATAAAACTTGAGATGTTCACTTCTAATTTGAAGTGAATTTAAAGTTAGGTTCAATCATTCTTCTTAGTTTTCCTACTTTGGTTGAAATTAATTTTGTCTAGTTAGAATATAATTTCTTGTATATCCTATATGTTTTCTAGATCCTAGACTTTTCTAACTTCTCTAGAACTAATAGATATGAAAATAAAAAAGAAAGGTCTAAAGGTATCAAATAATGCAACAAGATACCTATGAAAGTAAAAAAATCTTTAAAATCTTGGTAATACATTGTAGTCATTTCTCTAATAATTGGATAGCTTTAGTTTGTAATATAGCTTCTAGCCTCCACATGCATTGAATATGCTTGTGTGAAGGAAGCAATAATAAACATTTGTGATTTAATAATACATATATATATATCTTAACAATAGGTGAAAAAAATATTTAACATATACTACTAAACAATTTGTGTGAAAATACAATTAGAATTCCCTATCATTCTCCCCCTTATTGTTATGCTCCCCCTAACTTTAGTACTGTCATGCTTTTCTGGATCATGTTATGTTTTATTAATTTAATTCTCCCCCTTTGACATTAATGGCAAAGGTGTTGGTCAATTAACCCCATGAATAAAATCTCCTCATCAACTTGTATTGTAAGAACTTTAAAATATTGGAACTGAAATAAGAGGTCAATGATGAATTATAAGACCAAAATTCTCAAGGTACAAGGGTTCCATACTTAGGAAAAAAATTTAAAATGACAACCCCTATGTTATAACCTCAAAAATTTGCCTAGTTTCATTATCATAAATAGCCTTGAGACCAATGACTAAAGCCCTAATTCCTATGCTAAAAGTCTCCCTACCTAACTAAGCCTCCTAATTACAAACAAAGAAATGATCTCTTAAGTCTGACTGACACTAAAAAATAAAACTAAAAGACTGTGAAATTAGAAAATTGTTCAATATTTTCAATAAAATGATATCTAAAATATTTCATTCATAATATACCCTTATATTTCCACCTAAAATACATAAAAATTCCAATACCACAGCCCCGTATGGGGTAAACAGTGATAATACAACATGGAAGTGAACAATCACTTAACTACTAGAATTAACTTGTCATTCCATAGGAGTCCAAAGGGGTGTGAATGGGGTGGTGATATGAGATTATTTGACCTACTATCCTATAGAAAGAAAAGTGAAGATGTGTAGTATAATGGGGAGAGTAAAATGTTAACTCTACCATACCACTACCTTGTAGTGGTCTTGATATGATAGAGTTGTACTATGGTACAAGATGTCAAAGAATTTAAATATATAGTGGAAATGATTACACCTCTAAACATGAACGATTCAATTTCCAAAGATCAAAAGCATGTATTCAAACTCTAAATATGGATAGATTATGAAATATTTTGTAGGAATTGACATTAATAGTGAGGTGACTGAACTCAATAACAAATATACTTGGGATTCGATGCCATTTTTTCAATCATTAACATAGATTAGCATACCAAATGTAAGGGAATTCAAGGAAGAAGACTCTACAAATATTATTTCACTAGGTAAGTTCATAGAAACCCTCTGTAGCAAGTGTATAATAATTGAATTTTCTCAATTCTACAAGTAGACACTAAACTAAGAAAGGTACAAATAATTTGTAACTAACCCAGTCAACCTTTAGGTGGTTAGTAACTTAAAGTTACTTGTTTTTAGCCTTGACTAGGTAAAGGACAATATATTTTTTTTTTCTATTTTGCTTATTTTTTTCCTTTCCATTGTCCTTATCTTATTCATCTTTTGGTAGCACATCTATGTTTCTATGCATGTGAGGGATCCATACAACTGATATGGAAGATCTTCTTCAATAAATTACTTTGTTTCTAAGATAGTTGGATGTATCCTTAAAAATTAGTTACTTATTATCATAGTAATAGTTGGTTCTATGTAGTAGCTGTGACCTCTTGTAGGTGAAAGTCTGTAGTTGCTATAAGCAACTTATAGGTGAAAACTTACAATTAGTATGGGCAACCTGTAGGTGGAAAACCTAAATCTTGGAAGTTGTTATGAGAAACCTATAGGTGTAAATCTGTAGGTTGGTAGCTACTATGGGATGGAATCCCCTTTTGCTATGAGATTCTCTATAAGTTTTATGACCAAGAAAGATTCTTATAGTCTTATTCTACCCTTCAAACGTCTATTAAATAAGGTTACACAAGTATAATCTAATAAAAGAAAAAACATAATTAATCTATAACATAACATGTATATATTAATTCATATCTATAATCACTAATTCATTGATTCTTTTACATGAGTCATGGATAGTTTTAGGGATTCTTATAGGAAAAATATATACAACTGGGTATGGATGGGGCTATAAATAGAACAAATAGTGGCCTCATTACACCCCCTACTTAACCTCTTATTTGTCTTTGAGAAAGCCTTCTTTGAATTTTGAATAAATAATATTTCTTGAAATCTAAAGGCTCAGTATATCCCATCCCTTCGAATATATACAAACCTTTAGCATCATCTATGCTTTTCCACCTTTTTCTTTTCTGCCTCTCTATCAGTTGGCACATTTCCTTCCTAATTAAGAATTGGGAACCAAAACATGGGTAGATGAAACATCAACCCCAACCAAATTATCCTTATTTTCCTAAAAAGATCAATGTACACATATAATCTATGTATTGCCTCTCTAACGTTCTAAGAGGAATAAGGTTCTTTTCATTTCAGGGTATCTAAAAGCTCTGTCCATTTGTGCAAATAGGAAACAAAAATTTGTTTTCTATTTCCCTCTATGAGGCTTAGTAGTGGTTTTGGACCTCTAATTTTTTATTTTTGACCCATGCTTGTGGAGTATCTATATTCATAAAAGCAATCCATTCCTCCATTATAGCTTCTGAACCAATAGATTCAACCCTAATCATTAGGGAAGCCTCTTTTTCTTTCTCTTGATAGTCCTCAACCTGTTTCTTTCTTATTGTTTCATTGAGGATGTATAAGGTAAAGACATTTAATTATACATACCTTAGGTATATATTTGGATTCCACTTTGTATCATGTGGCACAACATACTAATTCATGTAAAACTCACTCAATTATACCTAAATATCAGGGTCAACATGCCTATAGACCTGAAATAAAGACTTAGAATCACATACCATGTAAGACTAGTCAATGTATATCTTGTCATATTTTAATCTAGGATACCTTTCTTCTAAGTATATAGCATATACCGTAGAGGGTGATATACATTCCATTAAAATCTCAGTGGTCTCATATATGTTAGTGATATTCTCTTTCAAATAAGTGATCCTAGTCTTAGCCCTTTATACGATTTTTTTTAAATCTTCCTACTGCTCCCTTGCTTCAACATATACTGTAAACCTTTGTATCAACTACTTATGATAATTTTCATCATCACTAAACTTTTCCTCAATAAATATCAAAAGGTCATCAGTTTCTACAAGCCTAGCAGCTAAGAGGTCTACATCAATTACTTTTATTATATGTACTTTTGTAGTGGTCTCTACAAAAGAAAACCTATTATGGAATGGTAACAAAGCCATAGCATTATTTTTTATAAGTTATTCTAGGGGTATACTAATGCCATATATAGGTGAGGTGGATGAATCTACTATAGGCACTTCTAACGGAGTTGTTTTAGGATCCTCCAATGTCCTTTTCTTGCTTAACTCTTCTTCCATAAATGGCTTTAGAAATTTTGCTTCCCCTAAAAGTGTTTCTAGGCATCTTTTGCCTTTCAAATATATTATTTTATTCCTCAACCTATATATCTCTTCCATGACTTGTTCTAAAGTTTGGAACTCTTGGTCATGAGGAACTATGTCATGCTCTATTGCTTCTTTGATGGTTCTTTCTTCAAGCAATTCCTCCTATTTTATAGGCTGATATGACATTATCATTTCTTCTTCTATATACCCTATTTATTTGAGTAGTTCCATGTCTTCTTCTACCAATTTGGGTTTCTTAGGTGATTGTACTTCCTCTTCATTTGTAGACTCTTCTTTAGTAGACCATTATATTATCTCAAACCCATCAGAGGTCTTATGAATTCTAGGCTCCATCTTCTTCTCTTCATCCTCACTGATGTCTATAGGTGAGGATGTTAGGGTTGAGCTTTATATTTTAATTCTATGAGACCTCCTAGGAGGAGGTCTCCTCTTTGATGTAGAGGGATTCTTCCTTTTAGTCATATTTTTATTTTTAGGAGGGGGAGATATTGAAACTTACTTCTCCCATGTAGTTGGTGATGGAAGAAATTATTCCTAAGGATCAAGTTTTGTGGCATCCCCTTCTTCCTGTGAAACTAGTGATGGAAGAGCTTCTTATCCTTTTAAAGGAGCCCTGGTAGAAGAATCTACTTATTATGCTAAAATAGTTGGAATATTAGGAGAATAAATATCCTACCAAGTTTGTTTTGGTGAACTTTTCTCCTCTATATCCTTAGGAGGTAACACTAATTTTCTTCATCTTCTCTTACTTATAACAACTATAGGTGAGACTGTAGTAGCGATGGGATAACTAGTTACACTAGTGCCTATAGTATCCTCTTGTGTCATTTTTTAGACCTATACCTTGGGAGATTCCCCCTCATTATTTCCCTCTTCTTGTTGAGGTTCACCAGTCCTTAAGGTTAGAAACGGTTCCTAATTAAGGTCAGGTCTAATATCTCTTATTCCTTATTTAACCAGAAAATAAATAAGACAATGATGAGACAAGGCTTTCTCTACCCACCTTTGGTATTATTTATACATTTTATTTAGGATATTACATAAATGGTTTGGGATATTAATAGTCCTACAATGCCTTAAATTATTCAAAATTTTGAATTAGAGAGTATAGATCAAGGAGTACCTACTTTCACATGTTAGATATTTGATGATATATGAGGTCACTTCTCTCTAGGCTAGGGGTAGACTCATTCTCTCCACACCTTCTTTATTAATCACGAGCATTTTATTGTCTTGACAAAACTATTATCTAGCTAGTTGGCCATTAGGTTTCTCTTCCCAATTTTCCCTAGTTATTGGCAACTCAGTAACCTGGCTTACCATTTATTCTATAACTAGAAATGTGATGCCAAATACTATCATATGTTTTCCTATAAAAGACCTTATAAATTCTCTAGTGAGAGGTTTTGAAAAATTCTATAGTTTCTCAAAATAGGTAGCCCATCCAACCCTGCTGAAGATGGCTTAGTTATCTGGGTTTCCTTGCAATTGCCTATGCTCTGAGGGTTCCCTTCTCACTATTGAACCTCCCATTCTGGCTAGTTTATCTTCCTATCAATTTTTTCAAAAATATATCTATTAAAAACACCCAATTTTACCTTTAGATTACTACCTATAGTGAATCAAGTTTCTTTAATAATGGTAGTTTTGGTTGCAGGCTATAGCAATGTCTTACTTAGGTCTTTTTGTGAATGAGCTTTGATTTTAAAGTGGGAAACAATAAAATTGATTATTTTCCCCAATAAAATATGGGTGTAGTTATGGTGTAATCATGGGATTTCAATACACACATGTAGATTATCATGTGATTGATTTCCTATAACATTCTTCCCCCATGTGAAGTGTCACTTGTCACCAAGTGATGTGGTACATGTAGGATACAAAAAGATAGGATGGGATCATAATGAGGGTTTTGATTGGTGAGTTGGCATAGCCCATGACAAGACTTGATGAATGATGTTTTAATGATTAAATATGTTTTTTAATATAATGCATGCTATATTAAAAAAATAAAGTGCTTTTCTATGACTAAAAGATACATCATACCTTTATAACCATTTGTTCCTAGGGTTGTGGCATAGGAAATATGCATGTGAGTGTTTGTCAAAATGGAAGCTTAACTTATTGTTTCCTCATTCAATTATCCCTGGTAGTCATGATTTTTCTATATTGTTACCCTTGGGTAATTATGTGATCACAATGTCTTATCCTTTAATTATGTCCTTAATAACCTGCACACAATCAGGATGACCTGTAAAGCACTAGAGTAGTATTCTTGTAGTGGTATGAGAGACTATCTTCATCCTTCCGTAAGGTGGTTGCTATAGATCTTCATTTTTTATCTAAGTTAGATCCTTTATAATCATGGAGGAGGGTGGGTGATGGCATTTGATACTCTTAATCTCCTCTATATGAGCTCATTGATGGCTTGTATCTCTTTTATCTCACTCCCAGTAAATGAGGATGTTTTATAATGGATTCTTTATTTAGTGAAATTTTAATTTGGTAATCATATGGCTTATCAAACTTGGGACCTATGCTCCAAAAAAGATCCCAGATCTCTCTTATTGGTAGAGTGAAATTATGTTCCATGAAGTGACCAAAAGTTAAGAATGGTTTTTTTGTATCCCTATAGTCATAAATTTTGGTCTACAACACTCCAAATGGACATTGGAAGTGTATGCCTTTGTTTTAGAACTTACTTTGTTATTAGGGGTATGGTCATTCCTTAGCAATGTTTGAAGTTTCTTCTCTAATCTTCCTTCACTCCTCTAGCTTATTTGGTGCCTTCCATGAATTTCTCAATAGCCCATAGCCAAAGCCATAGCTCATCATTTGTGAAGAATTAACTTGCAACTACTAGAGAGGTGTATATAGGGGTTAAGATGTACCTACAACAACTATAGGTTAAGTACATAGCCACTATAAAATTGTGTCTAATGGTGAGGAAGGTGCCTGTAACAACTATAGAATAACCCATAGCAATTGGAGGAATGACACTTGTTGTCTTTATAGCATCCACATATTCATGGCACATGACTTATAACATATTGACACCTTTTATATCTAACATCCATTATGTATCAAATAGTAGGAAGTTAATTTTTGTTTAATATGTTAGGTGCATGGTTTCAGGTTTCTTATCATCATTTTCTAGTTTATTATAAATATTTATTAAATGTTTATCTATGTGTTATTGAATGTTTTATATCTCAATATAATGTATATTTTTTGTTTTTATATAAATATATTGATCAACTCCAAGAAGGTGATAAATTTGGGGTGTTGGATCTGTTTGATGGTGTTGTTATGGGCATTAGTCGAATTCACTCACTATCTATTGTGTATGGAGTCAAATTAAAAAGAATAGGAGATGCAAATGTAAATATTTTAAAGGTCACAAATACCCCTTATGAAGATAAAATAGATGGAGCTATCTATCTAAAAGAGAAAGAAGGAACCTTCACACAATATGTGGCCACTAAAATATTTGCAAAAAATGACATAGTTGATGTTTATCATGTACTCGTTGTTAGACAGCTTGGCCCACTACTTTATGTAGTAGTTTAAATGTGTTGTTTAGGGATCTTTGTCATGGTGTATTTTTAAGAGTTGGAAAATCTTAGACTTTGACATTTTTGATTATATATATATATATATATATATATATATATATATATATATATATATATATATATATGTATGTATGTATGTATGTATGTATGTATGTATGTATGAACATATTATAGTTCATAAAAATTGTATTATATTTTTTTATTTCAGATTACATTTTTTTTTATCATGATGTTGAATCAATCTTTTAAATTCTAACATGTTGTAGCTTGTTCGTATATGTAATATTTTTATTTATTTTTATGTTTCAATTCAAGTTTAATAATATGTTTATTTCTATATTATACAATTTATGGTATTTAATAAATTATTTATATCATATAAAATAAATTTTACTACTAAACTAGTAGTAAATATAATGATTATGTAATTAATAAACAATGTATCAATATACTACTAGTCGACAAAAATCAATGAACAAAAACAATTAAATAAACTACCAAATGATGACAATTAAAAATTAAAATGACTAAATTTATTACCAATTAATATAAATTAGTTAATTAAAATGACTAAATATACTACTAATTGACATCAATTAATATTTAATTAACTAAATATACTATCAATTGATAAAAAATAGTTAATAAATATGACCAGTTGATGGAAAAATATTGATTAAAATGACTAAATATACTACCAATGGACAAAAATTAGTTAATACAAATGACTAAATATAATACCAATGGACAAAAATCACTGAATGAAAATGACTAAATATACTACCAATTAATGGCAATTAATGATTATAATGACTAAATAAATGACTACCATGACTAAATAAATGACCAGTTAATGATTAAATATACTACCAAATTGATCAATAAAAATAACCAATAAATGACTAAAAATAGCTTAGTCATAAATTTGGCTACATTATAAATGACTGGAAATAAACTATTAATGGTCATGTGACTAAGCTTAGTCATTTATATACAATTTTTAGTAGTTTTTTTAGTCATTTATTACTATTTTTCTACTAGTGTGTGTTACGATTTAAGGTCCAGGCCAATTGAAAGAAAACTTTTCCCACTTGCTTTTCTCCATATTGGTTACATGTTGATTTTCCTTTAAGATAAGGTCTTCGATATTGAATTTTCATTCTCTTAGGTTTTTTTTTATAGGCATAATTGATTCATTCTTGATAGACATGACGATGGTTGAGCATGGCCAAATAATGCTTGTTAAGTAGCTCAAGTTGGGTTAAACGTTCTTGATGATAATCACCCTTGGAAATGATATCCTGTAGGGATATGTGAAGAGAGGGAATTTGGACTTCAAGAGGCAAGACAACCTCTAATCTAAAAACAAGAGAGAAAGGGGTAGCACATATAGGGGTTCAAATGCTGGTATGATATGCCCATAATATGAAAAGGATGTGTAAATGCCAATCTTGACCGAATGCATTAACCATTTTAGTTAGAATATTTCTAAGGGTTTTGTTAGAAGCTTAATCTTGTCTATTAGCTTATGGATGATAAGGCGAGGAGAAAATTAACTTAATGCCAAATGTGTCACAAAGACCTTGGACTTTTTTATTCTTAAAGATTTACCATTATTAGTGATTATCTTATGAGAAACACTGAAATGATAGATAATGTTATGGTTAATAAAAGTGATAACATTTTTAGCTTTGGTTGAGATGAGAGGAATATCCTCCAACTATTTGGTGAAATATTTTGTCATAGTGATGATATAATGATGTCACTATGAATAATGGCATTGGGGGTGGTTCCCTTCGACCCTATAAGGGGATCTACCCCTTAACCCCATTAGGGGATGCCACCTTATACCCCCACATTATGGCCCCTTGTTTACTACCTTAAGTGTAATTACTTCTACTAGAGGATGAATTAAAATCTAATAGGTAATTATATCCCCTCGCAATAACATTTTATATGTCTTATTTAGATTTTTACATAGACACATTATTAACAAAGCTCAATGTCCTCCTATTTCACCTATTTTTAGTTTTTATTGTACCATTTTTGTGTCAACTATACTAATTACTCACATTTGGATGCATTATTAATTGTTTCTAGTGTCAATTCATTGAGACGTGCATTGGCATTTGTGAATTATTTTCTATTACCTATTTAAATGCATTATTGGTTGAGTCTAACATTTATACATTAATGCTTGTTGTGATAATTAATAACATATGGGGGGTCATTTTTGATTATCTTGGAGGGGTTTTTGTGGGCCCTAACTTATTTCTTATTTTCAATCAATTTTCATGACTTGTGTGCCACTTTGGTGACCACTGAATTGATTGCTCTTTCATTCTTGGATGTATTGTTAGTTGAGTTTGGCATCCATTCACTGAGTGTGCATTACCATTTGTGTGGTTTTTTTTATCATTACACTTCATTTGTGTCTTATATTAGTCATGTTAAATCCACTTGAGAGATGCCAACTGGCGAGGAGAGTTGATTCTACACTAGTGCTTCTTCTTGGAAATACAAACTATGCTTCTTGGAATGATTACATGGAATAATTTCTCATAAGTAAGAATCATATTCCATTCTTATATGGATATATTAATACTACCACTGATCTTATTAAATAAAATAAGTGGTCTAGCACTTGTGAAAAGGTTCTTGGTACCTTACTATTACATGTTTCCATGGATCTTTGTTACCATGTGGAACATACACATTATCCTTGAACTATTTGGATTATCCTACAGTCTCTTTTTTGAAATCCTACAAAGATTTATATCAATCCTCCTCCTCTTCCTATTGTCTTTTTAGAGACTATTGTACTCCCTCATCCTAAGCCTATTTATTATGATTATAGATTCATGGTGGACTATGTTCTTTCTACTATCGATCCACCATGACATGATGCAGTTTTTCCTAACCTCATCTATCCCATTATAGATTATAATTTCATTCCTATTAAATATGTTTCTCTTATAGATCCTTCACCTTTTTTTAATTTTGATTATTATGATGTTTCCAGTGTGAGTACACCCATTGAGAGTTTCAATGACTCATATGTTCATGTGGACATTCATATTACAGATCTATGTACTTTATTTTTAGTATCTCATTCATTGTTTATGGTTGTTGAGTTCTGATGCAGGAGCATCTACAATAGCTACATGAAGACATGGTCAAAGTGGAAATTCTCAAGCATACAAAGCTCAAGTCATGTCTTGTTTTGTATTTGAATTCATATTGTTGTCTTTTCCCTCCAAAATGTTGTTAAGGAGGAATAAATGTAAATATTAAATGTAAAAGTAAAAGGAGTGAAAAGGGGTGAAAGTGGGTTGAAAGGAATCCCCACATTGGGAGTTTGTTGAGTAAAAGTGGAGGAGATGGTTGAAAGATTTCAACCATAAAGATATTAGTTGAGATCATCTCTCAACTTAGATATTAGTTTAGAAAAATTCTCCTTTCTCGTTTCAAATCCCAAGTTTGCATAGGAGACTCTTTCAAAGAGTAATAAATGTAATAAAGAAGAGAGGAGGATGTAGGAGGAAAAATAGGGAGGATCTCCTTTGGGAGAGAAAGAGTTAAGAAGGCCATTTAGCCTGTATTATGCGAATAAAAATATTGTGGTTTACTAATGAAGGAGACCGTCAGTTTTGTGTCTATTGGAGGAGGCTAAAGATCATC
This sequence comes from Torreya grandis, assembly GCA_037957365.1. NCBI lineage: Eukaryota > Viridiplantae > Streptophyta > Pinopsida > Cupressales > Taxaceae > Torreya > Torreya grandis. The sequence continues at coordinate 3,287,155 of JARHVA010000179.1, forward strand.
CCTATTTTGAAAGGCCGAGCATGGAATAATGCTAATGGTTAAGAGATGGATGTATTCTTATGTTATTATGCAAGTGCAGAATAAGAGCTCATGGTTGGGATAAGTAAGGAGGACCATACATCTATTTGGAGATTCAAACCTGTGAATGGAGATCCTGGTCTACAGAAGAAACTGTGAATCATCAAGTTTTTTTTGAATCACGATGGAGGTAGTTGATGTTTAGATAGATCTCCTAGTATGATAGAGGTTGCGAGTGTAGAAGGGCTCTGTGATATGTTTATTCTTTGCCCACCTTCCTCACATTCTCCTATGTGATTTGGTCTTTGTGAGAAAGGTATCACTTTACGTTGATCTGTATTGGTTGAGGAGTTCAGTCTGTATTCTAAGAAAATGAGTAAGGGAGAGGGACCTGTTATGGGAATCAATCTAGGGATGACATATTCGTGCATCAGCATGTAGCAACATGATAGGGTGGAGATCATTGCTAATGATCAGGGGAATTGAACCACACCCTCCTATGTGGCCTTCACCGATTCTGAGCATCTCATCGGTGATGCCGCCAAGAATCAAGTTGCCATGAACCTTATTAACACCATCTTTGATGCAAAGTGGCTCATTGGAAGAAGAATATCAGATCCAATGGTGCAAAGTGACATGAAACTATGGCCATTCAAGGTTGTTGTTGGACCTGGGGAAAAGCCAATGATTTGTGTCTCATACAAGAGAGAAGAAAATCAATTTTTTGCTAAAGAGATTTCATCTATGGCACTTATAAAAATGAAGGAGATTAGCAAAAACTCAGTGCTTATAGTGGGCATTTGGGGGTGCATTTTTCATAGAGCTTTATTATAATATAAGGCATGGGAGATATAAAGCATTAGGAGAGTGAAATTAGAGAATTTACAATAGTACATTATTAAGAGCCTGTAACACAAAGCAGGCTGATGTATTTATTCGAAGGCTCAGAGGTGAAATGTAGCTTTTGTGATTGATATGCGACACTTGAGTATGTCAACATTGGAATGTTCAATGAGATGAGTGATGTTTACAGTTTTGGGGTACGTATCAAGGACACAATTACTGGTAGAAATCTAGTTGATTATAGCAGACCTCCAAATGAGGTCAATTTGGTGGACTGGCTGAAGTTTGATGATAGATCAAATGTGGTGCAAGTCTGATGATACTGTGTTTACAGTTTGAAGAAGTTGCAGCACATCATTTTTGGTATCAGAGCTTGAAGCTCTTGGGATTAAGCACTAGAAGACCCTGCTGAAGAAAAGGTATGAGTAAGATTTAATATTTGGTTTAAAGTCTATGTTTTGAAGATTTTTTTTGAGAACAAAACAGGAAGTCTTGAAGCTAATTAAATCTTGGAAAAGAGAGAGAAGAGCTCATGGAAACTCAATAAATGGTGACCAAAGTTAAAGTAAACTTGGATTTGTGATTTATGGCTGTTGAAGTGTTGTATAAAGAGTTGTTGTAGGCCATTGACTCAGTGTGAAGCTCAATAAAACCATTAAGGGGGATCAAAAGACTAGGATGCAAAAGGCCTAGGTCAGATCAAGGAGATTGTCAAAAGACCAGTCAAGGAGAAAAGGCTTGGGTGAGACAAGGGATCAAGAGACTAAGGTGGAAAAGACTTAGGTGAAGATCTCATAAATGGAGAGATTGCTGAGAAAAGAGTAGAGCAGCAAGGTACATGAGGGCACCAAGAAGAAAGTAAGCATCCAAAAGTAGAAAAGTATGACTAATGTTGACTTTGATAAAGAGATTGCTAGTTTGTGGAAAGATTTAGCTAAGATTAAAAGTATGTTCGAGTCTGGGATGAAATCAAATGAGAAAGTGTGGGTATGGCCAATGAGGAAAAGGTTGAAGTGGCCAATAGATCTCCTAATGAAGAGGAGAAGAAGGTAAAATGAGATTTCCAAGAAGAGAGAAGCCCATAGAGGCAAGAGGATGAATAGGTTGCCAAGTGAGCAACAAGAGGAAGAGGTGGAGAAGAGTGTTCTCATTGAGGAGAACAAGAGAAGAGAAGAAAGAAAAGATAAGTGCCAGGAAGAGCACTTGAAAAGATAAGAGTGTTGGTGAAGAGAGCACTCATAGGGACCAATGGGCCTCTTGTTTTTATATCTAATGTTGTCTTTACATGGGTAATTACAGGTACGAGCAGCCTTGTGAAGGTCAAAAGAAGGGCCTTGGAGAGTGAAGAGATTGGTGCAAGAGAAGACACCAAGTGCACAAGTGAATGTGTAAGAGAAAAGAAAAAGTTTGCTGTTGTTGATAAAGAAGAAGAGATGTATTGGATAATGCATAAGGGAGGTGTTGAGTAACCCATACAAGCAAGAGGAAAGATGGAAGATGAGGATGACTTCCATGATACCATTGAATGCTAAGAAGAGGCAAGAGGACAGCCAAGCACAAAGGAAGAGAAAGATTGCTCCATGGATCAAGCTATCAAAGAGGTAAATGAAGTGTTAAGACCTGATTTTGATTATTATTGTGAGCATGAAGATGTTAATACATAGGTTAGAAGAGGCAAGAGGAAGATGAAGTCCTCACACAAAGTAGTCAATCATGGATACATAATGCCTAAGTGGATGGTGAAGCACACAAGCAAGCAACAAGTACACAAGCAGGCAAGTTTACCTTATAAGATTGATTTTTCTCATATTCCTAATATGAATGTAGATGTGCAAGAAAATAAAAGGACAAACAAGGTTGGTTTTTTAGTATTGTCAAAAGATCATGGTTACAAGATGCCTAAATGGCTTGTGAAGTCAATTGATTAGAGAAAGAATCAAATGTGGGTGCCTAAGAAAGTAAAGAGTGAAGATGTGAGTGTTGAGGTAACAACACCAAGAACTCAATGGAGGAAGGTGAAGGTTGACACAAGAAACCAAAGGCATGAGGATGACACAAGTACATGGAAAGGTAAGTCAATTGATTGCAATGAATGGGATAATGATGTTTTTTAATCCTTTAATGATCTTTGCATGAGAAATGAAAAATGGAAAGTGGCTATGTGGACTAATATGCAGCAAGAAGAGAGTTCCAAATGGATGGATGATGAGGAAAGGGGAGAGTATGAAGCAAAGCAATGCCTCATTGAAAACAAAGAAAAAACAAGATGGCTTCAAGCAGAGATTGAAGAGAGCAAGGAGACACAAGGTAAGGATACTGCAATTGTATTTGATGAGTATATTGAATAAATTGGTTTATATGAAGACAAGCCAAGAAAAGATGAGATAAGAGGTAAAGGGCAAGTAATCCTTAAGAAAGAAGGGCCCAAGTTTGATGAAGAGAGTGGTGAGATAGATGAGATCTTACTAAAGGAAGAGTTGAGAATGTTGGAGGAGCTATTTAGACATTCAAGAGAAATGAATGAAGGTATAAGCCATGATGAAAACACCATTGGGAAGAGTGAAACAAGACAAGAGCAAAGCAAAGAGGTGAAGATAGTTTTGATCAAGGAACAAGAACATGAAGATAGCCAAGAGGCTTCATGGCCTAAAGATTTTGATTCTAAGGTGGCTTTGAATGTTTTGTATACAGGTATGAAGATTGCTAAAGTGAATGACATACATGAGTCATTGGAGAAGCTCATGAAACAAGAAGAATAACAAGAATATCTAGAAGACATGTATGAAGATGAAGAAGCATGGAAGTAGGATATGGAAGATGAGAAAGAAATGAGGATAAGAACATACCAAAAGAGGAAGAAAAGTAAGACGATGATAGACAAAGACAATCAAAGATAAACAACAACATTGGCATTTACAACAAGACCTTGGGATCTAGGCATATAGTGAAGACTAATGAATGGAGAAAACATCTCAATTGAACTAAGGTTCAAATTGTTTCTAGAGGGAGAGTATGATGCAGGAGCATCTACAATAGCTACATGAAGACATGGTCAAAGTGGAAATTCTCAAGCATACAAAGCTCAAGTCATGTCTTGTTTTGTATTTGAATTCATATTGTTGTCTTTTCCCTCCAAAATGTTGTTAAGGAGGAATAAATGTAAAAGTAAAAGGAGTGAAAGGGGTGAAAGTGGGTTGAAAGGAATCCCCACATTGGGAGTTTGTTGAGTAAAAGTGGAGGAGATGGTTGAAAGATTTCAACCATAAGATATTAGTTGAGATCATCTCTCAACTTAGATATTAGTTTAGAAAAATTCTCCTTTCTCGTTTCAAAGCCCAAGTTGGCATAGGAGACTCTTTCAAAGAGTAATAAATGTAATAAAGAAGAGAGGAGGACATAGGAGGAAAAATAGGGAGGATCTCCTTTGGGAGAGAAAGATTCAAGAAGGCCATTCGGCCTATATTATGCGAATAAAAATATTGTGGTTTACTAATGAAGGAGACCATCAGTTTTGTGTCTATTGGAGGAGGCTGAAGATCATCCCTATTTTGAAATACCAAGCATGGAAGAATGCTAATGGTTAAGAGATGGATGTATTCTTATGTTATTATGCAAGTGCAGAATAGGAGCTCACGGTTGGGCCAATTAAGGAGGACCAGACATCTATTTGGAGAGTCAAACCTGTGAATGGAGATCCTAGTCTACAGAAGAAACTGTGAATCATCAAGTTTTTTTTGAATCACGATGGAGGTAGTTGATCTTTAGACAGATCTCCTAGTTTGATAGAGGTTGTGAGTGTATAAGGGCTTTGTGATATGTTTATGTTTTGCTTGCCTTCCTCACATTCTCCTGTGTGATTTGGTCTCTGTGAGCAAGGCATCACTCTACATTGATCTATATTGGTTGAGGAGTTCGGTTTGTATTCCAAGAAAATGAGTAAGGGAGAGGGGCCTACCATGGGAATCAATCTGGGGATGACATATTCATGCGTCAGCATGTAGCAACATGACAGGGTGGAGATCATTGCTAATGATCAAGGGAATCGAACCATGCCCTCCTATGTGGCCTTCACCGATTCTGAGCATCTCATCAGCGATGCTGCCAAGAATCAAGTCACCATGAACCTTAATAACACCATATTTGATGTAAAGTAGCTCATTGGAAGAAGAATATCAGATTCAATGGTGCAGAGTGACATGAAACTGTGGCCATTCAAGGTTATTGCTAGACCTGGGGAAAAGCCAATGATTTGTGTCTCATACAAGGGAGAAGAAAAGCAATTTTCCACTGAAGAGATTTCATTTATGGTACTTATAAAAATGAATGAGATTAGTAGAAACTCAGTGCTTACAGTGGGCATTTGGGGGTGCATTTTTCATAGAGCTTTATTGTAATATAAGGTGTGTGAGATATAAAGCATCAGGAGAGTGAAAGCAGAGAATTTGCAATAGTACATTACTGAGAGCCTATAACACAAAGAGGGCTGATGTATTTATTTGAAGGCTTAGAGGTGAAATGTAGATTTTTTGATTGATATGCGACATTGAGTATGTCAACACTAGAATGTTCAATGAGATGAGTGATGTTTATAGTTTTGGGGTACTTATCATGGACACAATTACTGGTAGAAATCTAGTTGATTATAGCAGACCTCCAAATGAGGTGAATTTGGTGGACTGGCTGAAGTCTGATGATAGATCAAATGTGGTGCAAGTCTGATGATACTATGTTTGTAGTCTGAAGAAGTTACAACGCATCAAGTTTAGATATCCTCTTCACATAGACATTATTCCATTGAATGTTCCATGTCCTTATTCTAATAGGCTCACTTTAGTGGCATTCCATTGAGTTATTATGTATGATCTTGTCATATCTATGCCATACCTTGTTTTTGGACCTCTTTTAGATATCTACATACTAATACCTTCATCCCATTTTATATAATGGGCATAATTTTAGTACACACCTTGTGTTCTTCATTTGGCAAAAGGAATATTTTTTTTGATATGGGTTGAACTTTTTCACTCTCCAAGTAGAGGATCTCATAAAAAATATTCATCATTTTATTAGTTCTATTATATTTATCTATACTATCTTCTATGGAGACTTTTTAGCTCTCCTCTTTATGTCCTCTATTTCTCTCACTTGTGGATGAATTTTTTGTTGTGCATGACATAGTTAGAACATGAACTATTTCTCTTCTTCTTTTCTCTTTTTTTTTTTGTGGGGGGGTTTCCTATGGGTTTTATTCTTTTCTCCACTTTATGAGAGTTGATTTTTATATGGGTTCCTCATCAGGACTTGTTATCAAGACCCATTTCCTCTACCCACCTAATCTATGCTTAAGGGGGGTGTTAATATATGAATTTATTTTCCATTTATCTATCCATTCAAGTTTTTCCTACACTTGATTTATCTTGCTTAGGTGTGCATGTCACATGGAGTTAATTTGGTATGCTTATTTAACTAGTGGAATTAACTCCTTTTAATAGATATTCTAGGTATGGAGTTACTTTCCTATTATATGACTTTCACCATTATTCTAGGGGGAGTTACACATCCATTCACCTATTTGTAAATCTATGTTCTTCAACTATTCATGGAGGATTTAAATTATTAAACTCTCAATTTCTCTTTCATAGCTACTTACTCATTTACCTATTTAATTTAGTCAAGTCTCAGTGCATTCAGTGTTCCATATTTTATCTTGGAGGAATACACAACAAACTTAGATCACTTTATCAATTGTAAACAATCAAATTCTAAAACATCCAAAATGTTCATTAAGAGATGGAAAGCCTTATCTAATAAATCCAAACATAATATGTTAGAATAAAATATATTCCACTTGTTCATTAATGATATTCATCATAAATTACAATATAATGTTAGGATTATCTCTACAAAATCTTTCGAATAATCCCTAGACAAAGCCAAACATCAAGATTTTATCATAAGACAATTTGAGCCTTCCCACCCTCTAGTTGAAACTAAAATGATTATGAAATATAAAAACTATAATGCTAAGAATGATGGTATTAAATATACCTATTATTCTATACATGCTAATCACCCTATCCTCCCAATTGGTTTTGATGATATTACCCTTTCACAACCACCTTCAACCAATCCTTTTCAACAACCTAGTTCTACATTTTCCCATGTTAATAATGTAGATTCTCATAAACCACTTTCCATGATGGAAATTCAAAAGCATATTATTAGAAATTCACCATGAGATCATGAACCTAATCATACTAACAAAATTGGTATGATCTACACAAGTTTTGTTGGTATCATACAAGTTGTGGTCATTCTCATGAGACTTGTCACCAACTTATAAAATTTACCCTTGAATAACTTCTTGGCCCTAATTTTGATCATAAAATCCTAATTCATAAGTGCAAAAAAGTTTATGAAGTAGAAATTAAGGCTAAAAAAACCAAACTAAAGCATGATTACCTTAATAAATCTAACATTCATCTTGATATTTTCAATGATACTTTTATTAATCATTAATCACGTACTTCTCAACCTCTCACTTTCAATTTTATTGAAACTTCAATCAATCCTAATTCTATCATTATTGATGAGAATGTTATCATCATGAATAATATTATGAGAGTATCATCTTAAATTGATACTTATCCACATTAAAAATATAATAAATTACAAAATTTTCATACTTTTCTATACACTTATCCATATCATTTATAAAACTTGAGCATACGATAATGACTCCAAAAAATGAAACACAACCTACTCCTTCATCCATTATCCAAAATGTGTACAATAAAATGATACATTTAGATACTCATTATCTTTCCATTGATACAAATTCTAATTCTCATCAATCATTAACTTCTATTAACTCTTAATTACTCAACTCAAAAACCACAAATCAATCTACTTTTATTTTTTCTTCACCACCTACAATGTCTATTTTTTCAAAAGAATCAATCATGGAACCAATTATGCCACTAATGACATTAACTAATTTAACCTAATTAGACACACTTGGATAAACCACATTAGATAAATCCCAATTAAATATTCCTTATCCACATTAATTTAAATTCACTTATACTCCCCCTTCAATGGACTTGCTTCAACATTATGCACATTTATCTAAAACAAATCTAATTGGATATGATGAATGGGATCCTATCACAAAAATTTATCATTTCCCATCTGAAATTACTTTTTTATAAATCATGAGGACTTCACCTTATCATTTTAATCACTCAATGAAACTCTTATTTTAAATGAACATCCCTTGACCTCCACCTATTGGTCAATAAGCCACTTTGTATGGATCTTAAGATAATATTCTTCAAAAATGTGAGGAAATGTCTATACGCGTTGAAAAAAATTTAGATACTTCTCTCTCACTCAAATTACATATCACTTCAATTATTACTAAATAAATAATAATAATTATGTATGATCCTCCATTATTCATTAATTTCCAAGTTGGTGATATCCAAGTCAAGCATACATTGATTAATGAAAGTTTTAAAACTTGTGTTGCTTCCATTAAATTTATTAAAATATGTGGATATTATGAATGTAACCTTAAATTTAACCAAAGCACATGTCAAAGCTATGACCTAAGATAAACTCCTCATTTACATTTTTTTTGGATTCCTATCATAGTCCTTTATGTCACTATTCATATCAAATTCATGATCTTTAATTTACCACTATCATATAACATTTTACTTGGTTGATATTGGACATATATCATGAGATCTATAGCCTCATCATCATTCCAATGTGTCAAATTTTATCACAAAAGTTATATTTATAAGATTAAAGTAGATACAAACCCTTATAATATTGAATAATTCCAAGAATGTGGTGTTTTTAACATACCCAGCCTTGAAATTTTATCTAGCATTCCTTTTCATGAATCTCAATGGTTATATTATCCTATTAACTCTCAAAGATTATAATGGAAACCTTAAAATTGTGGGAAATATAATTCATATCCTATTATATTTAGATGATGATGATGAACTTGATGATATTAATTTGAAAACCAAAACTTTTGATCTCCCTTCACATATAACTAATCAATTACCCCCTTCTCTATGACCTTAGTGTCATATAAAAATAATAGATGATGTTATCATTACCATTAAAAAGACTAAACAATACATTCCTCATTATTCCTTGATAAATAAAATAATTTATGCATATGATATTTATCTTCATACTCCTAATTATGATAATGGGTATTTATTAGATGAACCATTTTTATCTAGCTTTGCTCAATTCAAAGATGCATAAATGCTTAGCTATCATTATTTTTTATAAAATTATTTACATTTACATAGTATAATTCCTTATCCTTCTACTACACCTAAAATTATCTCTTATTAACTTTATGTTCACAAGTCTATGATGGAGTACACACACACACACTACTTCTCAGTTAATCACTACAAAGCCACTTGGGATTATGCTAATTGATCATACCATGAGAGGACCATATCGATTTTCCAGGTTTTTTGATCCTTCAAGCTTACCCCCTCTTGAGATAGACACATTATTCTAACCCACATGGAGATATTACACCACAACTATTGATCCTATTCTAACTAGTCCCACTAGTGGTGATGACATATTACCTTTGCCTAAGCTTGATCCCCTACCTCCGTGATGGTAAATGATCCATATTGTAAATTTCATAAGGTTGTTTCTCATTGGTCTAAGTATTATTATGCACATCATATATTATTATCATAGCATCAAACATCAAATTATACCTCTACTCTATATAATAGGACTCCACAATCTACTATTCCTATATGCACTAATTGTTTTCATGGAACAAACATGAATACCACTATGCATAATTGATAAATTTCTTAGTACATTGGCATGATTCATCTAAAAAAGACATATTCTGCTAATAATAACCTATTTATTCCTAAGATACTTATAGTTATTTAACTAAACATGGGGATATTTATTGTCTTTGAGATCATTGTGATATACATCACACAGATAGGTGTAGAGTATTACAATAACACTTCTATGATTTCCCATGACCTACACCATCAATTTCTCAAGAACATACCATTTTCAATCATGGGAAAAGTCTTATCCTTCCTTACACCCTTCCCAAAGATTAGATGCTTATAGTCACATGGCATCACTATTTGTCATATTGATTATCCATCACAAGATATGTTACATACTTAGCCTTCTTCTTCTAGTATACCTACATTATCCATAGATACAATGTGTTAAGAAGTCCTTACATGAATTTTAGTGAAGATAGATGAAACTATGATTAAGGATAGATTCCAATTACAACATGATTTATGTAATGTTATTGATGATGCATGTAACAAAATATATTAGTATTTATGAGTTTATTATTTTTCTAAGGCATATTACACTTCATATTTTCACTTAAGTGGTTTTTAATATTCATAATTCATTAAATCATTTGTGATGAATTGCTTATCTTTTGTTATTATTAAGATATTCTCTGACTTTACACTTTTTCATTTATAGTCATGGTTCTTGATTCACATATCTTATTTTTTTACATATTCAATTTTAGATATTTTATTACATTTGATTATATACCTAGCAAACACTTATATTCCCCTATTTTAAGATGATGTTTCCTTACATTCATGTTTGTGCCAGCTCATTTTTGATTATTATGGTTATTTATATGACATGGATATTAGACCACACTAAATAATATCCTATTTACCTTATGATTAACTATAAAAAATACTTATCATTATACCATCTATTACATAAATGGATATATTATGATTATCATTTATCACATATCATCCTATCATGTTTAAACACACATAAGGTTAGTCTTGAGATTACAAAATTACTTGTGGGAAAGTTTAAGAACCTTTTAGATGACATAGTCTTTAAGTACTTCTCCCTTGTAATCAATGTGTAATATTTCTTATGTTTGTCACTTATATCACCCCTGATTGGTTTTTAAAATCCATATGAAGGAGGAATAAAAAAATAAATAAAAATTTAAAATCCAAATCAATAAAACAAAATGAAATGATCAAAATACAAAAACAAATATTAAAAAGTAGAAATCACACAAAAATGTGATTGTTATTTGGGACATCTCCTATCCTAGTTGAATCTCAAACTCCAAAATTGGCCTCATGATAAAGCTAAGGTCCATTTGGAAATGGTAAGAAAATATAATGTGGTAGGAGGTCTCATAATTTCACACACACACACACACACACACACACACACACACACACACACACACACACACACACACACACACACACACACACACATGCACACACACATATGCATGTGCATGTGCATGCGTACACACACACACACACACACACACACACACACACACACACACACACATATTCCCACCTAATTTCTCATGAAATTACCTAATATTTGTAGTAGACTAATGCCTCTATAAGGGGTCTTGAGTCATAGGGAACATGTCATGGGAATGTAGCCTTAGGGAACATGTCATGGTAAGGTAGATCCATATTAATTTTCCATTCATATATAACATTCATAGGATGATATATTTACTTCATTTATTAATCCCAAGATTTTTATCTACTTGTTAGAGTATCTTAGGTCTTAATTATTCAAATAGGTTTTAGCATTGACACATTTGCTTAAAGTGTGCCTTATTTATAATGAAGGTTGATAAAACACACACACACACACACACACACACACACACACACACACACACACACACACACACACACACACACACAAAACACACACACACACACACACACACACACACACACACACACACACACACACACACACACACACACACACACACACACACACACACACACACACAATTTTTTTCATTCCCTCTATTCAACATATTATCCTAGATATGCACCTTAATGAGTATTGTTTAATATCTAATCATACTTAATTATTTTTAATTTTATGAGTTGAAGTGTAAGACTTAGGTAGGACCAGACCTTCCTCATAAAATATCCTTATTTATTTTAAATCATCCTAAATTTTACACATCTTTGGTTTGACTTTTGTGAATTACATTATAAGATCTCAACTAGAAATAGGCCTTCCTTAAAAAACTCCCTAAACTCACATAACAATTATATGTCATGCATTATTATAAAAAGCCATACTCTCTCAAATTACAAATTAACACAATCCCTAAATTTGGTTTGTCATCTTTATGTTACTTTTATTACATTTTGACATATATTTGTTTGTACTCTTACATTTATATTTATTTCATTTACATATCTTTTTCTATGTTCTTACATTGATATTTTTTCCATTTTCATATATTTATTTCACATATATATCTTTGTTTGTAATCTTACATGGATAGTTATTTCATTTATGTAAATTTGTTTACATTCTTACATTGATATTTATTGTATTCTCACTTCTATTTTAATTTACATATCTATGTTTACATCCTTACCTTGATATTTATTTCATTATCATTTACATTTTGATAACTTTCGACATCTTTTACAAAATATTATCAATTGGTAATTTTTTGTTTCACATTTTCATTTCATTTACATCATTTTTTTACCATGCATTTTCTCACATATGCTAGAAAAAATATCACATACATTATACATTTTCCTATAGCATATAACATATCAACATGTGATATAAATAAAATATAAATATATATAACATGTATAAACACATTTTCTCATATTATATAACAAAAAACACATGATAGAGAGAAAATACATACATCCATGAGTAATGAATAACATATAACTATTTATCTAGCTCAAATAATTTGATACAATATCACACGATACAATCATAATACAAAATATATCTCTAAGGATGATATCCATCATGAGGATGTGATACACTAATCATAGAGGTATATGACTACCCTTTTTAAATAGTTTATTATAGAAAATGCATTTGTGATCATAAACCCTCCACCTGCCTTTATAGATGGGCCACTTGAACTTGCACATATTTTCAACTATCTAGCCATAGCCAAATCTGAGGCACTCCTCAACCAATAAATTCCATACTCATACCTTCCCCATTACCCACTCCTCATGGTATTACTACTTGAGCTATATTTGATAATCTCTAAAATTCTCATTCTACCTCATCAACTAATTAAAACCAACCAACATAAGTAGGTGATGAAGGCACCACAAGATCAATCATCTGTGTAGTATCATGCTAAGGTAGAATGACATCTAATATATCATGATGGGATCCCTTCACTATGGTTGTACATATAATCTCTTCAATTGTATCTTCTAAAAATAGCCAACCAAAAATTACAATAATTCTCACATATATCTCTAAAAACATATATATATATATATATATATATATATATATATATATATCTAGCATGTATCTCTATTTAAAATAAAAATAATCATAATAAACTACATCTTAATCACTAATAGTCACTCCATCTATGTGGCTAAAAATCACCTCATACAATGCATGGCTCTATGTTAGTGTAAAAACTCTATATCGACAAGGTTGTATCACATGAGTATGACATGATCCACTATGCATCTACCTCACAATAGACAAACTTAGTGAATGTTTCTTATCTAGGTATCCCTATGGTTTTGGATTTGATTTTTGATATTCTATAGCCTATCTTTATCTCTATGGTCATAATGGTGGTTGTAGTACCTAATATTATACTACAATAACTACTACTCTATCTATTCACTATCACTAAAATTATCATCTTGACACCTTAGGTCATAAAATATGAATAAAAATAACCTCTTCAAGCATACATTCACCTCCTACTCCATGTTTCTCTCTCACATGCCATTATTAATATGCTCATACTATTATCGGCACTACAATATGTATTAATCCAAACTACCCTAGTAAATGACCAACTAGGTAAGGATATACCCACCATGGATAATGTATAATAATAGTCAATTGACATGCACTTGAAAAGTACTTGGCCATGATTTCCAACCATTTTTAGTGCCTAGATATGGTTTCCAAATAATTTTCCCTCATATGATATTTTACAATGCTAAGGCATGTGGTACAACATGTACTATGTGAACCTATCTCCACCTCAACACATGTGGCAAGGCATCATAAACTACATGTAATCCTATAGTTTAATACATAGGAAATATCTCATATATCCAACTACTCAATAATATAATGGGACCCATGGTCATATGTTCCTCTGATAGAATACTATAAAATTTTTGCATCAACTACACCTAGATAACTTATCCCAAGTCATATAACATGCCTTACTCAGACATGGTGACATAACATAATAATATGTAATGGAACCTTCCCATATAACTTACGACAGATCACACAAACTATCACAAGTCTAATAATAACCTTATAGATATTTAGAATGGTCAACACATACACATTGAATAGACGTACTCACAAGCCTGCCTTGACACATCTCTCTAAGTTAGTTTACCATAAGGCTAAGGCTTACCTCTCAACATCCATATTTGGTGTATCACACACCAAGTGTATGAAAAAATCATAAGTACCAAAAAAACATGGACTTCCTCTAGGGTAATAACCACCTCAATGTTATCCACATCCACTTCCCATAAAAACATGATATTTAGTTGCTCCCATGTTCCTAAGAACATGGTGACAAAATTAATACTCATCAAAATATATTATAACTCCATAATCCCACCAAACCCCAAGGTCATCAGTTGTGCCCAATATCCTATAGGAAACCTATTTAGGAGATTTGATAGCCACATTTAATATACTAATATCCATAGCCTCTATCATCTATGTAGAATAACAAACAACAAAGCATCATATCTCTATCCAAATGATAATCAAATATACTTTAAAAATTTAAAAAAATAGTAATTATTATACTTCACTACTTTATCAACATGTTTTGATTTTTATCCATCATTATTAATTAGGTCATCCATTTATCTAAATACATCAGCCCATTATGTACTTTCATACTAATTTGACCAATGTATCCTACTACATCAGCTAGTCTTATTTCATAAAAAAATAGCCATGTATCTTACTACACCAGTTTGTCTAATTTTATACTAAATTGGCCAAGTATAATGTAGTCAACCACTTATCTTGACTACATTGTCCCATCCTCTTTTATACTAAATCAACAAGGTATAATTCAGTCAACCACTTACCTTGATTACGTTAGATATATGATACATAATCATCTAATTTCCTATGTTATCGACCAACATTAAAACTAAGTTGACCACCTTTTATTTCTTACATTGTCAGCCAAATTTAAAACTAAGTCAACTACCTTTTCTTTCCTACACTATTAGCTACATTTAAAATAAATGAAAAGTAATTTATTGCTTTATAGTTAAAATACAAAAATTAAAAAAAACTTAAATTATGTACTAAGAAATTATTTATTTTGCTCATAACTTTGATTTTATATGCTCTTTTGAAAAATAGAAAAAGGTAATGGGATCCTAAAAAAGTATATAATTTTTTAGTGTGAATCACATATTTTTGTAAAAAATTACATTTTCTCTTATCTTTTAAGTTCATCTTTTGATCTACACACTAGATGCCATTCTAATCAACTTATAATCAAACTCTTCATTAACATAAATATGGTGAGTGAACGTACGCATTTCAAAGTTTAATTTAATTTATTTTTCACTTTTCATTGTTATTTGTTAGCTCAATGTTATGCATTGATATGTTCTTTCATGAAACACCATCCCATGTTACACTCACATGACATGTGATGATATTAGAGTGGGTAATATGTATACACATAATATTTTAAAACTATATAATTTATTTGTTCTTTATCTCTTGTAGGAACTTGTTGAATTTCAATCTCTCTGAGTGCATGCCTTAAAGGGTGCACTACAAAAGGGGTGGGTAGACCATTGGTGCTTCACAAAATTGTTGGTAAATTATATTATAACTAAACCCATTACAAATCCTACTTATCTTAATTAAGAAAATACCCATTTTTCCTACTAAGTTGGTTTGGTTGACATAGTTTAGGGATTAATGATACTTTTTTCAAATTAGGGTCATGTACGCTGATCTTATTATCAAAAGTATTAAGACTTATATATTTTTATAAATACAAACTTCACTTAAATTTAATAGGGAGTAACATTCATTTTAAAATTATTACAACTCATAATTCTACTACATCTGCATTTGAAGGAACCATTGATTAGGGTTTGCCTTGGAGGTAAGATATTTTATCTTGTGGAAAGTTTTGGATACAAGTAGGAGTATTTTATCCTAGAGATAATTTATATAGTGTGATCCTTATAAATCCATAACAATCTCTTAAAAATAACCATTGGCCAAAGGGGAGATTGAGACTCAACAGGTTCACTCAAAGGTAAGTATCTCTAACTTTTACTATTTCATTTCATAGATAGGCATTGCACAAAGTAATAAGTTTTAAATGTATAAATACTTGTTTTATATTGCCTCTAAACTTAATATTAGAGTAAATATAAGGTATTATAGGCTTGTAATCTTCCAACATAGGTGATTTAGGCCCCCATTTGCATACTATGATCCCTTGTGTTTTTAGTTTTTTTAAACTATCCCCCTTTGTGTAATACACTTTGATAACACTAGATTAGTTTTAATTCATGTATTCAAACTTAGATAGGGATATTTCATAGTTTTATTTTAATAAAATATTTATAACCCTTTCCTTTAGTGTTTTATGATAAGTATTTCCTTAAATAGGTTTAGTACATATAATTTGGTCATGATCCTAAGAAACATCGTATTTCAATAGATTTTAATTGATCACCTTCACTAAGATTGGATTTACTAAGTAGGATAAGTTATAGATATATATTAATTTTTTACATACACACCTAACCCAATGTATCCCATATCTAAATTTTCCAATTGAGTATATTATGAGAAAAATGGGTATATTTCTATGTAGTAGTGTCTAAGACTTGGTCATACTCTTTGAGAAGTATGAAGATCATTTTAGTTTCAACCTTCAAGTATTGACCCTACACTCTAAGCTTCTAAAGTTTATATGTAACCACCCAATGTTTAATTAATTTAGAGAGTAAGGTAATGAGTTTTTTAATCTTTAGACATCACTTGATCACCTATAACTTGAAACACAAGCACTCAAAAATTTGTATCAATTATGTTTTTGTCCTTGGTTAACTAAACATGCAAATATGTGTTTTCCTCCCTAAACTAAAGATTATATTTCTCCATCTTGATTGACTTTTTCATGATGTAATATTGGAATTCATAGATTCCTCAATGTGATTTACCAATGTGAGTTGGGTCACATCAAGTGATGCCTCCTAACTTAACATGGTCAAATCAAGGGATGCCAAAATAGTTTTGGCTAGGGCTGATTAGTGTCAAATTTATATAACCAAGAATGTGAATGTTTTTTTGTTCTAGGGATGAGGCTTGAACATCCCATAACCATTATCTGATTTTATAATGTGTTTTTTATGATGCCTCTTATTATGCACCTCCTTATGCTAATATCAAGCCTTGATATGTGGTGGAAGGATACAGAGCATCAAGAATCAATTGTTCCTTAGGTTGTTTTACCAACTTAGTAGTTTATTCTTATTACTTATCCTTATGTATGTTGTTTGTGACTTCAAACATCTTAAACTCAAGATCCTCCTTTACCTTGGTAGTTTCCTATGCCTTCATCTTTTCCTCTTTTGTTTCTTTTTCTAATTACTACACAATGTCGTTGGCAACTTTCTCTTCAACTAATTTGTTCTTCAAATCTTCTTGCTTACACATGGCTTACTTTTGTTTCTCTTCATATTCCTTGGTTGTTTCAATAGTCTTGGCCTTATTCCTCTATGCATATTGTGCCTCCTTTTATGATTATTCCTTATTATTTTTCATAACCTCTTCCTATTATTTTTTATTCTTATCTATTGGTTCTTTCTTCTTTAACTCATATTATTCTTTATTGATATTCTCTTCCTCCTCTTGTCTATCCATCTCTAGTTTTAAATTTTTTTCTTATTATTTTTTATTAACAACTTCTTCATATACCTTCATAGTTTCTTGTGATTTTTGATATACAATGTCTCTTTGGGGATATTGTTGCTATATTTTTTACAGCACTATGGGTTGTTTTAGGGTAGTTTATTATTTTAGACTCCTTAACTTAGATTGTGTTGCATGAGTTGGGGTATATGGAGATAATGATGGATAATGGAGTGAATGGGGTGATTAATTAAACATGGGATGCTGTAGGGAAGGAGAAGTGAAGGAGATAACCATGTTGTGCCTATTGAATGACATTTTAAGCAAGCAAGTGGGACCAAAATTTTCTTATTTTTCTTTGCTATGAGGGTCTGTATGGAAGGTTATTGTTAATCTCCTTAATCTTATTCAAAGTCTTGCTCTTCCATATCTTGCATTTGGGAAAAATTTCCCATGCATTAAATTTTTTTTGGTGATGTTTTAGGAGTCTAGTGAGCATGTGGTTTACACATTAATGGTTGTTGTGGACTTCCTTATTGTATTTTTCACTAATCCATCCTTATTTGATGTTTTTAAACCTATGGCTATGACACTGATGATGAGCCTTCACATGGTATACTTTATTGAAAGATAACTATTGTGCTTCATTTGATTTCCTCCTCCTCTATGTTCATGATGATGAACTTAGGAGGTGTCGATATCTATACCAAAATTACTAGTGAGACATTGTTGTGCCATTATAAGGTGTGCATTATATTCAAAAATAATAATTACTTCTCCTCCTCTTCCTCATATAATTATTTTCCTATGTCTCATAATATTTAATTATAAACATCCTACAAAGAGACACCATGGTTATTCAAATTATACTCAATAGAATTTGGGGCATGCACTTATTAGTGAGCCAAGAATTTATGCTATGAGTATGATTCTTGGGTGGAAGGATGATCAATGCAATCGGGACTTTATTTTACCCATGGTTAGTTGTGATGATGATGTAAAAGGTTTCATATATGCTTACCACTATGTGTGTGATTATCCTTATTTTTATGGCAAGGGATGCTATGCTATTAAAGGTATAGATCATAGAGGTTGCATGGTTCTTGTAACTAAGGTTTTTATCATAGGAATTCCATATGTGAATCTAGCATAGAGATGAAAAATGACAATGGTGTGATGGGTGCCTTTGAAAGCTCATGGATTCGAATTTGAATGCCATTGTGTATTTTTGTAACTATTAAATGTTATCTAAAGTATTACATGGAATATATAGGCACGTGAGGGTGTGAATTAATGAGACCCTAGACCTCCATCCATCATGAATTAAACCAACTTAGTTTCTCATAATATTGCCCTGTTCTATTCTATATAAGATTTACAAAATCATTTATAGGCCAACAATCTTTGTCAGGTGTAAATGGGCCATTAAGAGAATTTAATTGGGTGAATAACATCAACAATACTAAAAATGGTATTGAAAGGTATGTAAAGTACTTGTGAGGACCTTCTAAATGTTTTTTTATCAACTCTATCACTAAGTACTCAAGCTAGTTGAAGTTTAACTATATTTAGATCATTTGATATGGAACATTAATGACCCTTTTTGTTGCTTACCTCACACTCTTGGTTATTTTTTAGAAGTGTTCATGATGCATTCAAATATAAATTATAATACATCATTACTGAGTCAATGGGGATGTCCGTAGATTCCTTAAAATATTTTTCTATGGTGTTTAAATATATCATAGGGCTCTTTATCTTATATTGTTCAATGGATTTACCCCTTGATAGAAGTCTTGTTACTTACACCATGGTTGTTATGTTGATGAAAATGGTGACATATTTAGATAAGGGTATTAACCCTCCATTATAATGAATCAAAAGTGTCATCATCACTTTGTACAATCATCTAAAAGTAGGGAGCTTGATGATTCACTCTACATAATATCCTCATGATTGTTGTTAAATAACTAGGGCTCTTGGATAAGAACATGTGGATCATTATTGTGTAAATAAATCAATTTCCATTATATTAATGAAATAAAATATATCTAGGTCATGGTATTTGGTTTTCCAAAGTGCAAGAACGATTTCCATTTCCTCTTTTTATGAATCAACAAAGGGTATAAAACCTATGATTAATCCATTCTCATTACGTTTTAATGGCGTTGCTAAAAATTCTATGCTTAGATAGATGATTAAGGATCAATTCACAGATGATTATTGTTCTCAATGAATTTTAATGATGTTTCACTTTGCATGACTTCTCTTATATTTATTTTCTTTACTCTACTTATCTGTCACTTCAAATTGAATTTTGTGAGATATTTTTCATGTTTATATGCCTTTAAATTTAAATGTCATCAATTTTGAGATGTGACCTTGGTGTTTTGATGGTTAGGTTCTAAATTTTTTCACTATAATTTCTTGATGTAACACACCATATTTTCATATTTAATGACATTCTTTTATTTTACATAACCTAGTTCTAACATATCTATCTAATTTTAGGAAGGACATAATATTTGGAGTGCCTTGTCATTAACCATATTTGTAGATACAATTAGGTACATTTTTTCCTTACATTTTTTGTTAAAACCTCATTCCTAAACTTAATTTATTGGATTACACTTTTCCCAATCTATGCCTTTATCATTACTCTATTACTTCATTTTTTAATAGATGAATTTGAATATTCAATGTTCTAAATGACTATGATATAGAGATCACACTATACAAAACTACACTAAATACATATAAAAAGATAAGAACAAATGTAAAGTAGAAAAATCATAACTACATGCTTCTACTCAACACCCACCTTATTTTTTAGCATGAGATTTATAGAGATTACTAGTGGTAAGGCTTAAGCATGTATCCATTTACACACCCTAGAAGAACGGTTCTATAAAGGTCCCTAAAAACTATAGTTTATTATTATGATACTTTGTGGATGACATATGGTATTTTCCATTGAATTAAAACCTTATTTGGATGTGTATTAAATATGATGTCATATAATAATATTATCTGTTATGGATGAAATTCCTTAGATCTTAGATTGTGATCATGCCATACCTTATAAATAATATTATTTATTACATACAACTTGATCTCTACCTAGTTTCTTACATGTGAGTAAAATCCAAAAATATTTCTTAGATGAGTCCTGATCACCCAATCACATTATCAATGCAATTCAGAGACTAAGGACTAGGTATTCCATAAGCATCACTACTTCTAGTACATAAACCATTTGAAATGGAATAATCATGTCACACATGTATAGTTGATCCTATATGCCTATAGGAATGTATTAATTCAATCCTCCTAGTCATATCTATTCACATGACATATTTTCATAAGCATCTTCTCAAAAACTTTATTTGACGCTTCTACTTGACCATTGGTTGGAGGGTGATAATCCATGATATTATGGCATGATATCATGAATTCCTTAGTCAAATCCTTGATGGTATTATTTAATAAGTGTGTTCCTCTATCATTTAATAACTTCATAGGATATCCAAACCTTTTTATGATACTCCCATACATAAATTTCATTACTTCTTTAGCATTGAAACTTGGTGTTAAAATAACTTATACCCATTTTATGAATTAGTCCATCATAATGATTATATATATATATATATATATATATATATATATATATATATATATATATATCATAAATATACTTGTATGTGGATTGATAGGACCTATAAAATTAAATTACCATTAATAAAATGGTTGTACTGCTAACATTGTGTTTAGAAGCATTTCATCCCTTTACTTTGGATTTTCTACTTGTTGACAAATGCTGTAGTGTTTTATGACTCTGTGTGCATCCTTAAATAAATTAGGCTACCAAAAACCACTTTATAATATATTATTCATAGTATATTCTCTTCAAAAGTGTTATCCTTCCACTCCTTTATGTGCTTCTTCAAGCAATTATTGTCTCTCATGTTTTAAGGATACTCTATGTAACACAAAATCCTTACCTGAATTATAAAGAATCCAATTGATAATAATAAATGACATAGCTCATATTAACCAACTTATTTTTGTCCCTTTAAAGAAAGTGTTTAGGAAAGACTCAAATTTTATATAAAATTGATTTTCTTCCATGTTTTTTGAAATTGTAGACTTTGGAAAATTGAGAATCTAGTTATTCATCCTATAATTCTTTTAGTTATTTGTTATTCCTTACCTGATTGAGATGATTCAGTCCAATGTTTTCCCTTACTAGAATGAATTTGATTATAAATTAAAATTATTGAAATAACATTAACCATTTGGATATTTATCCTCCTAGCATGGGCTTATTCACCAAATATCATAGAGCTTAATGGTCTATAAATAATTTAAATGGTGTAGACAAAACATAGTGCCTAAATTTATGTCTATCATAAACACAATAACCATAACTTCTTGTCCTATATTAGTGTATTTATTATTTTCTACTAAAATTTTCATACTTGTGAAATGAACGGGGTGATCTAAGCCCCCTTCTCTAGGTTGAGCCAAGACATATCTTACTACAATTCCTGAAGCATCCACATGAGCATGAAATGACTTATTTTATCCCAGAAGCACCAATATTTGAGTTTTTACCAATCTCTACTTTAAATAAATGGAAGTGTCTTGAAATTTAAGAGTCCATTGAAGCCTTTTATTCTTGCATAATAGTATTTAAAATATAAAAAATATAGTTTCATACCCTCTAATTAACTTTTAATAATATCTATTGTGCCATATAAATTATCACACTTTAGAAAAACTTACATGAGGTGGCAATCATATAATGCCTATGATTTAGACTTGATCAAATAAAATACCATCACTACATATTACATGTCCCAATAAAACCCCAAAAGGACTAAATAACATACACTTATTAAAATTTAGATCAATGTGTAGAGCTCATAACCTTTATAACATAAGTCACAACTTTAAAATATGGTATTTGAATAGGGAAAATACAACCCAATGATCTAAATAAATTTATATAAAGTCATCTATAAAATCCTTGAACATAGTGACTATATCTCTAGAAAAAATAATAGAGGAATTTTCCAGGCCAAATGTCATTACCTTATATGAAAATAAGCCCCACTCTATTGTAAAAGTGGTATTGTTATGATCTTCCACTATAATAAATTTTTTTATGATATCCACTTTACGCATCAATGAATGAATATATCTCATGCCCTATAATAAACTAAAGAAATTTTTTTATGAAAGAAATTAGAAATTATTCATTAATGCATACATAATTTAGTGTTATGTATTCACCACATTCTCAAATATATTTTGACTTTTTGGGTTGAAACACCATCAAACTACCTAATATGTTTTCTCTACCAGCTATGTAATCCATACTTCTTACATATAATCAATTTTAGCCTTGACTTTGAGCTTCATATTGGGATTTATTCTATATGGATGATTATTGATAGGTTATGAACACTCTTTGTGTTCTATGTACATATCCCCTAATGAAGTGTCTACATCCTTTATAAAAAAATTTTAAAAAATAAATCTTGATAATCTTGTAGTAATTGGATCCTTTTTGAAATTTGCAGTTATGTCTAGTAGTCACCTTTATTTGCTAGCTTTGGCATTGAATGTGCACCAAAATTTTACATTAATTTGAGTAATGGTTCTTGATGTAAATTATTTTTTCCATCTATAAGAGAGTATATGAGCATTGTTTCCCTCCCTCATCCTAAAGGTTTAAGTTTCATAGTTGTTCATCCTCTATTTTCTCTATGTTATTGAGTTTTGACTCTTCTATCTACCATTTAGTCTCAAAGAATCCTCTTAAGTATAAATATTCTTCAATATTAATAGATATTACTTGATCTTCATCATCCAAAAATAATAATAATTCTTATTTCTACTTGTGTAGACATTATAAAACCACATGTGATGGTTCTATATGTCAAAACACCCTTGATTTGGACCATTACTAACCTCCCACCATGACCCTAAGTCACGTTAGCTGACTAGCTAACCCAACTCACTAATCTACCCTTCTTCCCCCACTTAACCTTTGACACTCGACCATCAATAGTCACCTTTATTGGTGATGGTCACCTTGATCATCGATGATCAGATCTCTTCTCCATTTGGCCAAAGATAACTTGAGTTGTGTGTAGGATAACACATCAAAATTTAATATAGATGTTAAGCTAACACATCACAATAACTAAAAAAACCTAATATGGAACCTTTTACCTCCATCTCTCTTTTCATATAAATAAATGGGAGTAGGAGGTGAAAAGGGGGATTTATCAAATGGTTGAAGCATTCATCTATTTAATAATCAAGCTATCAATTAGTAGTCATCAGGAGCTATCAAACTTCTTTACATGTTCTCCCTTTAGTAAGTTAGCAACCATGAAAGAGACCCAAAACTTTTATCAAATTATTATTCAAGAAAAGTATCATTACTCTCCCAATATTACTCCAAGATCAGCTACTAGCCATCAAGCAACCAATTAAGTATATTTTTGGTTTCTAAGTTATTTATTTAGTTTCTAACATATTTTTTAACCCAAATCCTTCCACCTATTACCCTCTAACCTCCTGACCCTAAACATACCCTCATCATCTTTTTGTATCCATTCTACAACCCCTTTCTAAACATAACCAAATTTTATAGGAACTGTCAATAGTCACCTTGACCATCGATCGTTACCTTCAACCACTGATGGTTACCCAACTGCCAACAATCAACTTAAATGCTAAAGGTCACCCTGACCATTGATGGTCACTATGGTAGGAAATAAAAAAATTTATTTACGCCTACCTACCCTCAACTAAAATCCACTTTCTATGTCTCTACCTATTCATAGAAACCCCACCTATTTGATGAACCCAACTTGACCCACTTAACATTAGTATTGACCCATTATTTGCTTATTTAGTCTATTTTCCTTTATCAAGCATTTATTTATTCTTGTATTATATTTTAGTCTTTTTTGTCATTTCATGCAAGTAATTCATTTCTATTTCTTTTAAATTAACCATTTTATGAATGTGGATTGAAAACTTCCTAGTAATCTCATGCTTCTTAGATCTAGCTAATGCTAGGTAATTCACCTTGCTACCCATCTAACAACCCCTTTGCATTAGTATTTTCTTATCTATAAGTTATTCTTCCCAAGATAAAGAGGATATCTTCATAATCATTTGGATCACTTGTGTACAAATAACCATTTTCTTCTACCACACCCATAATTAGTTTATTACTTCTTCTTTAACCAAAGAAATGAATAGAAATTAAGAGAAACATTTTGGCATTCCTAGTGGGACCTAGTAGCATCTAGGTGCCTTTTTTTCTTATTCTATACTCATGTAAATAAATAAAAATTTATTTTTGGGTATAAAATAAACCTTGCATACATTGTTTGCTTGCATGTTTAGCTCATTTAGTTAAATTAAAAGCAAAATAATCAATTGTAGCTTCACTTCTTTATCACACACTATACTAAACCAGTTAAATCAATTAAACATAAAAATAATTGACATAAGGCCCATCTAGGGTTTCATCTCCTAACATATCACACTTACCCTTTGGATATCTTACTTGGAGGTCGTTACCAAGAAGAGAACCAAAATTTAGCTCTCTAATTGAGTTGAAACTCTAGAAATTGGTATATACTAGCTAAGTACCTGACACCCTTACCATTGTGGTATGTGAAGTGAGGGGGTAGGACCCAATACCAAGCCATGTATTGATTTCCAATATAAATCCATTTTGAGAGCCTTGAACACCTAAAACCAAACATAGACTTCCTTTCTATTACCTATTCTATAAACCAAGTTCTTCTTCACACTTTTCAACTAAGGCATAAGCTAGAAACAAGATAAAATATATCTCGAGATTTTAAACACAATATAGTGTATGTCTAAACCAGTTAAATCAATTAAACATAAAAATAATTGACATAAGGCCCATCTAGGGTTTCATATCCTAACATATCACACTTACCCTTTGGATATATTACTTAGAGGTCATTACCAAGAAGAGAACCAAAACTTAGCTCTCTGATTGAGTTGAAACTCTAGAAATCGGTATATACTAGCTAAGTACCTGACACCCTTACCATTGTGGTATGTGAAATGAGGGGGTAGAACCCAATACCAAACCATGTATTGATTTTGAATATAAATCCATTTTGAGAGCCTTGAACACATAAAACCAACCATAGACTTCCTTTCTAGTACCTATTCTATAAACCAAGTTCTTCTTCACACTTTTCAACTAAGGCATAAGCCAAAAAAAAGATAAAATATATCCCAGGATATTAAACACACTCTAGTGTATGTTTTGACTTCCTTGAGATCTTTTTTTTTTCTTTGTGTTTTCATTGTAAGCTTTCCTTTTATTCCTTTATATTTCTCATATAGTCTTTACTAGACAATAGTTGAGGAACCAAACCAACCAAGGTCCACCTTCCTCTTATTCTTCCTCTATGGAGTATACCTTAGATTTTGAGGGTTATCCCCATCCTTTTACCCCCTACCATGCCTCATATTATTGTCTAAGGTGATGCAATTTTTCCACCTTCCTTGATAACAACCCCATGGCCCTCTAACATTACCTCAATACCCTATCTCACCACACCCCTACTTTGGTTCCTCCTAGTGATCCAACTTATGGGATGTCTCCCCATCTTATGGTTTCCACTACCTCTACCCAACCTATGATCACTCAAGTATCTTCCTCCATAAATAATCCACCTACTACCTCCACCTAAACTCAATTAAAGCACCCAACCAATAACCAAACACCCCCTACACCAACCAATAACTAATCTAACATAGGGGAAACCTTACCTTTAGTTACACAAACCCCATCCATCATGGGGGTACCTTCTACCCATATTTCCACCATTCCCCTCATTATTTCCAACCTACCAATTTCCACCCCACTTCAAAGTGTGGTGCTTTCTATACCTTCTACCCTTCCACCTATCAGTACAAGAGTCACCACTCATCCCCAACCAATTAACCCATCCATACCTCCAACCCAATATATATAAATTACCCAACCAACTAATTTGATCATACCTCCTAACTAACCCACGTCAACCCCTCAATAAATACCTATGACACCCTACTCATGTTATGTTCCTAATCCATAAGGATATATAGCTCCACCTTCTACCCAATCTTTTGTGCCCATTAACACTTATGTGGCATCATCCCAACCTTCAATGACCACATACTAACATGTGACATCCTCTCAAATTTCTACCAGTTATCCATATATTACATCTACCCAACCAAAACAAAAATTACCATACAATTATGGAATTACCGAACCACAAATAAATTTGTTCAAAATGTTGATGGACAAAATGACCAACCTAGAGTCATCTATTTCTAGGGCTCACAACCTCTTATATTATGACCAAATATATAACAAACCTATTCACCCATCTATCCCTATCCAACCCTACCCTCCTCAATGGGAAATACCCAAATTTTCTAAATTCCAAAGCAAGGAGGACCCCCAATAACACCTAAGAGCATTTCAGCATTCTTGCTACTTAATTTCCTATGATGATTCTCTTTTCCTTCACACCTTTCCTATGTCTTTATCTCGACTAGCATTAGATTGGTATAGTGTTATCACTAAGCACTCCATCTTTTCCCTTTCCCAACTTGCCCAAACCTTTTTAGACCACTTTTATATCAATATATCTAAGATGCTCTCCATCATTGACCTCTATTCCATTAGTCAATTTTATGATGAATAAATTGATGATTTCATAGCATGATGGAGAGGCTTTATTAACTAGATATCTTTATTTTTACCCCAACCTGAGTTGATCAAACTTTTATCTCAAGATTTTTTGAAACATATTTCCCCCACTCTATAGGTTTAAACCTTTAGAAACTTTGATGAGGCTTTCACCATGGTATGCAAATTATAAAATTAGAGCCATTGACAAAGGGAAATTCAAAATAATAAACAAAAACTCTTGCTTCAAATCCAATGACCCTTCCCCATCCAAAACCACCAATCAATATACCTACCCTAACACCAAACCAAAGGCAACCATGAACATGGTTGTCCTTAAACCACTCCACCTCTATTTATTAATGAACCTAACCAAACCAACACCTCTAACTCCTATAACCAACAAACTCATAATCAAAACTAGGCTACCCTAAAACAATAAACTTCATTATGGGAGTAATATGCTTTAGTTTTGGATAAGTTTCTCAAATCCAACATAATACAACTTTCCCTAATCAAACCTCCCCAATAATTCAATGTTTCTCACCCTATGCTTAGTTGGTATAATGAGAATGATCCATGTGCCTTCCACCAAGTCATTGGACATGATATTATTAGGTGTAACATCTTCAAAACCATTATCCAAAACTTGATTTATAAGGGAGAAATTGCATTATACAATCCCAATGCACCACCAAATCAGTCTCTTGACATCTTTTGACAACATTTTTCCAACCATTCCCCTTCAACCAACCATGCTGATAATAAACCAAAATCATTTCATGCTTGTGAGGTCCATATGATCAATGTAATTATCAATGAACCTATCATTAAGGAAACCATTACCTCAACTACCTCCTCCTCCACTCCACTTCTTGAAGTAGTGGAATCACCTTCCATTCCTTTGGATACCCAAATGAAGGAAATAACCACCTCCTTTCCTTCAATTAATGAGATAATGGACTTATCCACCTCTCCTTCAATGGAAATACCAAAGGAGGCAACCATTTTCATCATACCTTCCTCCCCCATCATGAAATCACCCACTCTCTCTTTGAAAACCATTCCACAAAGAGAGATCACCTTATCTACTCTTTCCATGGAGGAAACATCTTCCCAAATCTTGGAATATTTCATCAAGGACAAAGGTGAAGAAACCACTCCCTCACCTCATCCTATGATCTTAATCTTTGAATTTGATGCCCAAGGAACCAAACCAATTTACAAACCCTTCTCTAGACTAGTCTAAAGCCTAAAATTCTCCTATCAATCCCATTTGGATTAAGCCACCTTTTAGCACTATCTTGGGCTCCCCTATCAACATAATAATGAACATTTAACCTCACTTTCATCCATAATTAAACCTATCACCACCTCAATCCCTCCATCAAACACCTCTCCCTCTAAAACTATGGAAGAACCATCCAAACCATCTCCATCTAGAATTATCAAAACACCTTATACCTCTCTAATCAAACCTATTAATAACATAGAGATACTTCCTAATACTAGCCTTACCCACCCCTCTTTTAACTTAGACTTAACCCCATCTAGTCCACCAAATAAAACCTTAACCAAACTAACCAAGAAGGTGGAACCACCTAAACTTCCACCTAGAACCAGAAATTTACCACCCCCTTCTCTCTTACCTTCCATCTTGAGACCCAATATTTATTCCATCCTAGGGGTTCATCATTCTATCAAGAAGGCCAACCCTCTAAAAACTACCAAAACTAAACTTACTCCTTTTATCCTACCTGTACCTACCCCCTCCAAAACATCAAACTCCCCATCATTTTTAGAAAAAATATCTACCTCCACCTACCTACCTATTTCCAAACCTTCATCATCTGAATGACCGACCTCCAAATATTTCACCTTTAAACCTTCCACCTCAAAACCACCCAAAAAAAAACAACCCCAACCAAACCCATCTACCAAAATCATTCTACCACCCATAACCCCTGAGGTGAAGTCTACTTATAAGAAGGCTCCCACCTTGAAAACCAAAATCTCATCACCCTTGACACCTTTGCTAAAATATTATTGAAACATTTTAAAAAGGTTTTTAAAAAATTATTCCTTAAGCCTACCACCTATCAAAACCTTTTACCCTTCAAGTCCTAAACCATCTTTGTTAAATGACAGTTTAATCTACTCATATCATAAGACACTTGGGCATGCACAGATAATTGCAAAGCTCTCCAAGTACTTGTCCATAACTTATGGGATGAGGATGATCTATTATCAGATAAACCTCTTTTAAGCCCATTATCAAACCAACCACCAAAAAAACCTACTCAACACTTACCCACTCCCACACTCTCATCCAAGAGTGAGGATGAATTGAAGTAGCCTTCTATCCCAACACTTCCCATCATCCACACTATTCATATGGTTAACTGATATTGGGCCCAACAAAAGGATAAGGGAAAGGCCAAAGTGTCTATCCCATGGACATATCCTTCCACCCCTCAACCTTCTAACCAAACTCAAACACCTTCACCAAAACCAAAACCAAAAATATCCATTCTGGGTGCCCCTCCCTCTAACCCTTCTAAGTCTATCTAGTGAGTAGTTTTGAAATAACTTCACTAGGCATCAATGAAGATGATCCTATACAAACTGGTCAACACCTTTCCCCATCACCACCAAGTACTGATAGAGGCCCTAAAATCTATATAGGTTCAACATGAAGACCCTCAACCTCTTACAAACTTTATTAGAGCTCTTCATCTTTCTACCCTCATCACATTTAAGGATTCATAAATACCTTATATTCATCCTAAATATACTAACCTTCCCCTCTTCATCACTGCATACATCAATCAAACCTACATCAAAAGGGTGATGTTGATGTGAGAGATAGTATTAAAATTATCTCTTCTCATGCTTATGACCACCTCTAGCTACCAAAGAATGTCATGTTAGAAACCATAGAGGTCCTCCATTCTTTTAATGATACTATGGCCACAAAATTAGGATGATTTTTCCTCCATATCTACTTGGGACCTTGAATGCTTACAAAGCTCTTCTACATCATATAATTTTAGTTCTAATATAATGTCTTACTTGGATGCCCTTGGATCCGCTCCATGAGTTGTGTCTCATCCACCTTGCATTGATGTGTCAAGTTTGAACATGAGGGTTAGATCATCACCATACAAGCTGACCCTAGTCCTTTTACATCTTGCAATATGACATATCAACCTAATTATATTATTATTCCCTACTCATTCACCTCACCATAAACCAAAAAAAAATCCACCCCTACCATCAATGAAGCTTCAACTAGTTCATTTATCCCTTCTTCTCAGATCCCCATAGAAGACCCCTTAAAACCCACATTCCAACGTCTCTCACTAAGAGAGTATCATATTTTGGTTTGGATTCCTTCTTTACTCCTCAAGAGTATGGTAATCTTGACCATAATCCTAGGTATGACCCCAATATCAAAACCATCATTCCTTTCAGGCTTCCCAACCAATAAACCAACTTCCTCTATGAGGGACTTGATCATCCACTTCTTTTTCCCTCCACCACCTATTCTATTTGACCATTTACCTCTAATTTTTCCTATTTATACAAACTAAAATTTTCAAAATTTTGCCTCCACAAGTTTGTCTAGAAGGGATTCAGCCTCAGCCATTATGAACATGGACCCCATGAGTTACCATTAATCAAAACCCCAAAACTACATGAGCTATTAGGCCTTGGGTTCATCCCACCAAAATAATCTACCAATTCACCCAAACCCATTGTGACCATTGAGTAAGATATTCCCTCCTCACCAACCCCATCTCCTTTGAAGTCTGAGGACTTTGAAACCATTCCTTCCATCTTTTTTTTAGTCAATATCATTAGTTTATGCCCCCTAACCTATCATAAGTATGGTCTAACTAAAACAATTCCTCTTGTTCATCTTGAAATGGTAGAAAATGATTCTCTTACCATCCATACCATCTAATGTCAAGATGATGATTCCATTCTCACCTATCTTAGTGTGGGGGATTCTTCTATCCATAAATCCCTTCCTCTTAAGAACCCAACCATGTTTAAAAAATACACTATCGATGTCAACTTGGGTACTTAGGATAACCATCACATTATAAATATAGGTCAATCTATAGATTTTATTGAGCAATAGAATTACCCTTCCTTCCTTCATGACCAAAGCATAGAATTTTCTTGGTCCTATCAAGATATGCCCAAAATCAGTCCTTATGTATCTTTCCACAGCATTATTATCTATCCTAATTCTAAGCCTATTAGGCAAAAGCTTCATAGGATGCACCCTTATATCTCCCTTCTAGTCAAAGAAGAGCTTTAACATCTCTTATCTATCAATTTCATTCAACCCATTGATTATCCCCAATGGGTTTACAATATCATCCCCATTACCAAATTGACATGGGAACTTCATATTTATATTGACTTCCATGACCTCAACCTTGTTTGTCCAAAGGATGACTTCCCTTTGCCTAACATCGACCAACTTGTTGATCTTACAACTAGCCATGATATGTTATCTCTCATGGATATTTTATTGGGATATAATAAGATCTTGATTTCCCTCAAGGATAAACATAAGACTTATTTCATCACTTAATGGAAAACCTTAAATTATAGGGTCATGCCATTTGGTTTAAAAAAATTTGGAGCCACTTACCAATGTGTGATGACTTGCATCTTCCTTGATCTCATCCACAAAATCATAGAGTATTATGTATATGATCTCCTTGGGAAATCCAAATACTAAAATGATCATCTAGAATTTCTCAAAATTATCTTTGAGCACCTAATCCATTTTCATGTCTAACTCAACCCCCAAAAATTTGTTTTTGGGGTCTTATCTATAAAGCTTCTTAGATTTATCATCTCTCTTCAAGGAATCAAAGTAGACCCTACCAAAGTTAGAGTGATCCTCAACATACCACCTCTAACCCACCAAAAACAACTCTGTATCCTATAAGGGAAGCTCCAATCCATCCATCACTTCATATCTCAATTATTAGATAGATGTTAACCCTTTCACCATCTTCTCAATAAAGATAAATATTTTAAGTGGACTAAATAATGTCATCAAGCCTTTAATTCACTCAAAGAGTACCTTCTTTTTCCACCCATTCTTACCCCTACTTAACAAGATCAACCCTTCTACTTTTATATCTCTACCATTTACCATTCCTTAGGGGTAATGCTCACTCACTATGATGAATGAAATAAAGAGTAAGTTATATACTATATAAGCCAAACACTTATAGAGTATGAGACTCAATATACCCATATTGAGAAGCTTTGCCTTACCTTAGTCTTTGTGGCTTCCAAACTTTGTCATTACCTCCTCAATCACAAAACGTTTTTCATCACAAACAATAACCCACTCAAGTAAATGCACTCTAAACCATACCAAAACCAATGTATGTCTAAGTGGATCATGATCTTATCTGGGTTTGACCTTGATTTCCTTTAGTAGATGTTGATTAAAGGGCAAGTCATTATTTATCAATTGGATAAAGATCCTTTTACAAAAAACTAACCACTTCCTCTTGAATTTCCAAATGAGTCCATCATGACTCTTTCTTAAGAGGGCATCACCTATCAAATGATCATGTTATTAGATGGCTCAAAGTGCTAGTGAGGTAGGGGTGATAGAGTTATTCGCATTCCCTTTGATGAAAAACCTCTTCCTCTTTCTTTCAAATTTGATTTTGAGTGTAATAACAATATGGTTGAGTATGAATTCCTAGTAATAGGTATCCAAACCACTCTAGCCTTGAGAGTTAAGATGATCAGTGTTTTTGGTGATTCCCAACTTATGGTCAACTAGGTCAATGGATCCTATCAATGTAAGAGTGATGTCTTGAAATAATATAAATGACTAGTAGATGTACTCTTAACATCATTTGATCATTACCTTATCTAACCTATTCCATGATCTACCAAAAAGTTTGTAGATACAATGGCTTTCCTTGCTTCCTAGATCCC
This sequence comes from Torreya grandis, assembly GCA_037957365.1. NCBI lineage: Eukaryota > Viridiplantae > Streptophyta > Pinopsida > Cupressales > Taxaceae > Torreya > Torreya grandis. The sequence goes on from JARHVA010000179.1 coordinate 3,320,753, forward strand.
ATATGTGCCTACTGATTCTAAGATCTTTGTCACCATTCATCATTTTATCATACCCTCTTATATCCAATCTAACCTCCCTACTATTTTTAGTGTGGATAAATATTCATAAGATATTTGGTATGAGCAAAACTTTGACTACCTTAGCTTAGGCATCATTCCTCCCAACCTCTCTAGGAATGCTTGAAGATACTTTATTTAGAGTACCTCTCATTATACCATACTAGGGGGAATCCTTTAAAAATGTGGTTTCAATGGCCTCTTTCTCCATTGCCTATGTAGTCATGAAGCTTCCCATGCTATCAAGGAAATGCATGATGGGATCTAAGGGGGATATTTTAGTGGTCTAACTATCACTAAACATATCCTTTACTTTGGCTACTATTAGTCCACCCTCAACCAAGACTATTATGATTATGTGAAGAAGTGTGTTAAATGTTAATAGCACACCAATTTACATCACATATTGGCCTATAGCCTTTAATTATCTAAGGACTTTTAGCCCTTATCACAATGGGGACTAGATTTCATTGGGAAAATCAATCCTCATTCTTTACAATGACACCATTCCATCACCACCACCACTAAGTATTTAACCAAATGGGTGGAGGGTATTCCTCTCATCTTAACCAAAGAAAAAAAGATAATTGACTTCATCAATCATCATATCATATGTCACTTTAGTGTTCCCCATAAGATCATCACTGATAATGGCAAATATTTCAAAAATAATCAAGTCTATGGTCTTTGTGATGAATTTGACATCAATTAAATATTTTCCTCACCTTATAATCCATAAATAAATGGATAAGTGAAAGCTTCTAACAAAACTCTCAACAATATGTTAACCAAAGTGGTGAATGCTTCTAGTCAAGATTGGCACTTGTACATCCCTTTCAATTTATGGGCCTATCATACTAGAATTCAAACCTCTATGGGTGATACCACTTTCTCTCTCGTATTTAGAGTAGAGGTAGTCATAATTATCAAAGTCTATATTCCCTCTCTTTTCATATCCTTTCAAGACATTTTGGAGAGAGACTATCATACAGAGCATCTAACACAACTTGAGCTACTTGATGAGCACTGCCTAGATGTGTTTAACCACCTTTGTGTCTATCAAGAGTGAATCAAGTGTGACTATAATAATAACCTGAAATAACAAGAATTCAACATCAAATATCTCATCATGAAGGAAAATCAACATGTGACCAATATGGAGAAAAATAAGTGAGGCAAGTTTAGTTTCAATTGGCTTGGACCCTACATCATAATGCACAAGTATGGATCAAGAGATTATCATTTGTCCTGTCTTAAAGGAAAAATAGAACTTGAACCTCTCAATACTTCCCATCTACATGATTTATTTTTTTAAATAGGTATCAAACTCACCTTCTGTCTAACTTAAGCCCATCCCTTGATTTATGATATTTTCACCTTCCTCACATGTTCATCCCATCCCCTTTGAGGACAACCAATTATAACACAGAACCATGTGATTAACCATCATATTCATAGCCTAAACATAAATATGGGTATCATAACTCTACCCATAGCATGGTTCTCATGGATACTTTTCATCCCTAATAAGATAGAATCCTATGGTCATTGTCTCTCACAACCACCTTTTTCACCTATCATTAACCTCTTGTGCTTTAGGTTTTTCCCTCATAATGGTAATTATCTAAGCCTAAATATACTTGTCCATGTCAAACTTAGCATCAAAATAATTTGGGATACCAAAATATCACTTGGGTCACATATCTCTAGCATGTAAACTGCTCCCTTGAAGGACAGCTACCCAAAATCTAAATTGCTCAAAAATATAGATTGTTACCTTGAAGGACAACTACCAAAATGAACAAACCCAAACTTAGACCACTCCCTTGAAGGATGGATAAGTCAAATTTATCAAATAAATCATTTTAAGCCTCCTTCATCGATAAACTTCACAAACCTATGAAAAATCAAAACAACAAAAGACCCTATATCAAAATAATAAGAAGCTATCCCAAGAAAGCTACAATCAACTTTCATATATAGCATTAGTAAACTTCCTACACTGATAAATTTACACATTGAATTCAAACATGGACTCATCTATTATGGTTCTTAGGTCACATATATAAGGGGTAAACCAACCCTCAAAAGGTTTCACTACCCTTCACACTACCTATCATCCATCTTCCCTTATTACCATCTAAAAATCAAGAGATTTTGAGCTTACTTGACATAATGTTATCAAGACAAATTTTTATCAAACCAATGCATGCTAATGTGAAGCATTCAAAGGGCCTATATTCCTTAATCCAATCTAACTTAGATTTTATTTAGTCCTTACCAATGAAGAAACATCATGCCTTTTTTGTATCCTCTCATAAATTGGTTCATATATTCACTTAGACATATGTCTAGTGCATTTAATCTATTTTCACACATCTAGTTTTTTATCTAACTTACTTTATGTGCTATCATCAAAAAAATAACTACATCATCAAAACCATTATCAAACCATAAACATCACATCACACATTATAACATCATACCCATACATAAAACTATGATAATAATCATAAACCACATCACATTTCTATTATCACATTCATAAATCAAAACATCATATACATATATAAAACAAAACATCACATCATCCATAATCATCACATGCCTAAGCAAGTGAGTCTACATCTCATGAGCATAATACTAAAAAAATTATAAATATCCAAAACCATGAACCATAAAATCAAATCTATATATCATCATCATATCATATACATCATGTCTCATCAACATCAAATACTATATATAAATAATGTGCATCTCTCTTAGAAATATATATACATCTCACTCATCGACTTGCATGCTAGTATCAAAATCAAATATAACTATGCATATCATATCATAAAACTATGCACTTGGGGCACCACTACCTCTAGCCCCTCATACACTACCACTACCATTAGGTGCCTACCCTTCTGAGGTGCCTACTTATCCACCCACCAAAGTGGCCCATTGATCTAGAGTCACTACACCTACACCACCTACCAAACTAGCTCTATACTCACCCCATTAGGGCTCTTGTGGATATTATGTCAAAACTATAGCCTCATAAGAATGAAATTATTCAACTATGGCCAAGTACCATGCCATAGGGATAATACTTGGTGGTCCTACCAATGCTACAATTATCCCTTCTTTAGTCTATCTTAGGAGTCCCTCTCTTCGGTCACCAAGCCTAGTGAAGTCCTAGCTTGGTCACTCTCACCTATCACAGTCATCACCTTACCCTATAATATCACAACCTAGCCTTGTAATGTATCTACATGCCCTTGTAAAGTTGTGATATTTTCCTGTGTAGTGGCCAATGTCATTCCTACCTATCTATTAGGGCCACTTCCCTATATTTGTACCTATATACCCACACTAACTGGGTCTACATCCATAGCCTTTTTCCCCCCATCATCCCACCTAATATATATATATATATATATATATATATATATATATATATATATATATGCATAAAGGGCCTAGTAATAGGGCATGTAACCATCAACAAAACTGGCATCATTGATCTCTGCTCTCATAGGTAACTCCTCATGATCAAGCATCATCTCCACTAGCTATGGCACTGGAAGCAAAAAATCAACATCCTCATGCTTTTACCTCAAGAATGGACCTAAATTACCTTGTACCAACCCAAACTACTTGTGAAACCTATCAATAGGGATGATCTTAGTCTCACCCTCTCTCCTCCCAAAAATCCACCTATAGCTCTGCATCAACAAAATGTGCCAAGTATAGTGAGCCCACCTTAAGAAACTAACATATGACCTCTAAACCACATCTCCAACTACTAAGGCCTCCAATCCCCCTCTAAAAAAATCAATTTCTCTCACACCTCCTCTAACTCCTATGAGTGCATAATCACTCTTCCACTACATAAAACCCATCCTAAAGTCCATCTGGGCATATCTCTCCCATGGCAACCCCATTGGCCTCAACACCTGAATGTGATCATAGGCCCAACAATGCAACACAAACCCCACACTAATACCGTATCTCTAGTGAGCTCTAAGCCCCCACATCTCCTTGTATATTTATACCAATAAAACATGTACCCACCCATATACTATCTAACCCAGTAACATCTCCACAAATACTCCTAACAATAGATATAAAAAATACCCACTACTTGAATATTGTCATGTAAAACATGATACTACCACCACCACCACCACCACCACCACCATCATCATCATCATCATCATCATCATCATCATCATCAACCTTTGATCATTTGTAACCCTCTAATATAATAGCCTATAACTCAAGCCTCTAACATGCCACATAGTGAAGGCCTAATCCTCACCATGTAGGATCTCCATGTGTTCATCCCTCTCATCTCTCTCAATATGATATATTGGCTCCCCCTTGAATTGATAGAAATGTGATATTGTGTACATCCTCTAGTAGAATGGTCATATCACCCATTGGTAGGAGAAAGGTGTTCATGACTAGATCCCATCTCTTGATGAGGGCCACAATCATCACTTCATCTGACATCATGTGCTAGAAGTGCATATTCATGTTAAGGCTAACCTCTTCCATGTGCATCTAGTCATCATCCATCATCCTCTGATGGATATCTATAAATATCTAAGGGACCCAATCCCACATCTGGATCTAATCTTATGCCTATAAAGTTTTTTATAAAACACACTTAGTTTTATATTTAACTACTCTACCTATGACCATTCACCTCTTTTTTACCTCATGCACCCTACCTAAGCACACCTTTTTTCTACCATTCAAACTACATCAACATATTTTCAAACCAACCTTACACCCAAGCTAAACTATATCAACATATTCTTTTTCTACCCTTAACATTCCCATTAGGTCATGTTGACTCAACTATAACCTTCATCTTAACCTTAACCATTTTGCTTTAACTTTTTTATCAAAAACATCTTACCCTGAACCACTTTGCCTTAGCCTTTTATCATAACCCCTTTGACCATTTAATTGACCACTGATGGTCACTATGACCACTAATAGTCGACTAGTCATTTGGCCTATGATCCTCGATCATTGATGGTTGGATACGACTATCAATGATTGGTTAAAACCATTTATAGTTTATATGTGACCATTAGAAACAAATCCAAACCCTATCTACCCAAAAATACCTACCCAATCACCCCTTTCCAATACCTAATCACCCTCATTTGTCCTCTACCCTACCCCAACTTAACCCACCCTCCTTAATTTCTATTTTCACCCACTAATATTAACAAATAACAACAAAACCTAAACCTAGTACAAACCCCCAAACCATCCCAAACAAATAAAAAAATAACCAAAAATCAACAAAATTCAATTAATAAATAACCAAAATCAACTAATCTAACAAATTAATGTAGTCCCTAGCTCATTCCTTAACCGTCATCAAGGAGGGATCCTAGGTATCACTACCTGGCCATGTCCCTATCCTCCCTACATCCTTGGTCCACCTCAACAATCAACCACTCAACATGAATCAACTCCTCAACCAATCAACAACCAATTTGTTAACACCCTCACACAAAATTCCAAAATCACCAAGTACATGAGACTCAGAGAGTAAAAAATCAAAAATTAAAATGACTCACCTTTCTCACTTTTTATCCTCCATGCTTTTAGGGTTTTCTCCTAACCATCAATGGTCAGGGTGATTGTTGAAATTTATTTTGAGACCTCTAACCATTTATGGTTAGGGTTTACCCTCTTTAAAACTTTTGGTACCAAATAAATTTGTGCCACCTTTTGGAGACAACCTTCTCCACTTACCATACCAACCATGTCCACCTCAATGTTGGCCATTTTGGCCCAAACTGTAGAATATTTTGGTGATGACCTTGCCTTGGTATTTTTGACTACACTGACCAACCTTACCATGTTAAACATTTGAATTTACACTACCTAGTGTAAACCAGACCATTTATTTTTTTCCCAAGAGCACTTCCTACCTTAGATACCTATGAAAACATTGACCCTACCTAAGAGATTTGATAGGAATAACCCAATCAACTATGCCTAATATTGTGGCCTAGTTACCTCATCACTAGTCCTTCTAGAACCAACCTTATTTTTACCAACTATGGTAACTTAGTATATGCATGATATTGGATATCACACTTAGTCAAATTTTGTGCACATGTTTGCACTTTAAATTCCCAAAATTTTTATCACCAACCTCATGACTCACCATAAACTACTTATCAAACCCACACTTGATTTGGTTTCACCTCATCAACTCCTAGTTTGAGGGGGAACACCTCCTCCTATACTCAAGTTAACCAAACCTTTGAACCACAATCTATTTTTTTCTATAGCGTGCTAACACAAATTGCATAAAAAAGGGTGAAAAATGTAGACACTAAAAAACTACACATGATGGTTCTAGATGTCAAAACACCCCTAATTTAGACCATTACCTAACCTCCCACTATGAACCTAAGTTAGGTTAGATAATTAGCTAAACAAAAAAAATAACCTACCCTTATTCCCCTATTTAACATTCAACACTCGATCATCGATGGTCACCTTGACCACTGACAATCACCCTAACCATCAATGATCAGGTCTCTTCCCCATCTGGCCAAAGATAATTTGAGTTGTGTGCAAGTTAATGCATTAAAATTTAATATAGACAAAAAACTAATGCATCAAAAAAATTAACAAAACCTCCTATAGAACCTTTTACCTCCATCTCTCTTTTCCTATAAAAGGAGGGGAGTAGGAGGTGAAGAGGGGGATTCATCAATCTATCAAAGCATTCATTTATTTAATAATCAAGCTATCAACCAACAGTCATCATGAGTTATCAAACTTATTTATAGGTTCTCCTTTTAGTAATTTAGCAACCATGATAGAGAACTAAACCTTTATTCAAATTATTCTTCAAGTATATCACCGTTACTCTACCAAAATTACTCTAGGATCAGTTACTAATCATCAAGCAACCATCTAAGTATATTTATAGTTTGGAAGTTATTTATTGGTTTCTAACATCTCTATCTAACCCATACCCTTCCACCTATTAACCTCTGACCTCTTGACCCCAAACAAACCCTCAACATCTTATTGTATCCATTTTTTAACCCCTTTTTGAACATACCTAAATTCCATAGGAACCATCAATGGTCACCCTAACCATCGATGGTCACCTTTGACCATCGATGGTCACCTTTGACCATCGATGGTCACCTTCAACTACCGATGGTCACCCTAAACACTGATGGTCACTATGGTAATAAATAATAACAAGTTATTTCCACTTGCCTAACCTCAACTAAATTCCACTTTTTGTGTCCCTACCTATTCACATATACCCCACCTATTTTTTGAACCCAACTTGACCCACTTAGCATTAGTATTGACCTATTATTTGCTTAATTAGTCTATTTTACTTTATAAAGCATTTATTTCTTCTTGTATTATATTTTAGTATTTTCTATCATTTAATGCTAGTACTTCATTTATATTTCTTTCAACTTAACTATTTTAAGAGTGTAGATTGATAGCCTCCTAGTAATCTCATACTTCTTACATATATCTCATGCTAGGCAATCCACCTTGCTACCCATCAAACAACCCCTTTGTATTAAGGATTTCTTATCTTAAAGCCATTCTTCCCAAGATAAATAATATCTCTTCATGATCATCTGGATCATGTTCACATAAACAAAGAGGTTCTTCTACCACACCCATAATTAGTTTCTTACTTCTTCTTTAACCAAAGAAATGAATAAAAATTGAGAGAAACAGCTTGCTTTCCCTATAATTATTTACAACTTCACTCAAATATCTAGTTTCTTTCTCCTATGATGTTTGATTCTACATAGTTATTATGTCTTCTTCTCATCCATGACATAAAAATATATTTATCTTTTAGAGATATTTCTAAATTCTAAGATTCTCACCTTCAATTATAAATGTTTGTATAAAATCATACTATTATTATGGCCAATTCTTGGTCTCATGTCTATGCTCTTGGTGCATATACAATGCTCATGGAAATGGTGTCAAAGTGTGTTTAAACATATGTACCAAATATCTTAGTTCTACACCTTGAGAAGACCATATATCGACACATCTATGGATATGTAATCCAAGGCAATATTTAACCCTTTTTTGTATATATGTGTTATTAAGGGTTAAGGGGATAGAATATATTATACACAAGGATGAATAAACTATTATATAATAGGAAAATTAGTTATAAACTTAGATAAATGAATATTTTAAATTAAAATGATCAAATTTGATAGATATAGGAAGTACAAAATTTGAAAGATGTTCTATTGATTGAAATACTAAGGAAAAATGATATTTAGCTAGATTTATAATGTGTATGTGGATCTAGGCTATGCATAGGAGTAAGTGTGTAAGACATTATTATGAAATAGTTTTTAATTTATGTAAAATGATGTTTTTAGAGCCTTATACACTACCATCAACCTTTGGACACTACCATCAATGCTACTATTTGTTTTGAATTGCTATTATCTAGTATGGAATATGCACTAAATTATGATGCAATCAAATTCATTATTTAGAGCCTTATACACTACCATCAACCTTTGGACACTACCATCAATGCTACTATTTGTTTTGAATTTCTATTATCTAGTATGGAATATGCACTAAATTATGATGCAATCAAATTCATTATTTATATTCTTCTATCACATTTTTGCTGATGTATTCAGATCTAAAAGAAAATTTATATATATCTTCTTATAAATCAAACCCTAGCTATTCACCCTTATTTGCCCTTGGAGAGTGTTTACCAAAAATGGGTTAGTGGGCTCATAGTGTCAAGTTGACCTCAAATACCCCTTTATCAATGAGTATTGTCTACATAGACAATACTCCAAGGAAGGCCTCAGACTAAATATAGTTCTCCCCTATATCTAGGAGTGTGTGTGGATAATGGTGTAATATTATATATGTAGATGCATGCAATAATATAACTTGTAAATTTATAATTACTACTCATGGGCTGTTCTTTGACTATTTTAGACCATATTTATGACTACTTCTATGAATGATAAATAAATATGGATGAATAAGGTATAATAAATTAGTTGTGAAATTGATCGAATGAGCCTTGGTAGGTGCTTAATTGGTATTTTCTAGATGATTAATGAGAATACTTAGACATGTATTTATACCACACCTTTTGAAAATATATCACAACAAGGTTCCATAAAATAAATAGACTGATCCATAGGTTTTAAATAGATTATAATTTAGATTACTTTAGGTGAATGGACACTAGATAAGGATCTAGATACTAGCATCGATGCTAGTGTCTCTTTATGTATAGTAGTGTTAAGAAGGATAAAAATAGGTACACATATGTAACTGATAGTGAAGGATATATATCAAGTTTTAATCCTTTTTAGTTTATATGTGGTTTAGGTCATCAAAATGATAATGGTTAGACTATGAGATGATAATATAGGCACATTGATATGGAAGATGCAAGAATTTCAAAAATGGTAAGGTGAAAAACTAAAGAGTAGAGTCATAAATGGTATTTGTCAAATACACAAGATTGATATGCTATAGATATTCAATTTTAGTATCTACATTTTCCCTATTAATCTAGTAATGCATAAGGATGAAATTACTAGGTTTAAAGGAAATAAATGTGTACTTGGGTGTGTATAACACAAATTTTATTTACTTGGGTCTATTTTGATTTTTGTTTTGGTGAATTACCTATAATCAAGATAATGTTATATAATAAATCAATTAATATAATCTAAAATTTTAAATAATTAAAATGCTTGAAAATAAAGAGAGAAGTGAAGGAGTATACATGTGTGTCAATGTAACCATATATCTCCTTGGTAATTTCACTTGGTAAAAATGTTATTATGCCATTTTATTTTTAAGAGGGATATTTAAATCTATTATTCCACCAATATTGTGTAAGGATGAGCTATGACATGGCCATTTAGATCACTAAATTTCAATCACATAGCTCAAGTGTAAATATATAATATGGCAAGGGTGAGTGATTGAATCAACTCATACTATAAATATATTGAGGTTGGGTGATTTAATAAAACCAAATTATAAATATAGTGAGTTTGAATTATTTAATAAATTTAAACTATAAATATATCCAATAGTTGTAAATAAAAAATGTTTGATAACAACACTTCCTAGTCTAAAATGATGTTTCCTAGTGATAGTAATTTGGATATATAATTGGTAAATTTTGTAATTTTTGGTGCACTATCATGGAATATTCACATATAATATGTGTCAAACTAAAGTTTACATGTCACAATTATAAAAAAATCTATTTCAAATTGTGTGAAAAATTGGTGCAATGTATAGGATTATAACCCAAGTGTATATCTAAATCATGTAAATATACTCGAAATTATGCATGTGTGGAATTCATGTGTTTTTGATATTACCTAATTTAAATATGGAGATACTAATAATTGAGTAAGTGTGTAGGTAATGTCTTTATTACAAGCCCCCAGTAAAATCTAAAAATTATGTAGATGTGGAGGTCATGCTTTTATGACATGATCCCACTGATATGCCCCCCATTTTGAGGTGATGGAAATAGAATATGGTAGGTACCTTACCTAAAAATGATTATATATATATATATATATATATATATATATATATATATATATATATATATATATATATGAACCATGTAACATATATGAGTAATATGTATAAGTAGATATATCAATGAAGCTCAAAATATGTGATCACATCAAGCCCTAATATGCATGATATGTATCATGACAACATATACAAAGTAATAGTATAAGATCAATAAAAAATCAAGAACACACACAAGATAAATCAATTTAATTCAAGAGAATGGTCAAAGGATAACTCATACAAGGGGCATATTTAAAATGCCACACAAAATAAAGGAAATAACAATTAAAATGTCCAATCAACATAAAATTACATATCCAAATGTCCAAACAACATACAATGGTATATAGGAAACATGAAAGGAAAATATTCAAATTTTACACAAGAAAGACAATATAAATAATGAAATACACTCAAATAAGTGACAACGTGCATAGATTAAGTATAAGAAACCAACATAAGCATATCATACTAGTCCCTCCATATATGTGTTATCAAAAAATATCATGTAATATAGCATATCAAGTACATTTTTAAAGATATGAGCATGGATATATATGTGTAAGCATTAGCATATAAGATTTAAAATGATAATGTATAAATTATCATAAAAGATATTTAACTTATATCTATCCTAATAAATAAATCAAATGTCCCAAATGTACTATATGCCATAATTATAGGAGAGATACAATATCTATGTGTATATATCATGTGTATGTGGTATGCTTGTAACAAAATCAATTATCTGTTATATACTAACATGAATTAAACAACATAGGTTCCAAGGAGATATTAAACATGGGAATGCTATTTTTTTTGAATTGTTTGAATGTTTTTTGTATTTTTTAGAATATTTTATTTTTTTGAATGTTTATAAAGAAAGGGATAACCAATTATACCATATAAATGATGCTCATAAGGTGATATATAATCATAATATGGTGAATCCTACTATTTATACTTCCAAAGAGCATGCATATATTCATATCTAGATCTAGAGTAAAAAATAATCTATGTATACCTCATGGGATTATGTGGTCATGAATCAATAATATAAGTAGTGGTTTGTGGAATCCATTGTTGAGTGCTCTTTGGTTTATTTTGAGTATAAGTAATTGGAACATGTTTATTTATTCTATGCAATTGTGTATGTTGTGTAATAGTAGATGAGGATTCCATGGAATCCACTATATATATCTGGGGTAAAAGTATCTCAAGTATAGGCCACCAATGAAATGGGATTGCCTTTTTCTTACCCTTTATTAGATTATTAACCTTATTAGGTTTGATAATTATCGATGTAGGAATAAAATTATCTTATTTTAGTGTATTTTAATATGGAATTCTTGAAACCATGACTACCCTATTGGTATGAATGCATTTAATACACCCATGTACTATGGAAGGTACTACACATAGTTTATGTATCCAAGGTCATCCCAATAAAATATCAAATACTCTTATGTATGGTATAAATAAAAAGGTATTAACCACATGTGATATACTAGCCTATAAAGTTAAGTAAATCTCACCAATAACAAGTTGTTGTGTCCCATTGATTGTTCTAACTATTTTTATCAAAGGGTATAAATCATCATGTGTATATCCCAAATGTGTAAATAATGTCATGATACATAAATTATCACTTGTACCATTATACATCACAATGTTATGTATAGGTTGGTGATCAAGGTATTGTTGAATAAATAATTAATGAATATCTAAGTCATCATCTACAATTTCACTATCATCAAATGAAATATAAGGTTTCTAAACCATAGGAGGTATTGTGCATGTATAAGTGCCCATAATATCTTTTAATTTAGTCCCATATTTTGGTGAAGGATGATGTGTATGATATTTCATTTAAAATTTTAGGTATTTCTTATAATGATCTTGTAATGGGTTGTTAAATATCTTTTAGTTTTGATGGTAACTAGGTTGTGAACCTCAATCCTTTGAAGGATCATCAGAGGTAATCTGTTAGTAATCAATAAGATCTTTGATATTATGTTTTAATGCATAAAATATATTTTTAAAATTCCTAAGTCCTTTATGATAGTCATAATATGTATTATCATCATATCATTTTGGTATAGATCAAATCATATCAAAATATATATAAGGAGGGAGAAATATGAGATGACACTCCACAAGCTTCTTAAGTAGCAAAGTTAGAGACTCGGGTAATTGTGTAAATTATATATTTGGTACATTAGATAATATGAGGCAATTAAATTTATATGACACTATGTTAAACATTGTGGTTGTTTCCTTTTTATGTTCTTTAGGTTTTCCCTTGTAGCTTAGTTTGATATGAAGATTGGTAGAAGATGTAGTCATTATGTTTGCTACATAATTAAGATTGTTCAAAGAAATAAATTTAATTTATCAATTTCATAAAATATGGCATAAATCATAAAAAAATAAAACTTCTTGAAAACAATATACTAATGTAATTGGAAAATAAATTTTTTATTAAAGATGTCTTGAAACTCTTTATTTATGATTGGATTTGTCATTTTGGATAACATTGTTTTATAACTCAATAAATATTTATTAATAGGATCATTGGTTCCTTGTTTGATCTTATAAATTTTTTAATATTACATATTTATAGTGCTTTTGATGATTAAATGTGCTATAATCCAATCTGATAGGGGTTTGAATGCTTTCATTGACTAGATTGGTAAGTCATAGAACCATTATAAAGCATAGTCTTTTAAGATCCTTAGAAATAATTTGGTCAAAAGTTTATCATTGAATCATAATCAAGTCTTGTTTAATATAAATATAAGAGATGATATTTAGGATCAACCTTTCCATCACAAAACGTGAATCTATGTGTAATAAAATTAGTTGTAAAAGGGTGCAAATATATCTCAGGTGCTAGAGGATTATGTAATACATCTTGTGATTCAATATCATGAGATGATTTAAAATAATTTTATTAAATGTTGGTAACCTTATTTTCCAAAGTTATTATAAATTAGGGAATATTTTTCATTTTATACCCATTGGGATTAAGGTTTGAGATTTGAGAAGACACCAAAGGGGATGGAAACGCCACTTGTTTTGATTTAGGCATTGAAACCTAAAATTGAGTTAAAGCATTAATTGTTCCCATGGAAGATGTATCAATAATCACTTTAATGTAAGTGAATAATGGTTTTAAAACATATCCAATTCCCCCACTAGATGTAATAGGTAAGGTTGTATTCAAGGGGTTGGAAATGGGAAGGGATGTGTTGAACATATCTAGTAACCCCAATATTTGTATCAATAAAGAATAATGGTTATTCACTAATATAATTTAAATTTTTAGTTTTGAATATAGTATTTAGGATATTATGGACATATTCAAGAGTTTTATGAATTCATTCTTGAAATAATGAAATAAATTTAAATGTCTATTGGTTAACTTGGTCATTTTCATTATGCTCATGTGTTTCATTATCCCCATAATCAGATTCATCTTTTATGAGATCTTTTTAATATATGGCTCATTTTTATTATTGTCACTCCCATTATTAATATTATTTTTCATGATATTATCTTGAGAAAATTTAGGTGGCCCAAGGTTTAACTCAACATATTCAATAGGAACACCACCTAATCTAGGACTATGCCTAGTTTATATATAAATGACAAAACAAAAGTGAAAAAGTATAGGAAGAAAAAAACATAGGAGGAAAAAACCTTAGAACAAGATAGGATTTGCATGGAATGACATAATAGTTATTTCACCAAATTTTTACCCCTTTTTTGTAAATATTTTTTTATTATGGATTAAGGGGATAAAATAACATATACACAAGTATGGATAAACTATTCTATAGCAGGCCAATTAATTGCAAACTCAAATAAATGAATACTCTAAATTAAAATGCTAAGATGTGATGAATATAAAAAGTAATATATTTGAAATATGTTATATTGATTCAATACCAAGGAGAAATGACACTTAGTTGGATTTATGATGCATATGTAAATTTGATTTGTGCATAGGAAAAATTGTGTAGGATCATGATTATGAGATAATCATTAGATTCTATAAATGATATTTCTAGAAACATAAACACTACTATCAACCTTTACACACTAATGTTAATGCTACTATTTATTCTATGATGATAATTTGTAATATAAAATATGTACTAGATTTTGAAGAAACCAAGCTCATTGTTATGGGTTTTCTATCACCTTTATGTTGATGTATTTAGATATGGAACACATGTTATATATGTATTCTTATGGATCAATCCATAGCTCTTCACCCTTTTTCATCATTGGGGTCTATTTTCAAATAATTAGTTAGAATTTTCATGGTTTCCATATGACCTCAAAGAACCCTTTATCAATGAGTGCTACCTAAATATCTAATATTTTAAGGAGGTCCTTATAATTATGTAGTTATCCACTATGTATGAGTGTGTGTGAATAATGGTGTAATATGCTAAATGTTGGTGCATGTAATTATATAGCTTTTAATTTGATAAATATTTCTCATGGGATGATATTTGAATGCTTTAGACATTTTTTATGACTAATTTTATGATTGATAAATAAATAGGGATAAATAGGTAAGAATAAATTAGTTGTGTGATTTATTGAATGGGACATAGTAGGTTATTTCTGGACTTTTATATATGAAAAATGAAAGGGTGTGATGATTATTTTATCCCCTTGATGAGCCTTTAATTGAATTTATAATATATTGAGTTCCATCTAACTATCATAGGCCCACCTTTTCCCAATTAGCTTAGGGTTGTGTATTTCATTGGTATTAATATCCATGGATTTAAAGTCACATAGTAGACTTAGAACTGAAAAATTTACTTACACATCCTCCCACCTCCTAATAGGTTATACCCTTCCATAATATATGAGACTCATGGTGACTAGGTTGTAGATTAGGTTATCTAATGGATTCCCATGTGGACCTAAATATCATGTTAACTATGCCCCCAAAGTTGAAGATAACATTTGGGACTTTATATCCATAAGTTCAATATCTAGTCTAGAGTCAATATCCCATGGCTTCTTTATTTTCATGTACCAGACTACCCTTTCCATTCTATGTTGACCTATTTTTTACATAGTCTAATAGATTGTGAAACAAATTGTAAATATTTTATGATGTGTCCTCATTGCATAGAGTAATCACCAGTTTTAGTAGATCTATTAAAATAATAAAACCTCTATCTTGTCTCAATATGTGAATAATCTACCCATACATTTTTATGTCTATAAATATATCATCACCTTCATAGTCATTCTATTTTTTAAGATTATGTAGTAACTCCGTTGCTTTAGAAATCAAGACATTTTATTGACAAGGTCTAGGTATTTATCCTATCATAAATTTCTAATTATATGCACCTGTGGCATCTCTAAAGGTGGAAACCCTTTATCCCTATATTATTTTTAGGTGATATATTTTAGATACACAAGATATTTTATATTTGAATCAACCATATTCACATTATATAAATAGATTTTTATTTATTTTCTTCACTACTATTAGATAATATTATATTTAGTGTTACCCTAAGACTCTACAATAAACATAATAAATATATCAATACAACTTGTAGGGATAATTTCATGTGAGGTGATTGTATTCCCCACACATATAGAAAATAAGAGGTGGTATATTCAATCTATTATCTTATCTTCAATTATGATGATCTCCCTAGTATCCTCCCTTATATCCTCTTGAATATCCTTGATCTAAAACTTAGAAGCTTTGGTTGAAATAAATTCAAGAAACAAGAACAACACAATAACAATAATGCTATCTTTGAGAAGAGATGTTTTATTCATAAAATTTTTGTAGATCCAAACATATGCTTATCTCTAAGAAGAGATGTATAATTTCCATTTTGGGTTACATATTCATTTATACACATTTTGAAGGTAGGAGGATGATGTGGAAGGTCACCAATATTGAGGGAGATTAAATGGTTCAACTTCCATGATTTACAACAATATAGAATTTAAGGAATTACTATTTTTATAAACTTACTATTTTTAGACTGTACTACTAAAATTAAAATTTGGGGCATTTACATTGGGTTTTTAGGGATAAAAATACATTAATTATAGATTGATTCCATCTCATCATGTTATTCTCATTCTTAGCTTTCCAATGGTTCAAATGGTGAGTTAATTGGAGTTACGGTGCAAAATTTATGGCTCCCAAAAGTCCTACCACCAATTGGGGTAGAACCATCACCTAAATTATCACCTAGAATTTTGCCTGGATCATTCCTTCCTCCTTGATAACCAATGGTCCCAATTACATCAATATTTGTCATCAAGTGTGGTAGTTGTGTTTTGATTTTATTCCTGATGCATACTTGAAATAGACTATGCTTTGTGGAGATATACTTTATGGAGCTGTGTAGGGTGTGATTTTTCACCATTTCTATCTAACCATTAATTTGTGGATGGGAGGCCATGAAATTATTCAAATTGTTATTTATTGTCTTCTATTGTTGTATTGTTTGTGTATTCAAGGCTACAACATCATCCTTTTTGGTTTCCTATGGCTTAAACACCAATAGAACAAATTTATTGGCACTAATCAAAGAGAGAGAGATGTGGAAGGTGGTACCTCTGGTACCCTTTAGCATCATGTTCCAAGAGTGAGAGTAATCCTTTGAATTCTTGATTCATAGATTCCATGTCGATCATACATGAATGGCTGACCAAAGAGTACATCACAAACATCCAGATTGACCACATCACATAAGACCTCATCTTGGAAAGGTTTTATTGCATATGAGAGAAGAAATTGGTGGGTGACATGGAGGTTTCTCCTTGGAATCAACCATCTAATACTATATGGCTTTGGTGAGGCTTCATAGATAATTTTAGGATTTTCACAACACTATTAGAGATTAAATTCTTTTGACTCCCACTATCAAGAATGAAATGTAGAGGCTTACCTTTCACCCATAACTTAGAATGAAACAACCTTTCCTTGTCATCTAGTCACTCCTCATGGGTCTATGATGAAGTAACTATGGCATCAAGCTCAAAATCTATAATCTCTTCTTCATCCTCTTCAACTATAGGTTGTGTATGAGGCATATTAGTAGATGTTAAGGATTGTGACTCAGAAAGTAATGACTTGATGGATCAACATTATTCTTTGGAGTGAGTTCCATATTTGTGATAATCATACCATTTCCTAGTTTTTCCTTCTTTTTTCTTCTAATTTTGGCCTTGTGTTTGACCTTCTTTGTCACTTTTCCATTATGAAGGCTGACTCTTCGTATTCATTCTTCCATATTTCTACTCAATCTTCATTGTGAACTTATACACCTCACTGAGGGTTTCCAAATTTAAGATTTCCATTTCTCCCCATATGTACCATTGTAGTCTTCCATGATATTTGAGAACCTTATGTTTCTCATTTTCTTGGATGCCCAATCTCATAGATAGAAAAGGAAAAATATCAGTGTAATCTTAAACAGATTGTTCCTTACCTTGGTGAAGTTTTTACCACTCTATATACAGATCATCATATGCTCCAATGGGGTAGTATTCTTCCTTTATAGCTTATATGAAATCATCATAGGTAGGTTCTACCTCAAGGCCAATATCATCCATACTAAATCTCTTTTTGTACACTTCCCACTAATTTTTGACAAGCAATGATGCTTTCAAAAGAGAAAAAGTGATCTTCTCTTTATTGGTGAATTTATTTAAATAAAAATAAGATGATAATTGATCCAACCAATTTTCTACTACATCAGCATTGATTTTTCCTTCAAATGTAGGGATATCAAAATTCACCTGGACTTTGAAGGGTGTTAAGGCACTGAAAGGATGTGGAGTTATAGATGAGGAGCCATAATTTCCCATTAGAATTTGGGAAAATTATTATAGAATCTATGCTTGTTTTTGCTATAGGGATTCATTCACCATTTCTTTGAAAGTATTGGATTTCTCGGTGTTGTCCACCATTTGAAGTCATTTGGAGCAAATAGGTGGATAGTCTGTTGGTTCTATTTTCCACCCAAGGTTCTTGTAATCTGACCTCATCCTCAGGATCATACACTTTAAATAAAAACCAATCTAATACCACTAATGCAAAACTCAAAATATTTGGTTGAAAGAAATTCAAGAAATAAAAACAACACAATAACAATAATGTTATCTCTGAGAAGAGATGTTTTGTTCATAAAAAAATTATAGATCCAAACATATGCTTATCTTTGAGAAGAGATGTCTAATTTAAATTTTGGATTAAATATTCATTTATACACATTTTTAAGGTAGGATGATGATTTTTAAGGCCACCAATCTTGAGGGATATTAAGTGGTTTGACTTCCATGATTTACAACAATACAGAATTCAAGGAATTACTATTTTTAGAAACTTACTATTTTTAGATTTTACTACTAATATTGAAATTTGGAGAAATTCCATTGGGGTTTTGGGGGTAAAAATTCATTGATTAGAGCTCAATCCATTTCAACATATTATCCTCATTCTTAGCTTTCCAATGGTTCAAATGGTGAGTCGATTGGAGCTACGGTGCAAAAGTTATGGCTCTCAGAAGTCATACCATTGATTGGGGTAGAACCATCACCCAAATTATCACCTGGAATGTTGCCTAGATCAATCCTCCCTAGTATCCTCCATTTCATTATGGAAAACTCCACTATTTTTGTTTTTGTGTTTTTATTAGACATCATATCCACCAAAATATCTATGATGGGAAGGTGGATCCCATCTAATTTGTTGTGGTGAAGACACCAAATTTCAAGTTTGTTAATACTAAAGGGATGGAGGTGTCCATTTATCCTGGTAGTATAGTGATTGTGATGTCCATCATGTAAGACCTTGTGGTTAATATTGAGGAGTCTACGCAATAGGGTTTTGTGAATATTTATACATACATACAAGTGTATCATATGTATTTGAATCCATCTCTACATCTAGACTTGGAACTCTAGATTTTATAGCTTGAACTTGATATGAAACTAATATAAATCCATTTATGGTGATGTCATATTTTAGCTCCTAAATTATCTATAATTATTCTAATCATTATTATGAGATTTTTAAAAATTATAAAACAAAATATGTGGTTGCATTATACACTACTCTAGGAGATGATAGTTTGTTATGAAGTTCCTCATGATGAAACACATCTCACATAATTCCATTGTCTTGAATTTTGAACAATAGTTCATATGATGTATTTCCTTTCTACGCTTTGTACACCATATATACAATTTAGGTCTATTTATCTCATTTAATTTACCCATTTTACACATAAAAACATCTATCTTATCATATGTCCTTATGGTAAGTTGTATACTCTCTCAATATTCAATTTGTTCAACTTGAATATCATCTGAGTGAACCTCAACTTTATTTAAGAACTAAATTTATATGACAATAAACCATATCCTAGGTTTCATAACTTATATAGACCATGTTTCTTTGTCTATGTCTATAAATTGTAAACCTATTAAGTTTATAACATATGAAAACTTGAGGTCAATAATCCAAAACCAATTCTCCAATTCTCTAATGAATTTCCTCCAGGTCATAAAGGGTTTGAATCACAAATTTTTATTTTAAATTACCAAATCAATTCATTCTTAACATCTTATAGAGTCATTGTGGTAGGATTGTTTTTATACATGAATTCTATATCTCTGCCTATTAGGGATCATATAATCTCACAATTCTTTTCATCATCAGTGAGAACAACTTTATCCTACCATTTCATTTCATATGTCAATAAATATTGTTTAGGCTTAGTAGAAACATCATAAGGTGTCAGAGTTAAAAAATTACTAAATTGTGTGATAGGCTTCCTATGATTTCACTTGAAATAATTGGGTGATTTAGATTGGATTTTACTTGTGTCTTAGGATTCATTATAACTATCTTAAAGTATCAATACTTTTCTTCTTACCATTTTATGCATTTATTCACTCAACTTAAAAACTTCTTTATAAATTTTCCATACCACTTATCATGCCTCAAAAATTATACACTGTGTAAACCTATAATTAAAGTAGACACATGAGATCATCCCCTTAGGATGAATGATCCATGTATGATGTAATTTACTAACCTTAATTTTAACTTGAATTTAATAAGTAACTCTTCCTAATTCTTCAAGATATTTTATAAGATATTGTTCTGCCTCTTCTTCAAATAATATCCTTCCCTATAAATTCTTTATAAAACTGCCTTATAACTATTCCCATTTATTCTCTACATCTTTTCCAAATTCTCTTTCTTTCATTTTATCCAAATCATTTTAATCATCTTGCACATTCCCTTCATTCACTTTGGCATCCTCAAATACTTTTGTTACTCTATTTTCACCTTATTTACAATCTCCAACTTCCCTTGGAGGTTTATCTCCTCTAGTAGTATTTAAACTCTCTAATATACCTCTAATCATAGTTACATGAAGATCATTATGTTTATTCCATTACTTTTGTTGTCATAACTCTCTCAAGAACTAGAATTACCTTCTCTTTATATTTTTTTAATCCTCTATATTATAGGTTCAAGTTCAAGTATCTTGTCTTATTTACTCATCATTCACTCCCTTCAATCCACATCATTGTTGTGCCCAAGATGACTAATCCATATCTGCTAGGATTGGTACCATGGACTTCTAAAAACCAACATCTTTAGAAGTACTATAGTTGCCACAAAAAATTACCTCTTATAATTATTACAAATACATCCCATACAAATTTGAAAGTAATATACCTTTTTACTCTAAAATTAGTAATGTACGTAGTGGCTTTTATCTAATGGTCTATCACATGCATCCACTTAGTATTCAGGTTTCATAATATTTTTATCTTTTCTTCAGTCCAAATAAAGTGACATGTTTCTCCCAATTATAAGCAATAGTTTCTAAGCCTTGCAAACCATAAAGATAATATTTTGAGCAACTAACACAATAAAAAAATTTATATTTCATGATGAATGTGTTCATTTATGATTTTCATCATAATGCTTCCATTTCATCTAGATTTTTATTCTACAAAATTTTGAATTATTTCATCCAACCATCATTATAAATTTCTTTGCTCAAGTAACCATTTCACCATGTTTTGAAAAAAAATAAATGCTCACTACACCATTGTCAATAGATGTTCCTATAAATTCCCCTCATAACATGTTAGTGAGTGTTTTTTTGCATTGTGGGTTATGGAGTCATAATGTAAACATGTATATAATAGGTTAAATTATTCATTTTTTTCATGTTTAGTGGATACTCATTGAAATGTAGGTTTAAACATAGAGAGGACTCATTATTATTATATGATGAATAAAATATCAAATGAAACCAAGTATAGATGCACATGGAACAAGTATAGAAATAGATTAGGAAGAACCATCATTAGATCTTTATGTTAATATCTCATATTCATAACTCTTTTCATTTACACGTGAGCACTATTTAAATCTCTTACAAAGGATTTATCGCTTCACATTCTATACCTTTCATTTCTTCTTTGAATGAGTCTTTATGTATTTTATAGACTTTTAATATACAACCATGTGTTGAATACATATAAATTGATATACAATATACAAAATAACACATCTCACACACTTTTCATTCATACATACTTCTATGATTTTACACTCTTATATCTACTACCAACAACAAATCATGTTTACACTAATTTCATCATAACTGCATAAACAAAAAATAAACATTATAATCATGGTTAATTTAAATCTTCAAGCCAATGCATTGTTATTTCATTGGGTATCCACTCACTAGACCAAACCACATGCACACATATTTACAAATATTGATTCACTATAAGTTTACACAAATATAAATGAATGATTACATGATACACATAAAAACAATTTCCTTACATAAGAACTATACTGATCATTTAAGACAATTTAATTAGAAGTCATGAAATAAACTATAACAAAAATATACTATATGGACTAAGTATCAAATCATACTAAATGATTTATTACATGGGATCTTTATAATAAAATTTTAAGATCATTACACATGGAATTACAAACACTATATCATTTTCTTAATCTAAAGGACTTAAGATCTCCATAAGCTCTGCATGATTCCATCTGTTTCTTTCATAACCTAAAATAAAGAATAAAACTTTAATCTTGAGATTAGTATCTTTGAAATGTAAAATTGTTGTAAACTTGTTTTTTTTGACATTTTGGATTTCATTATTGGATCCATCTTATGAAAGAAGATAAATAAGCCAATGCTTGGAGATGAAGAAATAAGAACATGCTCATAAATAGTTTTTTGATACAAATAATGATAAGGGTTGAATGAGGAGGTTAGCTCACCAAGATTAATAATTATAGAAGAGACAAAAAAAAAATACAAAGAGCCAAACAAAAACTGAACATTAATAAATAAATAAAAAATACTACATTATTAAAAAAATGTAATGGAGGCAAAATAAATAAGTAGTGGTAGTAGTAGTAGTAGTAGTAGTAGTAGTAGTAGTAGTAGTAGTAGTAGTAGTAGTAGTAGTAGTAGTAGTAGTAGTAGTAGTAGTAATAATAATAATAATAATAATAATAATAATAATAATAATAATAATAATAATAATAATAATAATAATAATAATAATAATAATTATTATTATTATTATTATTATTATTATTTTTATTATTATTATTATTATTGTTATAATCATAATCATAATCATAATAGATAGGATTTTTAGAACTAAGGTTGGTAATTTTTTTTGATATCATGCTTGACACTATGGTGATCAATTTTTTTAATAAAAATGGATGAGGAAAGGTTTTGTAAGTTTCCCTCTTATGTGGAGTCTTGGGTAGGTGGGTTGTTAGGGGGTTTTGAAACTATGAGGGAGTACCAAAATCCATAAGAAAAATCTTTTTAGGAATGGACTATTCTCAAGGTAAGGGTCCTTTATTTTTATTTCATTGAGGCTCTTATCAAGCTCATAGGTGACATGAGGTTATTTAAAGTGGGTGTTAGGGCCGAGGAAAATATTGAGTGGTCAATCAAAGGAAAAGTGGGAAGAAATTTCTAAATTAGGATATAAGGAAGCGTTAAAATCCTTACCAATTTGGAAAATAGGTTGTGGTGGAAGATTTTTATAGTAATCATTACTATAAACCTATATCAAATAATTTTTAATGATGGTGCGCTGTCATCAGACTGTAAACAGGGCTAAATTGTATGTATAATGAGTCAATGCATCCAATGAGTCGTGATAGCTGGATGACTCTCCTGATCTCAAAACCAATTAGAATATTCAAAACTTTGTGCTATATTTATTCACATAAGACCATTTTATATGGAGAACCAGATTTGAATATCCTCATAAATGTGATCTGGGATAATATAAATGATCTCACCCATCTATAACATTTCTTATTACACTTGCGATATCTAATGGTAGTTCTTCAATTAACACATTGTAAAATCTTTGTATATTCTACCTCACACAGAGCTCAACCTGCTTGGAACTTTTATGCATGGAGTACCCACAACAAACAATGTCTTCTCTCTCTCACTTGGCAAATTTCACAATGCAAACATTCTTTGTGTTTAGAGAAACCTATGTAAATCTGATTGTCAAAACATTATTATTATTATATCTGCCTTTCTCTACATTCATATGCATAGACCTTAGAAATTCATTGCATACCCTTTAAAATGGCTCCTTGGTCTACACCAAACAAACTCAGCTCTAACCAGCTCGGTTCGTGTCTATTCAAATGGTAACTTTTCACCATAGCCCAAAATCCATTATAAAATAGTAGATTTGAATCTGCACATAAACCATCTTAATCATTTGAGGCTGTGGTTATATACATCCAAATGAATATGGGCCTGCAATGATCTTCCTCACACGGGCTCAGTCTACTTGTTTCTATAGTCACATGCCATCCAAATGGCAAGAGCTTCCTCTTTTGTAGTCCAAAGAGTCATGCTAAAATGGGAAATAGGTTGCATCCATTCGAATTTATAGTATATCCTCGACCATGACTCAAAAGGGTCTTTTTTCGAATAGAAGCCTACTACACTCGCAACCTCTATCAAAATAGGAGATCTGTCTAAACATCAACTACCTCTGTCATGGCTCTAAAAGCCTTATAATTGA
Organism: Torreya grandis; assembly: GCA_037957365.1. Lineage (NCBI taxonomy): Eukaryota > Viridiplantae > Streptophyta > Pinopsida > Cupressales > Taxaceae > Torreya > Torreya grandis. The sequence continues at coordinate 3,345,593 of JARHVA010000179.1, forward strand.
TGGTTTCTTCTATAGACCAGGACCTCCATGCTACTCAGGAAGGATCTGTGTGCATTATATATCTCTGCAAAATAAAGACGTTCATCCTTGGCTCAAGGAACCTTTTAAAATAGATGTAACATCCATTATGAAAAGGAGTGGATGCCAATATCTTCTTGGATCATCCCAATCCAAAATAGATGAATAACCTCTTCCTCCTCTTACGCCATCTTGGGTTCTAAGATAACAAATAGGAGAGATTTTCTCAACCAACATTCTAATGTTGAAAACTTATTTAATAATAAATAGCCTATGGTTGGAGGATTTCAACCACCTCCCTTCATTTACTCCACAAGCTTCCTAACATGGGGTTCTTAATTAACTTTTACCTTTCCATCTCTTTTTACTTTTAACAATTATAATTACTCCTCCTTAGATAAAATTTTGGAGGGAAAATATAATAATTGGAATTTGAATTTAAACATGACTAGAGCTTGCATGCCTAGTGAAGACTAATCCAAACTTAACCATGTCTTGCAGGAAGATGTATGTAGATGCTCTTGCATCATACTCTCTCTCTAGAAACAATTTGAACCTTAGTTTAAATGAGATATCTCCTCAATGTTTTAGTCTTCACTTTATCCCTGGATCCCAAGGTCTTGTTTCCAATACCAATGCTTGTCTTTGTTTGGAATAGTCTTTGTCCTTCATTTTGCTTTTCTTCCTCTTTAGATATGTCCTTCTTCTCATTTCTTTCTCAGCTGCCATCTCCCACTTCCATGCTTCTTCATCTTCATACATGTCTTCTAGATCTTGTTGTTTTTCTTGTTTCATGAGCTTCTCCAATGACTCAGGTCTATCATTCACTTTAGCAACCTTCATACCTACATATAAAACATTCAAAGCCACCTTAGAATCAAAATCTTTAGGCCATGAAGCCTCTTGGCTATCTCCATGTTCTTTTTCCTTGACCAAAACTATCCTTGCCTCTTAGGTTTGCTCTTTTATTGCTTCATTCTTACCAATGGTGTCTTCACCATGGCTTGTACCTTCATTCATCTCTCTTAAATGACCAAACAGCTCCTCCAACATTCTCAACTCTTCCTTTAGTGAGATCTCATCTATATCACTATCTTCATCAAACTTGGGCTCATCACTCACAAGGATTACTTGTCCTTCACTAGCCTTACTCTTCATCTCATCCTTTCTTGAGTTGTCTTCATGCAAACCAACTTCTTCAATATACTCATCAAATACAATTGAAGCACCCTTACCTTGTGTCTCCTTACTCTCTTCAAATTTTCTTTGAATCCATCTTGTTTATTTATTGCATTCAATGAGGCAATGATTTGTTGTATACCCATCTCTTTCCTCATTAACCAACCATTTGGAATTCTCTCCTTGCTGCATATTAGTCCACATAGCCACTTTCCATTTTTCATTTCTCATGAAAAGATCATTAAAGGATTTAAAAACATCATCATAAACAATTTGTTTACCTTTCCATGTACTTGTGTCATCCTCATGCCTTTGGTTGCTTGTGTCAACTTTCACCTTCCTCCATTGAGTTCTTGGTGTTGTTACCTCAACACTCACATCTTCACTCTTTGCCTTCTTAGGTACCCATACTTGTTTCTCCTTCTCATCATTTGTATTCTCAAACCATGTAGGCATCCTACATCTATGCTCTTATACCAACACTTCCTATTGCTTGGGAGTTTGCTTCTTCCACCATTTAGGCATCACATATCCATGGTTAATTGAAAAATTCACCTTTCTCTTTGCTTCTCTAACATGTATATCAATAGTTTCATGTTTATAAGAATAATAAAAATCAATTTTTGAATTCACCTTTACCTCCTTAATGGGCTGCTCCATTAGTTCTTTGACTTACATAGCTTCTTGATTGTTTGTACTTTCTTCTTCCTTTATGCTTGACTGTTCTCTTGTCTCTTCTTGGATTTCAATGGCATCATGGAAGTCATCCTCATCTTCTATCTCTCCTCTTGATTGTATGGGATCTTCAACACCTTCCTCATGCATTAAACAATGTACTCCTTCTTCCTTATCATCAATAACAAACTCACTTCTCTCTCTTGCACCAATCTCTTCATTCTTTAAGGCCTTTCTTTTGACCTTCACAAGGCTGATCATACCTGAAATTACCCATGCAAAGACAACATTAGATATAAAAATAAGAGACCACAAGGTCCCTATGAGTGCTATCTTCATCAACACTCTCATCTTCTCAAGTGTTCTTCCTGACACTTTATCTTTTCTTTCTTCTTTTCTCTTGTTCTCCACAATGAGAACCTTCTTCACAACCTCTTTCTCTTATTGATCACTTGGCAACCTATTCATCCTCTTGCCTCTATGGGCTTCTCTCTTCTTGGAAATCTCATTTTGACTTTTCCCCTCTTCATTAGAAGATCAATTGGCCACTTCAACCTCTTCCTCATTGGCCATACCCATGCTTTCCTATTCAACTGCATCCAAGACTCATATTCATCTTTAATCTTATCTAACTCTCTCTTCAAACTAGCAATCTCTTTATCAATTTCAATATTGGTCATACCTTTCTTCTTTTGGATGCTTTTTTTCTTCTTGGTACTCTCATGTATCTTGTTGCTCTACTCTTTTTTCAGCAATATTTCCATTTCTGAGACCTTCACCCAAGTCTTTTCCACCTTGGTCTCTTGATCCCTCTAGGTCCACTTGTCTCACCCAAGCCTTTCTCCTTGATTGGTCTTTTGACAATCTCATTGATCTCACCTAGGCCTTTTGCATCCTAGTATTTTGATCCTACTTAATGGTTTTATTGAGCTTCACACTGAGTCAATGGTCTACAATATGACACTGCTTTAACCAAATATCAATAATTTCACAAATCCAAGCTTACCTTGCTTTGGATCTTTATCTTGAGCATTCACTTGATCCCTTACTTTTGAGCTTTCCAAGCTTCTCTTCTCTCTTGTCAAGCTTCAATGGCTTTAAGACTTCCTTTTCACCTGTTTGCTTCTCAAACACAATAAACTCAAATCAAATATCAAAGGTTACTCATACTTTTCCTCAACAAGGTCTTCTAGTGCTTTGTCGTATTGATCCTTTTGCCAAATCCTATAACCACTACAACATCATTAACAAATGCAACCATCACAAAGATCTCTTTGGCTTTGATACCAAAATGGTGTGCTATCATCAGACTGCAAATAGGGCTAAACTATATGTATAGTGAGTCAATGCATCCAATGAGTCATGATAGCTGGGTGACTATCCTGATCTTAGAACCAATCAGAATATTTAGAACTTTGTGCTATATTTATTCACATAAGACCATTTTATATGGAGAACTAGATTAGAATATCCTCATATATGTGATTTGGGATAATATAAATTATCTCACCCATCTATAACATTTCTTATTACACTTGCGATATCTGATGGTAGTTGTTCAATTAACACATTGTAAAATCTTTGTATATTATGCCTCACATAGAGTTCAACCTGCTTGGAGCTTTTATGCATGGAGTACCCATAACAAACAATGTCTTCTCTCTCTCACTTGGCGGATTTCACAATGCAAAAATTCTTCATGTTTATAGAAACCTATGTAAATCTGATTGTCAAAACATTATTATTATTATATCCACCTTTCTCTACATTCATATGCACGGACCTTGGAAATTCATTGCATACCCTTTAAAACGGCTCCTTGGTCTACACCAAATGAACTTGGCTCTAACTAGCTCAGTCCGTGTCTATTCGAATGGTAACTTTTCACCATATCCCAAAATCCATTATAAAATAGTAGATTTGAATCTGCACATAAACCATCTTCATCATTTGAGGCTATGGTTATATACATCCAAATGAATATGGGCCTACAACGATCTTCCTCACACGGGCTCAGTCTGCTTGTTTCTATAGTCACATGCCATCCAAATGGTGAGAGCTTCCTCTTCCATAGTCTAAAGAGTCATGCTCAAATGGGAAATAGGCTGCATCCATTCGAATCTATAGTATATCCTCGACCATGACTCAAAAGGGTCTTTTTATGAATAGAATCCTTCTACACTCGCAACCTCTATCAAAATAGGAGATCTGTCTAAACATCAACTACCTCCGTCGTGGCTCTAAAAGCCTTATAATTCATGATTTCTTCTATAGACCAGGATCTCCATGCTTCTTAGGAAGGATCTATGTGCATTATATATCTCTGAAAAATAAAGACATTCATCCTTGACTCAAGGAACCTTTTAAAATAGACGTAATGTCCATTATGAAAAGGAGTGGATGCTAATATCTTCTTGGATCATCCCAATCCAAAACAGATGAAGAACCTCTTCCTCCTCTTACGCCAGCTTGGGTTCTAAGATAACAAATAGGAGAGATTTTCTCAACCAACATTCTAATGTTGAAAACTTATTTAATAATAAATAGCCTATGGTTGGAGGATTTCAACCACCTCCCTTGATTTACTCCATAAGCTTCCTAACATGGGATTCTTAACTAACTTTTACCTTTTCCACTCTTTTTACTTATAAAAATTACAATTAATCCTCCTTAGATAACATTTTGGATGGAAAATATAATAAGTGGAATTTGAATTTAAACATGACTAGAGCTTGCATGCCTAGTGAAGACTAATCCCAACTTAACCATGTCTTGCAGGAAGATGTATGTAGATTCTCCTGCATCAGATGGTGATAATGATATTTTCCCTCATCCATGGTAGTTGATTTTAGCTATGGTAAATAACACCTTTTACTCACCAAGGGCAATCATTATGTTATGTGGGAGAAAGTATGGTTAATTATGGAGTAGCAAGGATATTAATGCCAAACATGTGAATTGGGTTATCATCCTTTTTACCTTTTTGAGATATTCAAACATTGATAATGGAATAATTATGTATAGTAGAACTAATAAAATGGGTGGTGATATTAAATATGTTGAAATAGTGTCTTGTGAATATGATAAGAATAATATCATGATTTGTAACATCCTAACCAAAGGTGGTATTTATCCATTTATGGAATGCATAACGGGCCACGATCCATTTTATTGGTAGAGTTTTCTCAAGCATGGAAGGATAGGGTTGTGTGAATGCATGGGGTTATGGTGAATGTGTTGGAGGTAAGTATATTTAAATCCATAATAATGTAATCCAAGGGCCTCAAGGTGTTTAAGGATAAAAGGATTAAATTTGAGCTGGTTAAAATGTTTTACAATTCAGAGGAAGAAGCCTTGAAAATTAAAAATATATTTGTTAGCCAAATCAGGCTACCAATGGTGAATAATATTCAAAACTTTGTTCCTCATGATTCCAACCTTGTTATTAGCCCTAAAAGAGGCTTTGTCATGGTCATGTTGGTCTCATGGTAGTAGGAATTATGTCCTTCTTAGTAGCTTGGAGATTTCTTAGGGTGATCCAGTTGGAAATAAAGTCAAGTCACTTAGTCTTGTTATCAAGTATTTCAATGTAGTCATTGAAATAAGATTTTAAAATTTAGTTTAGCATGGATTAAATTAACTTTGATAAATTTAATGTTTGTGTATGAGGTCATGGTCAAGTTTAAATCATGGTCAAGGAAGAAGTAAGGTGGTGACCCTTCAAGTAAGAATGTGTTCTAAGATGAGAAAGTTAACCAAGAAAAAGATATAATAAGATGAAAACATTGGAATTTCAAGAATTTTGACAAGGTTAAGGTATTTTTGGAAAGTTTAAGGTTTCTTTGTTTCATCTTATAACGCTTATTTCAATGTTATAAGACCACTCTTTGAAAGTATCAGTAAAAAAGAAGATCTAATGTCATGTTAAGAGGTGAAATAGGGGTCTTTTAAGTCATTTAACATTTGTGTAATGTTGTGACACATGTACTTTTTTGTACATCATGCCCAAGATGTCTTTAGATGGCTTTTCCAATGTTGAAACACCTTTGGTAACTATTTATTCACTATCTCTAACATTACAACAAGGAAATAATGAGAATTTGTAGGGAAATAAAGTGGAATAATATCTTGACACATTACACAATAATTGTACAATTTAGTTTATGAACGATTAGTACTTGATTCATGGTTCTAATATGGTTTTCTTGGCATAATACATGGGATCCCTAAAGAAAGAGAGCATTTTGGGTCTCTTTGAGAGTATTCCAAGTTTAATATGGTATCCTAAGACATTACAAGGCTTCCTCCAAGTTTTATTAGGTTAAAAAAATTCATAAAAATATTTCAAAGTCCCAAAGAGGGAAAAAACCTACCTTATTTCTCCATTGGGTCTGCAAACCTCTTTCACAAGCTCAAAAAAATAGATTTATTAACAATGATTTATGAGGGATAATATGATTTGGATTGAATTATATTAGGTGTATATAATATCACTTATTACCTTGAAATTATAGGCATTAGCTCTATATCTGAAGGGATATTCTCTATAAGCCATTGTTAAGGAGTTAAGGTGCTCAAAACCCCTACTAAAACCCACTAAATCAAATTTTCCATTTTGGAAGCAATCATGATGTTGATAGATGTGTTTTATTTATTTAATATCACTCTATATACCCATACCATTCCCTATAACACTATATTTAAGGCATTTAATTCATGCATCAAACCTATATGGGTAAAAAACCTCAAGTCTTGTAGTCTTTTGACATTATAGATAGAATAATAATAATATGAGGGTTTCCAATTCATGAAATAAATGAAAAACAAGTGGTTCATAGTATTATTAGCTTAATGAAAATAACTTAGGACTTTTCAAGGCACTATCAGGGCCAAAAGGGGTAAAGATATTTCACTATCGTGTACACCAAGGGACTGTGTACAATCTACAGGTGTAGGAAAAGGAGATTCTATAAAATGTTGTGTTTTATCCTCTCAAGATCTAATCCATGAAATATAAATGGTTCTTATATTGTTTTTAGTAATATAAAAACTCATCTTATGTAGATTATCTTTTCTAAGAAGTAGGGTTGCATTGAGGTTTTAAAGTGTAGACATATAGGCCTACACAAACATCTTGCTAACTTACTATGCAGGCTAAAAAGGGAGTCTTTTGAGGTGTTCCATGTCAAGAGAATGATTATAATTAATATAACTATATAGTTTTAAAATTCACCAAGTGTCTCAAATCTAAATATAAAATAACCTCATGATGATGCATATGATGATGCATGCTAAGTATGACTGCATTAGTGTACAGGTAAAGACATGAAGATTGATGGCAAACTTGGTTTTGATTTGATATTTTTTATTCATAGGTGAATTATCAAACCTTAAGGAAAGTATCCAAAGTGATTACAAACCTTTAAGTTAATAGGACTTGAAAGAGATTATCAATTTTATACCAAGACCTCAAAGAAAGTCTATTTAGGCTTAGAGGAGACCTAGGAGGTCAACATGGTCATAAGAATTTGAGCCTCAAGAAAATAATGAGGAAATTGTTTTATTATGATTACGAATTATCTACTATACCTTCAAGAGTTTTCAACAAGTTTTAAATCTCAATACTAACTTCTCTAAGGTATTTTTTTAGTAGTCTCAAGTTTAAAACTATGCATAAATAGGCATGCATACATGTTATGAGGAAAAGGTGATATTTTGTTTTGATCACTAGGTTGAAGGTGGTATAAGGTTAGAGAAACCATGAGAATATAAAACATTTATTTTTTCATTTTTAACTAGGAATAATATTTATGAGGATCCATCCTCATACCTTGGTAGGGTATTTGGCCCAAGGAAAGCAATTAAACCTACTCTTATGTCTAGAGATGTTGGAAGTTCCTTAGTCATTGAAATAGGATATTAGATAAAATAAGAATATTTAAAAGTGTCCTTCACTGATACCACATATATAATCATGATTATATGAAAACTTTCAATTAAAAGGATAAAACTCAAGGCAGGGTTAGAATGAGAATTAGACTCAAAATGAGAATTAGACTCAAAAATGCCAATCTACAGGTCTAAACCTAGAACATGGATAAAAGATACATATTTTATAATAGATATAGGTTTTATAAGACCAATAAATTTAAAATAAGCATGGGTGAGGTTAAAATAATTTATAAACATCTTTTGATAAAATAAAATCCATCATGATGAGCAATCACCCCTTGAAGAGAGTTTATGCCTTAACAAGACCTATAGGCCTGTTACATACAAGATAAAAAAGATGCACTCTTTGAATTAGATATAAGGTCTATGGAATATGAATGGTATAAGGATTTATGAATATACTTTCCACTTCTATTAAGTTCATTGGTAATGAAAAATAAAACCTTATAATAACTCATTAAGGTCACAATCATAAAAATAATTATAAACCCTTGGTTTAGATCAAAGCAAGTATGAGAGTTTATAAAGAGATAAATAAATGAATAGGTGTATGGATATATTTATGGAGTTGTTATAGACTTCACCCTAGCATTTAAAAACCAAAAAATATATTTTGAAGGTTTTGTTGATAAAAAAATACCCTTCTCACTCTCTTCATAGAGGTCTACTAACTCAAGAGGACTTTTTCCCCACTCACTTGTATATTGACCTTGTGCATGGGAGAAAATGTAGTTAGGGGATGTTATTTGGGTCCCTATAAATATAATTTGGTGCATTTATTCATCCTAATAAGTCTTCATCTTTATGAATCATTGTTAAGAATGAAAATAGGTGTTAACTCTCTTTGAACCCTTATAATAGCTTGATGGGAAAGATAATGAACCTAAGTGATCCCAATGATCTTGTTTTGTCTTCCAATCACCTATATCACATTAATAATTCTAAATAACACCTATTATAGTCATTAATTATCATGTGTGGAGATTACAAGGTATATAAAATGGCTTAGAAGTGGTAGTTTTAGGCTTATTTGCAAGGATTTTGGCTATGTGAAATCATCTTGACCAGTTGTGAGGAATTTTTGAGCATGGGTAGAGGTCTGGTGGTCTCCCTAAAATCTCTCTAATACCATTAAAGCTATATAAATGATACCAACAATCTCAATAAACCTTTTAGTAAGCAAATATGTCATCAAGAGCTCCACCAGACCAAATACATCTACATGTTAGTCCTTAAAGGTGGTCTATGAGCTAAAAATGGATAGAATGATCCTTTAATAAACCTATATGAGGTTGGAAATATGTGATTTTAGTCCTTAAGAAAGCAATAGACCTTGGATGAATATATGGGCTTATTTTCATGACTTATTTTGAATCAACCAAACTCACATAATGAAAGTACAAATTCTTATCAATATCAAGAAGTTTGAGTTTTAGGTATCAATAACATCAAGCTGATATAATCCTTAAAGTTTCTAAGGATGGAATGGGAAGAATATAAGAATCATGATCAAGAGTGTCATGTGTAAAAACATAGACTTGTAACTCCTCTTAAACTAAGAATGGATAATTTCATGAATGAAAGGATGAGTCATAAAGGACAATGATGATATCCTACACCACCTTGATGAAGGCATAATCAAATAAAAACAAAAATTATTGAGGAAGATGAAAAAACTAATCTCTCTCCATCCATTTGGATGGTGACTAATTTTATGTTGAGGACACTTATCATGGGCTTCTCCAATATCAATATTCTCTCTCTCCTATTCTTTCTTATGTATATTGAAGCCTTGAATGGAATTTGAGGGATATTCCACTTGATTATGGAAAATACCTTCTCCTTTTTTAATCCATTTAAATAATATACAAGTTGGTTTTACCTTCTCTTATGACTTTATTCTAATGTTTGTACATGAATGGCTAATCTTGTCTAGTGTGGATTCAATTCTCATTGACATGATGTCTACTTATCTCACATATATGCAGTTTGAACTCACTCTTATAGGTCATATGGAGTGTTTAAGTATTCTTATGAAGGTTAAGTGAGGAAATCTTCCATTAGTGTCTTTAAACTACTTTAAAATTATCCCTCATAACCTAATCATCATCTACCACCTTCATATTAAAATACTAATGTAAGAGGAGTAGATTAGGATTAGTGTATGAATAGGTCATCTCTATGTTCATTGTGTATATGAAAAATGTGTGGTAGTGGTCAATAAATTTAGTGCATCACCTCCTTATTTAGGTTATTTTTAGTTATCTCTTACCCTTTTCACTATAAAGCAATATGTTTAGTTGTATTTTCAAGGTAAAGCATCAAGAGAGTTAGCCCTATCTAGGGATTCACCTCATTGATCAGGAAACCCACAACCTATAGGTGTCTCCATGTTAACCCTTAAGTGAGGAGGCTATAACAACCTCTTCAAGGATGAAATTTAGTGTGATAACAATTCTCGTACACTTGATGGGATAAGAATTTCATCCATTGAAGAGTTATTGATGATGATATTCAATAAATCATCCTTTGTAGGCATGAACATAGGAATAAATGGTGAATCAAAGTGAACCATATCTGGTATAATTAGTCCAAGTGTATAAAAATTATAAATTGGTATGTATTCTTTGCAATCATTTACTCAAAATTCATACTATATGACTTCACATTCTTCATATAATATTGATAGCATTCATGGATTCACCCGAAGTTGATATCAAATAGTAGCATAACCAAAATATAAAGGTTATCAATAGACTTATATGACCTCTCCTAATCCAACTTAGCCTCTTTGGTAGTCTACTTTTCCCTCTAGTTAGCCTTGTCAAAGTTATATTTCTCCTACTCCAACCTTCTTAAGTGTCAAACAAACCCTTATAGACATTGAAATGCAAATAAAGGAGCTTGATAAATAAAAGGAACTTGGTCTAATTTTCTATAACCATTCTATTTATAATGAAACCATTTAAATGATGATGGATTTAGTACATTTAAATAAGTTTGGGTGGGTAGATATTAAGAGAAAAGTTTAGTATATACTAATAGATGATGTGATGGAGATAATAGGATTGATTAATGTATGGAGAGTAGGTTAATGGTTCATGAAAGATATTTAGTGAAAAATTAAAGGAAACATACTCAATACACTCAGCCTTACAAGCCTTCTCCTACTCTACATCAACCTTCTTTTGCTCCTAACTTGCTCCAACTTGAAATATATAATAAAAATAAGATTGAGTCTATGAAATATTCATCTAATTTTATTCAATAGGTCAAACCAAGAGAAATCTCAAGTCTCTCAAGTATTTTACCCACCCTTCAATTTTCATCTCTCCATGAATTTTAAGACACATCATAATTTGATATAGTGATTGAGGAGTGGAAGGAGAAGAATGCAACATCCTTAACATAATTACCTTCTCCATCTCTCCAATAATACTACAATCAACCTAACCCTCCCAAAATCCTATGTTGGAAGGACACTTAATAAATTTTCAAGCAAACTAATGCTCTCATTCCCTCCCACCCTCTCTTTTTATGAATGATAAACTATTGCATTAAGGGTAGACTATAAACATTCAGTTGAAAAGGAGAGCTTGTCAAGAAATAATTATGAGGTGATAGTCCTTGAAAGGCTTGATGAAGTTGTATCTATAAGTGGATCTCAATAAAGTCATGATGAAGATGTGGTGAGTGAGTACGATGAATAAAACATCATTTGAATCTCCCTTTGTGGAGAAAAATAAATTTAACTTTCAAATATGAGGAGAATTATATACCTTTTAGCCAATAGTTAGATAACCCTCAAGATGTCATGAATGATCATGAAAATATTCAAATTGTCATGGTTTTGAGCTTGAGGGAGGAGATGATGATGACATTACATGATACATTACAATTTTTCATGGAATAAAAATAAAATTAGATGGAATAATTTGATGAAATTACAAATGAGGTCAAGATAGCTACTCTATCAGAAGGTAATCCTAAAAGTAACTCAAATGAACTCATTGTTAAATGTACAAAGACTTCTAATGATCTTGATGATGCTTGGAAGAAATTGTAATTTAATTTACTTTAAGGGATCAAAAATATTGGCATGAAATCATTGAATTATTAAGAAGAGGTTACAACTACAATTTAATATGAGATTATAGTCGAAAGTGAAACTCAAGAAGGTAATCCTAATGGTTTGAGACTTGAAGAAGATAAATTGGGTTTGGAAAAAGAAAAACATATTGAATTATACTTTGAGTGGGTAGATTAACTTCTATTTTTCATGGAGTAATAATAATAAAAATATATTTGTCATGTATTGAGTATTTTTAAAGAAAGGATGATCATGAAGTAGTTGATTAAGTTGTAGTTGAGTATGAGGTAAACCTTCATGAAGACACTTTGGTCATTAACCTTGTTTAACCTCATAAGCAAAAGATAAATCTTGAAGAGGAATTTTTTTTATCTATTTCATGATTCCATTAAAGAGTTTGAAGTGCTTGATAGGTCCACTATATATAAATATAATTGTAATAATGAGATTGAAGTCGGCAAATTTTCAAGTGATAAAAAAGAAGCTTCCTTTTGGGAAAAACTAGAAGTTTTTTGCTCAAGCTTGGATAGTAAACCTCCAGCCCATGAGGATAGTGATAAGATGATTATATTGGCTATTTAACATATAAAATACCTAAGTGAGAATTATATTGAAGAAAAAATCATGGTGGATATCCATGTTGAATCTCATAAACAAGTTCAAAAGGGTCTTGATAACATGTGGAAGTTTTATTTGGACAAGTTTAAGGAATTTGAAGAGATTGGTAGATTACCACCTCTATAAGGATGAAATAAAATTATTGATATGAAGTGGAAAGATCTTAGAAAGCCAAAAATTCCCATAAGTAATTACCAAGAGGTTAAATATCATGATGTAGAAATGTATGAAGGAGATGATACTCCTTAAGGTGAGCAAAAAATAGAGCTTAAGGAGCCAATAGAAGATGAGGTTATTTTTACCCCCATGAATCAAAGTGTGGTCACATTGAAGGTATATCTCTTTGATAAAGAGAAGAATGAGGTAGTTAATTTATTTCAAGATTAATTTATCTTTATTAGATACATGTTTGTTGTTGTTGATCCACTTGAGGTCAAGCCAAAGATGTTGGTGGTTAAGAAAGGAGTTGATAAAGCAAGAACCAAGTATGAAAACAACTTGTACATCATTATTATTAATCACATGAAGAAAAATTAAGGATTTTTTATTTTTATATATGAGGATTAGACCTTAAAGGTTAGTTGTACATAGTATTTTATTTTGATTTCTTTCCCTAAGTGATTTATAGCACAAGGCATGTTTAGTGTGGTGTGTTTCTTTGGTATGTGTGGTTATTTGCCTTATGTTGTGTGTTTTGCAGGTATATTAGCTATATTTTCTTGTTAAATAATGTCTATAGTTGAAGCATGGGTGACTCCATAGCCCAATAATGCCTATAGTTGAAGCATGGGTGACTACATATCCCAATGGATGCATGAGGCTACCCATCTAGATGCATAGTAAACATGAAATCCCAGGAGGTCACAAAAGATGTTAGACAAAATTAGATACCATTAGATATTTAAGACAATTTTCAAGGTCAAATAATGTCTATATTTGAAGCATGGGTGACTCCATATCCCAATGGATGCATGACGCTACCCATCTAGATGCATAACAAACATGAAATCCCAGGAGGTCACAAAAGATGTTAGCCAAAATTGGCTACCATTAGTGAGTAACATTCATAACTTTGTTATTCATGCTTCCAACCTTGTTTACACCCTCAGAGAGGATTTTTCATGGTCATGTTGGTCTCATGGTAGTAGGCATTGTGTCTTTATTTTTAGATTTTAGAGTTCTTAGGGTGGTCTAGTTTGAAGTAAAGTCAAGTCACTTAGTCTTTTTATCAAGTACTTGAATTTATCCAATGAAATAAACCTTTTTAAATTTATTTTAGTATGGATTAATTTAAATTTTATAAAATTAAGGTTTGTGTATGAGGTCAAGGTTAAGTTTGAATCATGGTCAAGGAAGAAGTAAGGTGGTGACATTCAAGGAAGAATGTGTTCTAAGCTAAACAGCTAGACCAAAGAGCAAATCCAATAAGATGGAAACATTGGTATTTCAATAATTTTGACAAGGTTGAGGTATTTTTGAAAAGTTTAAGGTTTCCTTATTTCATCTTATAATTATTATTTCAATGTTTTAATATCACTCTTTGAAATTATCATCAAACATGAAGATCTAATGTCATGTCAAGAGGTGAAATAGGGGTGTTATAATCCATTTAACATTTTGTTAATGTTGTGACACATTTAATTTGTCATAAATCTTTCCCAATATGTCTTTAGATGGCTTCTCCAAAATTGAAACATATTTGGTAACAACTTATTCACTATCTCTAACATTCTAACAAGGCAATAATGAGAATTTTCAGGGAAATAAAGTGGAAAAGGATATTGGAATGTTAAACTAGAACTATACAAGTTATTTGAATCTCCATTAGTACTTGTTCCATGGCTGCAATAGGGTTTTCTTGGTAGAATACATAAGATCCTTGAAGAAAGAGAGCATTTAGGGTCTCTTTGAGAGTTTTTAAGGTTATATATTGTCTCATAATCCCTTCCAAGGATTACTCCATGTTTCCTTAGGTTAAAAAAACTCATACAAAGCTTTCAAAGTCCCAAATAGGAGAAAAAACCTACCTTATTTCTCCATCAGGTCTACAAACGTCTTTCACAAGATCAAAATGATAGTTTTATTAACAATGCTTCATAGAGGAGAAGGTGAGTTGGATTTAATTTTATTAAGGGTTAATAAGAGCACTTATTACCTTGAAATTATGGGAATTATTTTTAGGTTTTAAGGGATATTCTGTATGAACCATTATTAAGGAAATAAGGTTCTCAAAATCCCTTCTAAAACCCATTAGCTCAGTTTTTTCCTTTTGGAAGTAATCATGAGGTTGATAAATGAGTTTTAGTGACTGAAAAGAACTATATATACCCACACAAGTCCCTATAACAATTCAAGACATTTAATTCATGCATCAAATCTATATGGGCAAAAAAACTTAAGTCTTGCAATATTTTGATGTTATATGAAAAATCTTAGTGATATGAGGGTTTCTAATGCATGATTGGATTCATGAAACTCACTAAAACATTCTAAAGTCACTATTAGGGACAAAAGGGCCAAATATATTGTGTTTTAATGTACACCAAGGGACTGTGTACAACTTGTAGGTGTAGGAAAAGGAGATTCTAATAAATTTCATGTTTTCTCCTCTCAAGATATAATACATGCAAGCTAAATGGTTTTTGTTGACTAATTTGACAACAAGTTAAATTAGGTCAACCCCATATATATTAAAAATTGATATAGGGGTATTATAGGGTGTAAATTGTGTCCCATGGTCTTTAATATGGTCAACATTATGTTTATCTTTATCATATTTGTTTATAGTTGGTCTTATGTCATATAGGGGTCACTTTTGGGTCATTTATTAAATTAGTATGGTTTATCTAGTGAAACAAAGGTGTCAATAGATAATATAACGTCCTATATGTTAGGATCATGTTAGAGACAATAGTTTTAAACTAACAACTATAGATGTAACATCTAAACAAAAAGATCAATGAAGAAAGTGGTAGTTTTTAGTTTTGTATGGCCTACATAGAAGATCTGGCATGTGGGAGGACTTAAAATGTGTATATTTAGGTCCCCTAAACTCACTTTAATTCTTTATCATCTTTGATAGACTTAAAAATGATAAAAAACCATGCTATCTTTCCATCGATCTCATAAATAAGCATAAATGGTCGACTGGTCTTTGCATGGTATGGACAAGAGGAGGTGAGTTGGGTCAAATTATTATGAGGGATAATATAAATATTTGTATACTCAAACTTAATGGAAATTTTCATAGGATTGGTGTGCTATGATTCATGAACCATTGTTAAAAGTGCTAGTGACTATTTACTACACAACCCCATGGCCTATAGTTTTATCTTCTATTTGGATTAGTCCATACATATAAAGTGTTTAACATGGAATTTAAGCACATATTATCCATTTTAATTCTATATTAAACTTAGTTTACACATGTGGTGTGAAGAAGCTAGCATAAACATCTCTTTTGTTAGTGAGAGACTCCATTTCCAATTTATAGATAAGGTTTTAATAGTTGTAATGTTTGTTTTCTTATTTTTGCCTTCAAGATGAAGGATATTTGTTGCCTCAAGAATATCTTAATAATTCTTACAAATTTTCTCTTTTTGAGATTGAGTCCCAAGAGTGACATTGATGGAGTAAAACATAGTTGGAAACATTACATAGTCAAGTGTAAAGAAGCTCTAACTAGTCACATTGGAGAGATAAGGAGATTTAAAGGATTGTGAGAGGTTCAAAAATTGAAAAAAAAGTAATGAGACCATTCAATTGGTTATAAATTGGTTTTGAGAACTAATATAATGCATATAGTCTTATACCATATCTTCACCTATAGGTTTCCAATAGTGTTATAACTATAACTCTAACAAAGTTCTAAGAAATATTGAATGGTATAGGTTTGAACTCACTTGAGACCCTAAATAAGATATAGGAGTAAAGAAAATATCAGGGTGGAAGTGGTAAGGTTATTGAATTTTAGATAGACATAAAACCCTATTCTTAGTTTGAAAAAATTGCATTTGAGAAATGTTACCTTAACCTCCCTAAATCAAGTCTTACTCATACTTTTGGTCATCCCATGGAGAAGTGTCTTGAGGTTTGGGAAATATAATTAGTTTCCATCTTGTGTCCCAAGAATGGGAGTAATTTATTGACATAAAGAGTGATTTTTTAGTCATGAGATGATAGTGTGAATATGTTTCCATTTCAATCAAACTTTCACTAAAGATACTCAGTAATATATAGTATTGTTAAAGCCTAAATGGTATTATAATAAAACATGACACCTTGGTTTTAGGATCCAAGACAAAATGACTATATTTGAGTGAGAATGACACTAGTGACACAAGGATCAATATATATATTTGAGGCACAATATTTTGATTCAAGTCACCACCTGCAAGAGTCCCTTTTCTCTCAAAATGTCACCTACAATCTGACTATAGATTGATTATACATAGGAAAAGGCAAATTGGGTGTTGGTATGGACCTAAGGCATGATATGAATGAGTAAAAAAAATATGAGATGATATTTATGACTTAAATAAATACCTAGGTATGTAACATAGGGATAAAACATGCACCTTCACCTACAAAAAACTTCTAATCTCTACTGAGGTGAACACCTACAGTCAACATAGTAGATAGACTAGGCCTAGTTAAATCAAGAGTACATGATTGATAAGGTTTGAATAATTATGGATGGATTAAACTTGTTTATACCACTCTCATAGTGGTAGTAACAAATATCTATATATTTATTATACCAAAGGAGTATGAACACTAACATAAAATCATAATTCTGAGGTTTCTTAAAAGCCTACATAGTCACTTGTCATATAACTCTATCTTGAAGTCTGTGAATTTTAAGACTCTAAAAATGTGATCTAGCCCTAATATTTGGTTTATAAATTCATTAATAACTATTCCATCCCTCCATAACTTCACTTTGGTATAGAAAATATGGGAGATTCCCTTTGATTTATCTTAAATAAAGGGCACTCCAGGAATTGAGATGACTACAGGTTTGGCATGAAGATGGTATGAGGGTCTGATGAGAAGTCTTTGAGAATTGAATAAATGTGTGATGGTTTTAATTACAAATTAAAAAGTGTGAATTAACACTCACAATCCTGATAAACCACTCAAAGGTGGTTATAGGCCATGAAACACAGTCAGGCATATTAGGTCTACGACTAGGCCTAAGTCCTAATGAGGCTCAATTTCATTTATAATACCAAATTAACCTAAACACCTAGTTTATAACCTTTATTCAAAGGTATAGGATTGTTTGGATCCATTAGTTTGTAAGAAACCACTCAGAGAAGTCAGTTTTGGCCTAAAAACACCTCAGGGGTACCTAGAATGAACTCTAAAACTTGAGAGACCATCTTCAAGCACTCACATATATACAAATTGATTGTATGGTGGCCTAAGGAGTTAGGTATATTTTAGGATGGTATTTATCACAAAATCAATGGGATTTTTTAGGAGTTTCAACATCTAATTTTTATGAATAATTGCTAACAGTCTGAACCATTAAAAACCCTCTTAAAACCCTATCTAATATCTAATGAAGTAAATATAAATTGATATTGATTTATGAGGGGTATGATGGCTTGGAAATTGTTTTTTATTTTTGGATTAATCTCTCAATATCCATGACATTTAATTAGTTTGTGTACCCTATTTGTATGGACAAGTCTAAAACTAGGTTTTTTTGCAAGTTTTTATGTGTTCTATAGGTACAAAGGAGATTTTAAGAGTAATAATAATTTGGGGAGGTAAATTAGGACATTTTATAACTACATATTCCAATTTATCATAATATATATAAATATAAACACCTTTTTTGAGTCATTCATCATAGGTAGTCTTTGAAAGATAGTGAAAATGGAGATTGACTTCCAAGTGAGAAGATGAGAAGTCCAATTGGAGATATTTTTAAAGTCTAATTCATGGAGTGGAAGGAAAAGAGACTTTAAAAAAGTGTCCTAACACATCTTTCATGTATATTTTTTAATAATTGAAGGCCATCTTGATGACAAATGTGAAGAATGAGGCCTAGAAGATCAATAAATGACTGCAGATGGTGAGTACAAGTGTCATGAAGATGGATAATAGTTAGGGATGCATTTGGTGACTATCACAACATATTTACAAACCCCCAAGATATTTATCATGTGTTAACTCTCCCTATTTTATTTTTGAGCAGTTAAGAGATGCCTCATCATGAAGGCAATTTCCAAGAAGGTAGTTGAAGACCTCTACACTAGTTTGAGGAGTTTTAATGCTTCAAATGGACATTTGTCCTAGAATATCTTCCAAACATATGTTATCCAATTAATTATTATTTAATTTAATGGGTACTCATCACTTGACACTTTTTATTTTGACCCTTTAGTTCTACCTCTCCTCTCTCCTCTCACATGCTCTATAAATACAAGCCATATTGACTTTTATAAGGGAATACACACCTTTTATGATTAAGACCTGATGGTTTAATAATATATTGTGCCTTTTAAATAATAATTAAAATATATTTTTAAGTTCATGAATTTATTGTCTAAATGTTTAAAGTGATGCATAGTGAAGTGTCTAGTGATAAGTATTTATCGTTGACTTTTCATTATCCTTTCATGTTTAGTGCAAGTAGTTTTCACTCTAATAGGTCATATGAAGTGTAGCTAGTGTGTTTGAATATATTCAAGTGTAAAATTAACCTTGGTGTCTATAATATAACCTTTGGTTCACTCATCTTGAGTAGTTTAATGCATATCACCTCCATGTTTGAAATAATAATGTTAGAGAAATTGAGGATTTTGAGACTAGTTTTATAGGTCATGTTTCATAGTGCAATGGTATGGTAGTCTAGTGGAGATATTTATAGTGTGTCACCTTAGTAGAGTAGTTTATTTTCCATGTTATTTCTATCCCTTTTCATCTAAGTAATTAGTTAGTGTAGGTGATAAGAAACCAAAGTTATATATAGGGAACTAGCCCTTAAACATAGAGGTCTACCTCTACCATAGGCAACCCATAGGCCTAGAGTATTCCAATGTTACCTAAATCTTAGAGTAGGCTTGAAAAAATAAATATAAGGTGTAATATTTGGTGAAAATAGTTCTTATACTATTTTAAAAACCATTGAAACTAATCTTATGTAGAGTATCCTTTCCAAAGATCAAGGTTGCAATGAGGTTTCAGGCTTAAAGTGTAGACTTACAAGCCTACTCAAGCATCTGGATAACTTACTATGTAGGCTAAAAATGGAGTCCTTTTTATGTTTTCCATGTTGAGATAATGATTTTAATTCATCTAACTATATATTTTTCAAATTAACTAAGTGTATCAAATCTAAATACAAAAGAACCTCATGATGATGTTATTAGAGGTAAAATCACTAAGAAGGGGGGTGGGTGAATCAGTGAACCCAAATATTTAAATTTAAATTGTAATCCTTTAAACTATTAACCAATCAACATATATCAACTTGATCAATCAACTTTAAAAAGAGATCTCATTCATTCAATGCATACACAAGATCAAACACATAACACATAGTTCCTATGGGAAACCCTCATGGGGAATAAAACCCACTCTCAAGCCTGTAACACAAATGGAATACTATCTTATAAGAAATTACAAATAAGATAATGATAAAATATTTTATACCAACTAAGGTATTTATTTAAACACTTGTTTCATAAGGAGTAACTACCCCTAAGAAATACCAACTCTTTTAGACCCTCCTTTGAACACTTCCACCTTATAAATTATGTATTCAACATCTAATGATGGATCTATATTTATCACTCTTCACCTTTAATCTTTCAAAAAATACTCCTTGTTGTCCAAATCACATTACATACTTGTACCAACACACAAAGATCAATTAAAACACATTATATATCTCAAGTAACCTCACTCTCCAACTCTTCACTCATACTCACTTCAACACACCTATAATAATTATATAACCACAATATTAATCTATCCATGAGGTCATTAAAATATACCATACATTGATATGCCTCACAAACCAACCTCCAAGATCACACAAACATCACTTATACTTTGCTCACACTTCAAAGCATCAAACCTGTAAGAACACTTGTTATGACATATAGGTCATACACATAATCATGAACTATATCTGATCATAAAACCATTAATTGGGAACATTTCCTCTCTTTTATCCTCAAATATTCACTCCACTTAACTCACATGAGACTCTTCACTCATCTTCAACCTACAAGAGCACTATTCTGCCATTATAATTATGACCTACAGGTCATAGACATAGTCCTCAATCTACTTTGCTCATCAACCCAGCCATTGGGTACACTCAATATCCTATTTTATTCTCTTCAATTAATATTTTCCACACTCAAGCCTCTACTAATCTCACTCTAAAATTCTCAAAAATATATAAACCATCTCATTTGGTTTCATTATATATAGAATAATCATGAATATCAAATTCTAGGTCATCCATTTGAATTGACTTAACCCTTAATGATTATCTCATATTAAGAAACTACTCAAAACAAAATTTTTAGGTCATCCATAGCACCCATGGGTCACCCTTAAGAAGCTACACCTTTTAATAAGGCCCTTGTAACTCTTATAGGTCTCATGAAGACCTATTCACTTATTTATCACTTTATCAAGAAAATAAATGAACACAAGAACACTTTAAAATACATATATCAAATACTTATGTCCCTTAAGACATCCTAAAATGATCATAGTCACTCATGCTCACCTATGTGTATGCTTAAACAACTCAATCGCTGACCTAGTGTAAAGGAACATAATAAACAAACACATCAATAAGTACTTAAATTTTATTCATATAGAATAATAATTGATCAATCCTTAATAATGCACAAATATCATATTAATGGAGTATAAAACACTCTTAAATATATAATTCATTAAAATATATCAAAACAAGCTCAATTACCCTTCTCGAGTTACTTGTAGAGTAAACACAAACACATAATCAGATTTAGAGATCAATATCTTTGTCTGTACACACTTAAAAATATTAAAATAAATATTTTTATATTAGTCTTAGAGTCCTCTACCACTTTTATTTTTACTACATGTTCAAATTATTATTCTATCAAAAGATATGGATAAATTACTAAGCACTAGTTTTTCCCTTAGCAAATTCAAATATTCAAATGGTAACAACCATAGTTAAACCTTGACAACTTTGATTACATCTCATATTCTTAATGCTCAGATAAATTACAAACCATTGATATTTTATAATATTTAACACATAGGTACCAATTTTCAAACATTAAAACTCAATCACTTTGACTTTATCTCATGTAATCTTGTAATGTTGACTCCACACACTCCATCTATCTTTATAGATTAAACAGGTCTTTAACCATAAAATCTCACCATTTGATCAATATGTATGAACACGCACTTGCCATTATATCCTTATACTATACCTTTTATTATTTATTTAAACATAATTCACTTATTTCCATCTCACTCAACATGCACTATTAGATCATTCATATACAATTGCCCGTGTATCATTAGATCTTCATTAGTCTTGATCTTTAACTCTATTAACTAGTGAACACTTTGACCTCTTTGAATTGATGTGCACCATATATATTTAATATATGAATTATTGTGAGCTATTGTATCTTCACTAGGTCCAAATCTTTAACATCATGCAAATTGACTAAGTATAGGGACCAAATGTAATATTCCTGGAAAACCTAATTTGAACCTCAATAACTCATTTTGTGCTTAAATGCATGATCTTAAATTTGGACCATCTAATATAATCACATAGAATAATCCATCCATAAAAAATATTATCCTTGAACCTTTGTGTGTGCAAGATATATTACCATTAAAATGCCTTCTCAAAATCTTCTGTCACAGAGCCAATTATGCTTAGAACTTGTCTAAGAGACCAAATTTGAACATGCATATCTCTTGACGTGATTCAGTGCATGATCTTAAATTTAGTGAAAATAAATCAGGATTAAATATTTACAAAACTTTTTTTGAAACATCCACATGTGCAAGATATGCTACCATCAAAATTCTTACTCAGCTCTTCTTGCCACTTTGCAAATTTGGCTAAGTATGGGAAAACTCAGTCAAACTACTTGGTAGCCCAAATTTGCATTCTAATATCTTAAAACACACTTAATTTCATGACTTGAGATATAGTGCATAAAAAATAGGTACTAATTTTATCACAACCATATGACTAACTCCCCTTGACTCATTCCTATATGGTAATGGTGATGTCATCAAACTACCTACTTAGATTTTTTGACACTAGACCCAAAGTGTCTAGATAAAATATATGGACAACCATATGAATTAAAATTATTCACACAAGCACTCAAAGCATATAAAACATCTTAAGGACCTTTTTCACATGCTCAATACTCCATACTCATCCCTAATCATCTCTAGCCACACCAAAACTAAAGATCAACCAAGCCAAATTCAAGCACATTAAAGACTTTGTCATTGTCACTTAGGCTATCAAAGCACTTCATAAACTCATCAAGACACCTACATGATATCACCATGACATCACTGATAACTATCCAACAGATGCATGCTAAGTATGACTCCATCAATGTACATGCAGAGACTTGAATATTGATGTTTATTTTGGTTTTGATTTGAGATTTGTTATTCATAGGTGAATGATAAACACTTAATTAAAGTCTCCAAAGTAATTAAAACCTTTAATTTAACAATCCTTGAAAGAGATTATCAATTGTGGACTGAGATCTCTAAGAGAAAGCCTATTTCATTTTAGAGGAGACCTAAGAGGTCAAAATGGTCATGAGAATTTGAGCCTCAAGAAAACAATGAGGAAATTGGTTTATTATAATTTTAAATGATACAATATACCTTAAATATCTTTCAACAAGTTGGTAATCTCAATACTAACTTCTCTAAGGTAATTTTATAGTAGTCTCAAGTTTAAAACTATGCAAAAATAAGACTGCATACACGCTATGATTAAAAGGTGATATTTTGTTTTGATTACTAGGTTGAAGGTGGTAAAAGGTTAGAGAAACCATGAGAATATACACCATTATTTAGTTTTATTTTTAATAAGGAATAATTTTCATGAGTAGCCATCATCATACTTTGGTAGGGTATCTGGCCCAATGAAATTAATTATGCCTCCTCCTATGTCTAGAAATGTTTTAAGTTCTTTGTTCATTCGAAGAGGATATTAGATCAAGGAATAAGAGTAACAAGTGTATTAAATTTATCTCATATATATCTTCATTATTATATGATAACTCTTGAGCAAAAGGATTAATCTCAAGGTAGGGTTAGAATGAGAATTGGACTCAAAAATGCCAACATATAGGTTTGCACCTAGAAATGGAGAAAAGATACATATTTTGTACTAGATATGGGGTTTAGAAGACTAGTAAGTTTACAATAAGAATGTATGAGGTTCTAATAAATTTTAAATCTATTTTTATAAAATTAATTCCATCATGATGATCAATCATCCCTTGAAGAGAGTTTAGGCCTTAATAATAGCTAAATAGATATCATAGACAAGATAGAAAAAATTTAGCCTTTACAGTGGATCTAAGGTCTAGGGAATATGATGGGTTTGAGGAGTTATAAATAACCTTTCCAATTTGATTAAATTCATTAGTAATGAAGAAGAAGACCTTAGAATAAGTCATTAGGGTCATAATCATGAAAATAACTACAAACCCTTAATTCATATCAAAGCAAGTCAAAGGGTTTTTGAAGATATAAAAACATACGTAGGTATATGGAGATACAAAGGGAGGTGTCCTATACTTCACCCAAGTATTTCCAAACCAAAATGTATAGTTTCAAGGCATTTTTGAGCAAAAAATACCCTTTTCACTCTCTTCACACATGTCTACTAACACGAGAGGACTTTTCTTCCACTCAATTGTACATTAACCTTATGTATGGGAGAAAATGCAGTTAGGATATGTTTCTAGGGTACCTATAATTACATTTTATGTAATTTATTCATCCTAATAAGGCCTCATATTTATGAATGAAAATAGGTTTAAACCCTCTTTG
Organism: Torreya grandis; assembly: GCA_037957365.1. NCBI lineage: Eukaryota > Viridiplantae > Streptophyta > Pinopsida > Cupressales > Taxaceae > Torreya > Torreya grandis. Next base: position 3,370,215 of record JARHVA010000179.1, read on the forward strand.
AACCCTTCTGAGAGATCAATGTGAAAGATAATGAACCTAAGTGATCCTAATTTTGTTGTTTTGTATTGAAATCACATTACTCACATTCATATGTCTTGGTAACCCATTTTATATCCATTCATTGGAACATGTGGAGAGTAGAAGGTATAAAAATGCCCTAAAAGTGGTAGTTTTAGGTTTATTTTCAAAGATTTGTCTATGTGAAATCATATTGACCAGTTTTGAGGTCTTGTTGAGCATGGGAAGAGGTATTTTTGTCTCCCTAAAATCTCTCTAAGACCCCTAAAGTGACATACATCTGATCTACAAGCTCAAAAAACCTTATAGTAAGCAAACATGTCATCAAGAGCTCTAAGAGACCAAATGCATCTACATGTCAATCCTTGAAGGTGTTCTAATAGATAAACATAGATATCATGATCCTTTACTAAACCTATATTATGTTTTCAAGATGTGATTTTAGACCTTAATCAAGTATTAAACCTTGGATGAAGAGATCATCTTTTTTTCATGGCCTCTTTTGAATCAACCAAGCTCACACAATTAAAATGTAGGTTATTGTAATTATGAAGAACCTTGAGTTTAAGGTCTCACTCCCATAAATATGAGAGAATAATTGAAGTGGCCAAGGATGGCATGTGAATAATATATGAAGCATGATCAAGAGTTTCATGTGTTAAAACACATACTTGTAATTCTTCCTAAACCAAGAATGGATATTTTTATTAATTAAAAGACAAGTCATAAAAGATAATTATTATCTCCTAAGCCTCCTTGATTAAGTGATCATCATATCAAAACAACACTTGTTAATAAAGATGACAATTTTTTTTTCTCACCCTCCATTTAGGTGGAGGACACTTGTCATGAGCTTATCCAACATCTCTCTCTCTCTCTCTCTCTCTCTCTCTCTCTCTCTCTCTCTCTCTCTCTCTCTCTCTCTCTCTCCTATTATTTATTCTATATATTAAAGCCTTTAAATACATTTCATGGATCCTCCATTTGAGTATGGCAAAGACCTGCTCTTTTTTTAATCCATTAAAATAATATACAATCTAGTTTTACCTTCTCTTATGATTGTATTTTAGTATTTGTACATGATTGATTGATATTATCTAGTGTGGATTTAGGTCTCCTTGACATGTTGTCTCATTCTCTCACCTATATGAAATTTAAAATCACTCTTGAAGGTCATATGGAGTGTTTAAGTAGTCTTATGAAGGTTAAGTGAGGAAATATTCCATTAGTTCTTTTGACCTCTTGAAAACCAATTATCCTAGCCTAATCATCATCTACCACCATCATATTGAAATACTAAAGTAAGAAGAGTATATTAGGAGTAGTGTATGAATAGGTCATCTCTACACTCCTTATGCATCTTAAAATGTGTGGTAGTGGTCAAAAAAATTGGTGAATCATCTCCTTAGTTAGGTTGTTTTTAGTTATCTCTTACCCTTTTCCCTATAAATTAATAGGCTTAGTTGCAGTTTCAGGTGAAACATCAAGGTAACTAACCCTATCTAGATATTCACATCATTTATTATGCCACCCAAAACCTAGAGGTGTCTCCATGCTATCACATAAGTGAAGATAATTGAAAAACCTACTCAAGGGTACAATTTAGTGTGATAACATGATTCTTAATGGAATATTTACCTTTAAAATAGATAGAGATATATTTGTAGCTGATGAGGTATTTGACTCTCAAAGGTAAGATATGTTCAATGCACTCACACCATTTCCTCCTAATGAATCACTTCAAAAATAAGTATGAGATGAAATTACCATTTATTATGATGAGATCCATAGAGACCACGGTATAGGATTTACAGAATGATAATTCTATTGTTATCATTTAATCCCTCATATTATTGCTTGTGAGGGAGGATATTCCTCTGATGGACACTTTTTTGGGGGTTTATAATCTAAGGAAGCTCTAAGGAAATGGAAATTTTTAGTTATATAGAGGATACAATAGTATTTGAGGATTATTATGAGGAATCCATGTATACCCTCACTTATGATTTAAAAGGTAAGGGGTTGATAGATTCTAAAGTGGAAAGTGAAGGTTGTTTATTTTTGATGATGATGAAAGGGGTGATCAAGATCTCAAGGAGATAAATGATTCTAGGGATAATATTCTCCATCCTATATTCATGGAAGATTTATAATGTAGTAAGGAATATTTATTGGGAGGGATAGAGATGGAACATGAGAAGTTTATATATAGGGAATAGATGAAGAAAATGTTGAAGACTATTGAGAGGATCCTAATGAATTATGTGGAAGAGTTGAAAAGGCTAAAAAATAAATCAAAGTAGTCAAATAGGGCATTTTGGTTTCTCTTAGGGAAGGTATTAGGGAGAATGATGTTGGTAAAGAGCTTGAATTAAAGTTGGATCTTGAGATAGAGGCCATCAATAGAGAGGAATACAAGGAGCAAGATCAGTATAAATAATCAAAGAGGATTTAAAAAGATAAATATTGGGATAAGATGAAATCCACTTAGAAGAAAATATAGATGTTACAAAAATACCTAGAGGGGACTACATCAATGGAAGGCTATAGAAAAATAACTAGAGCTAAGATCAAGAACGGGGAGGATAACAATGAAATGAAGGTCTAGTTTCCTTATGGGATGTCTTAATTTTATTCTTGTCTAGTTGGCTATGTAATTTCCATGTTCTATAGTTTTTTTATTTCCTTTCCATTTCTCAACTATTTCTTATCTAGTTCTAGTAGGTTTGTTGGTTTCTCCTTAGGGGAGGCAAACTCTTATTTAATTCTAAACTATGTCTCTAGTTTCTTTTCTTTTATTTTTTGTAAGGTTTTGGGTCCTAAAACCCCACTTTTTACCTTATCTAATAATAATAATAATAATAATATATTTTATCTAAATTTCAATTAATGTGGGATTAACCCTAATTCAAATAAATTTAATGGAATATAACAAAATGTTGTAAATTAACTTGAGATAAGAAAAATGAAAGTAACATATTAAATTCAACAAAGTGAAATCAAATGAAATAAGACTAACTATGAAAAAATAGAAAACTTAGATGTTTATGTATGAGATTTGACTGTGTGAAACTAATACACAACTGAAATTGACAAACATAAACTAACCTTGCAATTACACATGAACTGAGACTGAGAATGATGAAAGATGAAATCCTCTAACTTAGGATAAGATTGAATCCACTATATTCCTAAGTTTTTTGATATTTTATTATTTTAAAAACAAATAAAATTAGGTCAAAATCATTATGAACAACATAAATTAGGCTTATATGTAGATAATTAACCTTTGAATGTGTGTGCAAGACCTGGAAATGGCTTCTTAAAAGTTAAAACTCTAATAGGGATTTACAATGACTACAAAGCTGCAAATAGGGAAAGGTTAGTATAATATAATGAGTTGATTCCAATCACCCCCATGATGATTGAACATTACATAAGTATTAAATACTCTAAAGAGGAAACCAATTCCACATAGTTTTCCCATTTAGAGTTATTTTTTTTAATGTGCTCCTTTGACTATATGAATGTATATAGAGATGTATTGAATACTTGATCATGTTTTTATTTGTATTTGGAATTGGATAAGGACTATTTCAAGTGAGTAGAATCAAACTGGGAAGAATAGGGAAGCTTTGCTTAATGTGTAGTAGTGTAAGTGTTTGCATCTATATTGAAATTTCCAAGTGGTAGAATAGTAACTTAAGTGTGTCTTTATAGTAATCCAAAAGGTTAAAAAATCACACTACCTATTCTAAAATTATAGATCAAACTATAAGAGAATATTTATATTTTAAAAAAAATAGTTAAAAGATCACAGGATAAACATGTCCCATAGGGGATAGGAATGTTGGCCACTACTATCCCTTACTAGATGTTTTTATCCTTAAGGGAAAGATGTGGATTTTGGGTCTAGGAGTGTTCGTATAGGTGATTGTAGTGTTTTTAGTATTTAGAATATTTTTAAGACATTTTATTATAATTTTGAAAATAAATAGGTCCATATAAGTGTTTAAGATAGAGTGAGGTGATGAAATAGGTATACATTTATTTCTTAAGTCAATTAAAGTGGAATAGGGATAAAAATGAAAAATTATTTATGACCAAATTCGAGTGACTACTTTCCCCTCCCCACCCATTTAGTCTAGGAATGAAATTACTAAAGTAAATGAATGATATACCTAAGTTTATACAACACACTTTGCATTTGGGCTAAACTCCAAATCATGAAAGGTGTTCATATAAAATGTTGCAATGATCTAAGAGTAGTCAGTGCTCATATGTGAAACTAAAACTTGGAATGTAACTTGAATTTGAAAATATTGAAATAAAAATAAATGAGTACACATGTATGTGAAACAAATGTTTCTCTTATAACTTTTCTTGGAGATGACGTTTCCTTGAAGCATTTGAGAGTTGGTGCTTCCCATGAAGCACTTGGAGAGGTTTATTCCTTAGCTTAACTAATGGAGAAATAAGGGTGATCAAGCCCCAATTTTAATTAAAATTATATAAAAAATAAAATACATTAAGGGATGGATAAAACTCAAATTTTTTATTAGCATTTCTAATCCCAAGACATGAAATGGGGTGGAATCCATAATGGCTTTGCAAGAAATAAATTTAAAGGGCACTAGATATATAAATTATACATTATGAACTTTAACTAAATCAAAAATTGTAGATGGCTTGTAGATTCAATTATAATTTTTTTCCTTAGTTAATAAATGAAATATCAAAAGAGAATGGAGTACATACATGCTCCTACCATATTCATTGATAGAAAGTAGTATTGAAAGCATGCCAATGAATCTATATCATGCTCTCTAAATTTTGGCAAATAACATAATGACAAGAATCTATATCATGCACCCAAAATTATCTGAATTTTTACTTAGTTACTACAATGTGAGCGCATATGTATGGCATATCCCCCATAATTTGTGTCAATGACTAATTTTGAACCATTTTAAAGACTTTAAAACTATATTTTATACTCAAAATATTTTTATTTTTATTTTTAAGAGTCTTATCTCTTGTATGAAAATCCCACTAGAATGCCACTCTTTTAAGGTGAGTTAGTTTCACTTATCTCAAAATAAAAGCTAACTATATCATGTGTAATATTGAATTATGCAGAAAATGTGAAAAGTATGTCAACATAGTAAAAATTTGTACCATTTGAATGATGTATGTAACATATGAGGCAAGGCCTATATGAATGTGTTAATATATATCATATTGTTAAAATGTATAATTATTATCATATGCATTAGATAGTGACATGGTCAAATCATAATAGTAACTTGATAATCTACATCATGTATATGAAATGTGAGCATATCATATAAAATAGCGTATCCATGTACAATTTTAAGATAGAGATGTTAACAAGACATGTAAAAAATATATAGTTAATTAGTATAGGATTCATATAATTATAACACCTATACATCTTATCCATTATATATATATATATATATATATATATATATATATATATATATATATATATATATATATATATATATATATATATTATGGATAAGATGCCCCCAATTTTTAAGAGTCTTATCTCTTGTATGAAAATCCCACTAGAATGCCACTCTTTTAAGGTGAGTTAGTTTCACTTATCTCAAAATAAAAGATAACTATATCATGTGTAATATTGAATTATGCAGAAAATGTGAAAAGTATGTCAACATAGTAAAAATTTGTACCATTTGAATGATGTATGTAACATATGAGGCAAGGCCTATATGAATGTGTTAATATATATCATATTGTTAAAATGTATAATTATTATCATATGCATTAGATAGTGACATGGTCAAATCATAATAGTAACTTGATAATCTACATCATGTATATGAAATGTGAGCATATCATATAAAATAGCGTATCCATGTACAATTTTAAGATAGAGATGTTAACAAGACATGTAAAAAATATATAGTTAAATGAATGTGTGATAGAAAAAGAGTATGCTATCTACTAATGATGAGATAAATAACACACATTAATGATGTAAACTATATTTGTAATCATGCTCATGTCATGCTTTTATATTTTTAGAATATTTTGAATGTTTTTGTATTTTTGAAAATTTTGATTTTTTTGTATTTTTTTGCATTTTGAAACTAAAACCAAATAAACTAGTAAGTAAACAAAATGTTAGAAATTAAAAGAAAGGGAATGAATTTGAACAATCCACAACATGTTCCAATGTAAAGTATTAACTAGAAATTATGTCATGGTCATGTCCAAGAGCAAAATGTCCCCAATGTAGATGTGTTTATAATTAAAAACATGAAGGAACATAAAGAGTATGGAGAATAAATATTGTACATCCTTATCTCATAAAATGTATATTTTTAAAGGTATGCATCATATATGAGTAATATATAATATGAAAATAAATATTTTTACATGAATAAACACTAATTTTTATACTAGAACTGTGTGAAATATCTAAAAATTAGAAATATTAAGGATTTGAGTGCTCAAATTTTGATTTTAGTGTGAAAATTTACACATGATAGGATTGGATAAATGAGGAAAATAATGGAATCAATTATTATCCCTTATGGTTAGGTACTATCCTTGTCAAATAAATAAATTTTGTTAGTGCATACTATGAAAATAGAGAGGTAAAAGGAAAAATATGGAATAAGAAATCACTATTTTGGACTACTATAATTTATATTCAAGTGAAAAGGAATAGCCAAGAGGATAAAAAATATAAAGATACAATGGATTATAATAATTGATCAAACCAATCAATTGTGAAAATAATAATAAAATAACATGATGCAATGATTGAGAAGTTATGTACAATCATATTTTTTTTCTTTTTGAATAATTTGAATGTTTTTGAATTTTTGAATATTCAAAAATGCAACATGCTATCCAATGATCCCATATATATGAGAGTCAAAATAAGATGTAATAATTGGTATACATATTTAATTTAATGAACAAAATATGCTAGATGTGCATGAATTATAATAAAAAAATGTATTATGTACTATAATTAAACTATCTAAATCACTACTTGTGTAATCATGTGTAGGAGGAGTAGTTCTAAGAAATGTAGAATAATGCAAAATTTAATTAGGACTAATAGGAAATTATTCCAAATTTTGTGCCTTTTTAGGAACATGGTGACTTTATGTATCACCAATTTGTAAGGTTTTATATGTGATGGTACTTGTAGGTAACTAAACACATTTTTTTGATAAGCTTATTTTTTCAATAGTTGATTTTGAGACCTATTAAATTTTTTATAAATTGGTTGAAATAAAATATTTTATTTAGGTGAAACAACTATAAATATTTTTTGTCTTAAATATTTGTGTAAATTAAGTATGGTTGTGGATGGGGAGGAGGATGTACTATATATTGTATAGGGTACTCATATCTAATTCCCAAAATTGTAAAAAATTGATTACAATAATTGAAATTTAGGCATATATGTATCATATAAGGTACAACATAGAGATTTTGTAGCCATATTTTTTATAATCTCATGTGAAATACCCCATTTTATGTTATAACTATAAAATGAGTAGATATTATAGTAAGGTCCACCTTTAGAGGAAACATAATGTGTCCCAAAGTGGTTTTTTGTTTCCCATTGAATGTCTTGACACTTTTATACATTACTTTTATATCATGTTATGTGACCTAATGAATTAAGTAATATCATTTTTCATACATTCCCAATTGACCCATTATCAACTTTTACACTATTAAAATGTTTTTAATAAATATAATATTATATATATCATGCATGCAAATTAAAATCATCATCCATTATTTCACTATCATCAAAAGTAAACATAGGACATGGTTGAGAAATTTAAAAGATTATACCAATAATTCCATCTAAGGGATGATCATATGAATTAAGAGGTTGATAAACCTTGTAATTATGATGCAGTACTATATTATTATTGTTGTATCATGATTTGCAAATGTCTCACATGAAATTTTTAACATATAATTTGATTTTTTTTTTAGGCTTAAGTTCCTCTATAGGATTGTCTACTTTATAGACATATTTGGTGTTAAGATCTTTATTAATGTGATTGATATTGAAACATTTGTTATAATGACCTTTGAATACATGATAATAACAATATGCATTATTATCAAAATATTTACCTTTAGATTTAATCATGTCAACTTCAAATGGTAGAGGTAGAGTAATATGATTGCACTCAATTAAAATTTATATTAATTTATGAGGTAGTTGTGGTAGTAAAGAGAATTTATTCCTTAATTTATTTGATAAAACAATCTTATTAGAATGTTGAGAAATAACATTAACTATGATCTTTTCATCAACTTTAGTATCTATTGGCTTAGCTTTGTAAGATGGTTTTATTTGAAACTTCACTATTAAATTTTAAGTATATTTAGGTGAATACTTGATATTATTAAAATCAAGAAGATTGAATTTTTTTTCTATTATTCAATGGAAATGTTCCTAAAATGATCTAAATTTTTAGAAAATAATTGACTCATGACAAGGTGAAATCAAAATTTGTTTGAACATATCTTATAATTCATTATCTATCAAGGTATTAGTCATTTTAGAAAGCATAGTCTTGTAAAAAAGTAAATAATCAATGATAGGCTCATTAGTTACTTGCTTAAGCTTAGAAATTTTTACATAATAAAGATTTTCACCAATGTTGATAGTAAAATACATAATAAACTGATCTTATAGTGGATTAAATACTTTGTCTGATTTAAAAGGTAAATCATAAAACCAACACAAGATGTAATAATTTCAAATTATTAGAAAAAAATTAGTTAAAAACTTTTCAATGTAATCATAATCCAAACATGCTACATAAAAAGATCTAAGATATTTGTAGGGATCTCCTTTACCTCATATAATTGGTAGTTTAGGAGCTACACATATTGGAAGTAAATGATATGCTAAAATGTTAGGTACTAATGGATTATGAAGTAAGACTTGGGAAACTATCAATTGGTCATATTTTGGTATACCTTATTCTAACTACAATACATTAGCATGAAAGAGTGAAATAGTTTTTATGAGCGATTGTGTACTAGGAAAAGTATGTGATGTAGTATGCATAACAATCAAAGGTAGTGTATAAGTTATATGTTTATGAATGGGAATAGATATTTATTGGGAACCTTGTGTTATCCACAAATAAAAATGTGTAGATGATGATGATGATGATGATGATGATGATAATAATAATAATAATAATAATAATAATAATAATAATAATAATAATAATAATAATAATAAGAATAATAATAATAATAACACATGTCGTAGGATTTAAAATGTGAAAGAGTAGTTCTTACTATGTAGTGAGAGTAGTTTTTTATTCTTTTTGTGCACTTTATAAGCTAAAATAATTTCAATAGGTTTTTATATTTCTTGTGGCATTTGATGAATTCCTTATCAAAATATGGATAAATGTTAGAATCATTCATGATCTACTCCATTGAGTTCATCATGATGAATTTTATCTAATTCTTCATGAGGATCTTGTCCATTATGATAATCTTGATTAGCTTATTCACTATGATTATCTTCTTGTAAATATTCTTGAAAAATTTGTTCATCAAAATAAATGGATTCAATGTTTGCATTAGAGGAATCCATTTTAATAAGGGTCAAATGGATTTTAATGTGCCCAATATGGGACCCATTTATCCAAATAGCATGCCTTAGAGGAATAAGGGAGGTAGGATTTTAAGATGACCTAAAAAAATAACATGGAAATAATATTGTAAACAATAACAAATAGTGAAATGCTATAAATAAAAGGATTTTTTGTGTATGGAGATTAGTAAATTAACCTAAAATATAAGGTCAAAATAAAGCTATTTTAATGTTATATATAAGATACAAGATCAAAAGAAATGATTTTAGTGACAATGATTAAATCTAAGGTTGAAATTGAGTTATTTTAGTGTCATATTTAGATCAAAGATGAAAGAAATTTATTTGTGTCAAATATTCATGGATTTATCTAACCCTAGGATAATGTTTTTGAAGCAATGCTTGAATAAAAAAGCAAGTTCACCAGTATGTTTTATCATAATTTAAATTAGTGAGTGATTAACCCTAATTTAGATAAATTGAATGGAATATAAGAAAATTATGCAAATTAATTTACGACAAACAAAATGAAATAAAAATAATAAATTTGATAGTGTAATAAAATGAAATAAGACTAATTATAAAAAATGGAAAAAATAACTATTTTTGTTTGATATCTAACTGTGTGAAGCTGATAGACAACTCAAACTAAAAAAAAGAATTAACTCTACAAGTGCATATGAATTGAGATTGATAATGGTGAAAAAAATTCCTCCAACCTGGGATAGGATTGACTACCACTACACTCTCGAGTTGGTAGATTTTGTCTTATACTAAAAATAAATAAACCTAATTTACACTCATTTAATATATATTAAATTAGACCCATGTGCAAATATTTGAGCTTCAAATGTGTGATAAAAGCCTATAAATAGATTATTCAAAGTTGAAACCTTAATAGAGATTTGCAGTGATTGAGAACTTATAAATAGGAAATAAGGAGTGTAATAAGATAAGATGAATCTAATCACCCCCATGATGAATGAACACTACCTGTGTATCCAATAATTTGAAGAGGTAAATCAATCCCATGTAGTTCTCTCACTTAGAATGATTTGTACAATTGTGATCCTTTGACTATATGAATGAATCTAAATATGGATTTAATAATTGATCATGTTTTGATTTGGATTGAATAAAATAGAAATTAGAGTTGGTTGAGGACCACTTAAAGTGATAATAATAATAATAATAATAATAATAATAATAATAATAATAATAATAATAATAACAATAACAATAACAATAACAATAACAATAACAATAACAATAATTGGGAAGAATAGAGAAGTTTTGCTCAATGTGAAGTAGTGCAAGTGTGCCTTTGTATTGAAATTACCAAGTGGTAGAATAGGTGACTTAGGTATACCTTTATAACAACCCAAAAGGGTAAATATTCATTCTACATATCCTAAAAATATGGATCAAGATATAAGAGAGGTTCCAAATTTTAAAAATGACTCTTAAAAGAGCAAAGGACAAAACATCCCATAAAGGACATGTAACATTTACCACTTATATCCCTTATTGGACATCTTTATCCTTAAATGAAACTTGTGAATTTTGGGTCTAGGGGTGTGCATACATATTCTTATGGGTGTTTTTAGGATCTATAACATTTCTATAGGCATTAGTTTTAAATTTAGAAAATAAAGAGGTCCATATAGGTGTTTAGGATAGAGTGAGGTGGCAAAATAGGTCCATATTAAATGCTCAAGTCAATTAAAGTGGAATAGGGCTAAAACTGACATAATAGATATTTATGAACATATTTAAGTGATTATATAATAAATAAATAAATAATAAAAATAAAATAAGCATAAATATAAAAATAAAAATAGTGGGACACATACAAAGGTAGACAAAAACAAAACTTAAAGTAAAGTAATACTAATTTTTAATTTAATTTAATAATTAAAGTGGATTTAGTCTATTTTGTTAAATTTAACCTAAAAAAATAAAAAATTAAATTAAAATTAAAAATTAAAACAAATAAAAATATTAAATTTGACTTCCATTTGACCATCAATTTTAAACTTAGATTTGAAATTGATTGTCACTTAGAAATTTTTATTTTTGATTTTACAATTCAATTAAAAAATCATAATATCTTAGCTATATGGTAGAGTTTGGAGTGTATTTTTTTTCTCTCTAAAATATCTCTCTAAACTCAACATATTAGTGTAGCTAGATTGATGACATTTAGTGATAGTTTTCAAAGAAGGTTCTAGAGTTATTAATCAATGTGGTGTACATAAAATCTAATATAAGAACCTTGAGATTAATGTTTATTGACATGTTTAGATAGATGTATTAAAGATATTTATACTAATTTAATTTAATAATTAAATTACATTTATTATATTTTATTAAAGTTAACTAAAAAATAAAAAAAATAAAATAAAAAATAAAAATAATGTAAAAAAAAACAAAAATAAATAAATAATTAAAAAATAAAATAAATAAATAAAAATATTTATGTATTAGTTAAGTAAATCACTATTACTTTTTTACATTACTAATAATAAAATTTGTTAATTAAATAATTTTTTCATTAATGAGATAAATAAACTAATTATACAATATGATTTAATAAGTCAATTAATAAGGTTAAAAAATAAAAATAAATAAATAAATAAATAAAATAAAAAGGGTGTGCCTTGAGTAAACCACCTAGACCATGGATTGGTTTTTCTTGCATATCAAGGGCTTCCATGAATGGCTTAATTTAAAACCATCATCTCTATGAAGGTTATGAGGTCACTTATTGTTGGACTCAAAATTTTGTATTTATATATTCTAAGGGTTTTAAAGCCATAACATGGAAGAACAAGGATGTAATAATTATGTGGAGTACTTTAGCACATAAGAGAAAGTCATAAAAAAGAATAAGCTTAAAGAGAAAGGTGTAAAGGACCTTGGAGTGGAAGAGTGAATTATGGGAAACAAGGATGCAGAAAACAAATAGAAACAAAAGATGTAGGACTCAAATAAAAGTGGAAGACTTGGACAAGGGCACAAGAAGCAAAGAAAATTATGAAGTAGCTCACAAAAGTATCAAAGAAGACTAGTCAAATAAGAATCTAGCATTGATTTATGAGAGAATAGGAGCACAAGATTGGATATATAACATGGAAAGAATATATAGGGTCTTTTATCCAAATTTAAAAGGATTTTATTGTAATGGATCACCACGGCTATTTTTTTTGAAATAATTATTGGCTAGTCATCACTATATTATTAATGATGTAACCTAAGGAGAGGGGTTCAATCATGTATAAATACCCCTTTGTTTTTTAAAAAGAAATAAAGAGAGAATACTAGAGAGGAAATGATGCTAAATTATATTTGTAATCTTTTGTTGTTCATTAGTAAGCTATGGTGTATGAGTGACTATAAATTTCAAATTAAATGAGTGGAATTACTATTTTTATCTATATATTCTAAAATATATGCCAATTTACTGTTATGGGGCTAATTATAAGTATGTGGAATATATGGAGTGAATAAAATGGTTAACCATAATATGATGTTTGTAGTAATGAAAACTAAATGTAACTAACCCAAGAACCTAAGTGTAGATAGAGAGTTAAGGTTATCCACCATAAAATGATATAATCAATAAGAACCAATCTTGGTTGCATGCTTAAGGTGGGAGTGTGAGGTCAATACTCACATGACACATCAATGTGCTAGTTTTTTGGCTTCCTCATTTCCTTTAGGCACACACATAGTATTTAGTCAAGAAAAACTAAGGATAAGGACCAACATTTTGGTTTTGTTACTAAGACACATTAAAATTACTATCATGATGGTAAAAAGATGATCAAATGACTCTCTTTGGAAAATGTCAAGTGTTGGATTGATGGTAAGAAGAGAAATTTGTGCTTCAATATATTGGACTAGGAGTTTCTACATGACAATGGGTAGAAAAACATCTACATGATTATTTATATGAAACCTTATTTATAGAACTACACATCCATTTGTATGCTTGGATTTTAGCATGTGCATAAGAGCACTCAAGAAATAATAGTAAAAAATCTCCCTGGTTATCAAATATTATACAACCTTGGAAAAGTTGAAAAATACTTGGACACATGTGGTGGATATCTGGTAGAAAGGAACACCAAATAGATACATATTGGAATACATTGTGTGTACATATTCTTTTTTAGAATAAGCATAGTTCAGTTTCTTGAAGGAACCATATGGAAGGTATCTAAGATAATTTACCTTTAAAATTAATAAATTTATGGTTGAATATGGACTTGAGAAACTACCTATGGATGACTAAAACTCTATTTTACATGAGTAGTGCAATTAGTGGGGAAATGAAGGGGTATACATTGGTATAGGATTAGTAGTTTAGCATGGAAGTCAATCAATGATAAATGTGGAAGCATAATTATGATGAGGCCAAGTGTAAGAACATGATAGGAAATGATCCCAAGGGAAAATGGGATTATCCTATAAGTGACACAATAATATGTAGGAAGGTATAAAAACATAGTGGGTACTCCCTATAAGTTTCTTCCATGATGTTGATAACCATCATGAGGCCTGTAGCTAGGTAGATCATTTTGGAGACTCTAATGAACCTAAGAGTGTGGAGTGTAGAGTGAGACTTTATTAGGTTGAGGGATTAGTGATCCCCAATATTAGGAAGGACATAATCAACATCCTTTCTTCCTAGTTAGTGGGAGATAAGGGAATAAATAGGATCTTATATATCTGATTATCGATCCTATGACACATAAAGGAGAGAGGGGCTCACTATGATTAGAGACAAGAGATGATGACATAGACCTACATAGATTTTTATTGAGTGGCTCACTTGGGATCCATTTATATTATAAATTTAACCATTATTATGGGTTAGGTCCATGAGAGGATGATCTCATACTAGAATGGTAGTGTCGATTAATGAACTAAGGGACATTATGACCATTAGATGGGTAAAGGTGGTTCACTTTTGTGATTTTACCTAGACTATGGGGTATTTAAAAAAAAAATGATTTACATTAATTACTAGGACATGGCTGGGAAATAGGCCAATGAGGTATTTTATCTCATAGTAACCATTAAGGCTATCAGGGTTTAATGCACACTACTATATATTGAGGCACACCCCATGGATCTAGTGCCTTAGCAGTTTGGTATGCCTTATATAGGTAACCTACCTATACATATATTTATGTATAAGGGGACCTATGAGGTGAGAACTATGATGTTGGTGTGATAGGCATAAAACCTACTTGTGAGAGGGGTACCTATCACTTGACCAACCTGATAGGAAACTGAAGGAGGAAGAGAATAGGTGGGAGTTGGAAAATAACAATATATTATTCCACCACCACCATCACTGCCCCTGCCACCACCACATGGCCCCACATAATAGTAACAAAAACAACTAAGAAATAGAGTGGGTGAGGCCTCAATGCACATTAAATTTTAGGAGGTTTTTGACATAAATGAGGAGGAGGCTACATATGATGACTCTGATCTCAAGAAGTGGGAGGGAGATCTAGGTAAATTATTGATTTTGTTTATTCATGATTATATCTTGTATTTTGGTTTCTTCTAGTTACATGGTTGATTTTACATGTGTTTGATTTTATTCATGTCAACTAGATCTAATTTTATCCTATGTACTCTATGATTACAAATATTGTGAGCACATGGAGGAGGATGATTAGTGATACACTAATCAATATATTTTATCTTATAAATGGTTGAATGTGATACAAATTATTTATATACCCTTGGCTTCCTTTAGGGATTAAGCATCATACATATGTTTTTTCCCCAACATAACATGCATCAATGATGGTGATGATGTTAAGGATAAAGAATAATGCTTTGTTGGCTAGGCAAGGAGAGTGGAGGACTTGGTGGACACCACTGTGAGAGGAGGTGACAAAGCCTATAGTCATAGGTTAGGGAGGAGGTGTCTAAGGGAGGCTTAGGTAAGAGATATCCTCTTAGATACCAACTTATAGATAACAGGGCAACATCGGAGGGAAGCATGAGTAGGATATGTTTTTGTAGGCATAACCCTAGACAATATTCCACCTTAGATCCATCCCATAGGAGGAGGTCAAGATTTTGAGATTTGTTATAGATATTTTTGATATACCATTGTAGATATTGGTTCTTTTTGAGATTCCTTGAGGCATATTGGCCTTCATGGAGGTGCTTGTATCAAACATTTTTATTGTACAAACTTGACAGTTTATTACACACACACACACACACACACACACACACACACACACACACACACACACACACACACACACACACACACACACACACACACACACACACACACACACATGGTTGTTTTCTTGTATCTCTCATTGATCATTATGTGATGTGACTCTTTATTTTCATATCAACTTCTCAATTTATGCACTCTATAAGAATAAATATGTGATGATGTATGTATGTGTGTATATCTTATTTTTTGATATGCTACTATGGGAAAATGCTTATGTATATATGGAAATAGAATGTATGCAGATGATTTAATGTGATGAATGTACAAATATGACTATAATTGTGTTAATGTTTATCTTATAGGTGATTACCTAATTTCTTTGTTTACATAATATATGAATTTAAATTTATATCAAGGAATGAAATGAGGTAAACATGATAAATGTGAGATGAACTATGAATCAAAATTTCATAGGAAAAAGGAAGATGACCTGATCCTTATGAATAAAGGGGAATATATACTTCTTGCTAAACATATAAAATACTAAATTTATTGTCTTCATCTAGAGAGAACTCACCCTAACAAATTTAGTAAATGGAAAATGGTTACATTATTAAAACATAAACGTATAGACAACCCATTTTAAATAAATTTATTTTTAGACACTCTTTCTAATTTGGCATTGCTATTGACTTCATATTTTTCTTATATTTGTAACCCTCTATACCTAGTCTCATGTGACTAGAAATTATTTCCTCATCACCAAAGGATAGATATAGGTGAGTAGTGTCATCTCTCCCTAATTCCAACTCCACATAAGTAATAAAATGTGAGGGATTAAAATAGAAGGTTAACAAAGGGTGAGAGACATACAATTTTAAATTTTGTATTTTCATAAACTTTTTATTTTCATAGAAGAATATAATTTTCTATTCATAAGGCATTCATGCCCAAACCTTGGCCCCATACAACCAGTAAGAATCAAGAGATCACCACTAAGGACCAGGATGGGTGGGTAGAGCTATTTTATTTTAGACATGTTAATGTTTTATTTTTCAAAGGCACTATAAAGTGGGAATCTATCATAGACAAATTTATAGACTCCACTATAGGCTAAATTTTTTCTAAGTTGTACATGAAGATGTAGGAAAAGAGGTGTACTCTACTCGTAAGAAATAATACAAAGACCAATGTGACATGATTATTTTAATAATGATATCTATAGGGTGATAGGGTGACATGAGAATGGAGTGATGTGACATGACACATTTTGAAACTTTCTATTTTATTTGAACCAACTAGCTAAATGATAATGAAATAACACATTTGATATGCAAGTGAACATGAAACCTATGAAAATGTAATGAAAATGAGAAGAAAATGATATGTAGGAATTATATATCAAATTATTTTAGTTGAAAAGAGTTTACATACTCATTAAATCTTTTCCCTCTAAATTTCATAACTGATAGGCTCCATTATTGAAATCTTCTATTACTAAGTAGGGTCCCAACTAGT
The DNA here is from genome assembly GCA_037957365.1 of Torreya grandis. Taxonomy (NCBI): domain Eukaryota; kingdom Viridiplantae; phylum Streptophyta; class Pinopsida; order Cupressales; family Taxaceae; genus Torreya; species Torreya grandis. The sequence continues at coordinate 3,387,629 of JARHVA010000179.1, forward strand.
TGGGTCTAAATTTATAAACCTTTTCTTTATTTTTGTCAATTTGATTATCAAGCCTAAGGATGAGGTCTCCAAAACTAATTGGGATCTCATGAAATTTTTTGTGGTATTGCCTACACATGTGGTTAGCATAAGCTATGTGATTATTTTTAGTAGTGATTTTTGGCTCATCTAGGAGCTTCAACTTAGGTAGACGCCCCTGTCTATATTATTATTCATTAAGAGTCCCTGAAAGGAGATGTAAAGTCTAGGTATTTACATCGATAAGGGAAGAATGGCCTTGAACTTGAATACTAGTGAATATAAGGTTGTTCCTATGGGTGTTTTAATATTTTTTGTAGGCCCAAAGTGCTAGATAGAACTGTAGATGTGAATCCCATTTAGAATATTTGATAGTTTTGACTAGGATCAAATTTAAGGTTTTATTGGTAGATTCACCTTGGTAATTAGCTTGTGGATAATACAAGGAGGCCAAATGGTGTGATATATTTAATTTATCACACAACTCATGAACTTTGGGATTCTTGAAAGGGGACCCATTATTAATAATGATGACCTATAGGACTGTAAGTCAACAAAGGACTTGGTTAAAGATGAAATTTTTAATGATTTAATTTATTAAAATTCATCAAGGGCACTGATTCTACCCATTTGATGAAATATTTGATCATTGTGATGATGAAGTGGTGATCATATAAAGTAGGAGATAATTTACTTGTTAAATCTAGACCCCAAGAAGAAAAAGGCCTTGGAGTGATGATGGACTATAATTCCTTAGTGGGAATATGTATCTCATATGAAAAAATCTATCACTTCTCACATTTTCATACATATTCAACAATATGGTGGTCTAGAGTTGGCCAAAAATATCCCATCCTATGGATGTTTTAAGCAATCACGTGGCCACAAAAGTGTCCACCTTACATGCCACTATAACAATGAATGATGAAATTTGATGACTCCTCTTGGTTAACATAATAGACTAACATGCCATTGAAGGCCTTGTTATAGAGGATAATGTCTAAGATAGAATAATTTGATAGAATAACATGAAGACATCTCCTCTATTGTGAATTGACACCTTTGGGCTAGGTTTGGTCTACTAGGTAATTGATGATGTTTATGTACCAAGTAGAGGAAGTGATGATAGGCTAGGAAATCAGTATCAATTATTTCATTAACCTCTAAAGTGGAATCAACCAACTAATTAGTGATGATATATCCTGTAATGGTCTTTTGGTTGTTATAAGTTAATTCAAACTCACTTAGGAGAGTAATGAAGTGCCCAAACTTCTAAGAGAGTGCTAGTTATGTTAGGAAATTATAGAGGGCTTGATATATCACAATTAATTTTATTCTTGATTATGTATATAGTGTTTTATCTACTTTATCACAAAAACTATTATTGGGCATTGCTTTTCTACCTAAGTATATCATTTTTATAATCGACAAGGGTTTGGATAATCAAATAGGTCACACATTCCTTAATAATGTTGTCTTATTGAGCCAACATACATGTGAGAGAAACATTAATTGATATTATATAATGTATCAAATGATTATCTAGCTTAGGTGACAAGAACATAGGAGGAGACATAAGAAATCATTTTACTCCCTAAATGCTTCTTGAGAATCACTTGTCCAAGTTATGTCACTTAGTTTTTGAGTAAGTTTTTGATGGGATGAATGGCATGAGTAAGGTTAGATATGAATCATCGAATAGCTCCCAAATTTCATAAAAATTTTCTAATGCTAGATTCATCTGTGGGAGGGTTCATTTCTAAGATTACTCAGATCTTAGTGGGGTTGATATCAATCTCACATTGGGTGACGATGTATCCCAAAATTTTTCCACCTATGATTCCAAACACACATTTATATAGATTGACAGAAACTTTATATTCAATAAACTATGTGAGGATGATGTGTAACATTCCTAAATTATCCTTGCATTGCCTTGATTTTCTAATCAGGTCATCTATGTAGACCTCTATTATTTTTTAGATGAGGTCATAGAAGATTGGTTTGTATCCCTTTGATACATTTCCCCTACATTTTTTAGTCCAAAAGGAATTATAACATAGAAAAAAGTTATCCAAGGTGTAGTGAATTAAGTCTTAATTTAGATTTCATCAAAGATTTGAATCTAGTTATATCCCAAAAATCCATCCATGAGTGATAGTAGTTTTTATCCCATAGTAACATCAATAACAACATCAATAGATGGGATGGGAAAGTCATCCTTTGGACATGCCTTATTAATGTTATAAAAGTATATTCATATTATAATTTAACTATTTTTTTATAATAAGGATGATGTTAGACATCCATTTGGAGAAGTCAACATGCATAATGAATTTGAATTTTAAGATCTTGATAACTTCCTCCTTTACCATTAATGTGACCTTAAGTTTTATAGGTCTGAGTTTTTATTTGATGGGTTTAAATCAAGAGTTGTAATTAGATTGTGGACAAATACATCAGGATCGATGCCTATCATGTCAATGTAGGATAAAGTGAATGATTTATAAAGATCCATGAGGATTTTATTATGATCTTCTACTTCTTTTTTATAGAGTAAAGATCATATCTTGAGGAGTCTAGGGTTTTCATCCATTATGATATTAATGTTAATAGTTTTATTAATGAGGGACATATTCCCTCCTTGAATATTTCAAGAACTAGGGAAGGTCAAGATCTTCACCCTTAGTGTTGAAGACATTGTACTTGTTATTAGAGGATAGGTAATCCTCCAAATGGTAGTAGGACTCATCAAAATTAGTTTTGAGGGTTGAGTTAGGATAATAGGTAAGTGATAAGTTCCTCTTATGATAGAATTAGGGGAGGTCATTATGAGGTTATAAGAACTTGAAGATGACCTCACCATTATTATCTAGATCTAGGACAAGAGGGTCTTAGTCTCATCTGACATGGGTGACTATTTGGTCATTAGAAGTCTTAATTATGAGAGGATTAATCCTAATAAAGACTATAAAATGTGATTCTAGGATTATTGGATGGGGGATGAAATGTTAAGATGAAGTAGCCATAGATTAGGTAAGTTGTTTGATTTCTCTCAAGACTACTTTGATATAAATTAAGTCAAAATCCTTGGAAACCTCATATATAGTAATTTTTTATAACTCATGGTGCTTAACTTTGATTTAATAGACTTAAAACACTTTTTTTTCAATTTTTAGAGGTAAAATCACTAATAGGGGGTGAATTAGTGATCCTATCTATTTTAATTTCAAATCCAATCCTTTCAAACTATTAAATAATCAACATATATCAACTTATTCAAGCGACATTAACAAAGGAGATCATTAATTTAATGTATACACAAGATAAAAAACATAGCACATAGTTCCTATGGGAAACCCTCATGGGGTATAAAATCCACTCTCAATCTTTCAACACATAAACAACTTGTCCTATAAGATATTACAAACAAGAAATTGATCAATTCCTTCTAACTAGGATTTAGTGAAACATCAATTTCATAAGGAGAACTTGCCCCTAAGATGATCAAGTAATTATGACCACATTTTGGTCAATTAATTCTAAACAACAACCTTGGTCAATTACTTTTTAACTAATGCATTTAGTGAAACACTTGTTTCACAAGGAACACCTTCCCCTAAGGAATATCAAGTCCTTCTGACCTCTTATAAGATGAACACTTCCACCTTGGAACTAATGTATTAAACACTTGATGATGGACCTATGATAACATAAACTCATTAAATTCTTTATACACTCATAATTCATCCATAAATAACCTTATGGATCACTCCACACTTCTCATGCTTATCAACTTGCAATATTTCTATCACAATACTAGAAACATGACCAAATAGTCATACACATAGTCCTCACTCTGACCTATGTCTTTCCTCTATCTTTTGTAATCTTCAACACATGCACTAATAATTCATGTATATTATTTTTTACACTCTAATAGGTCCTTATTACACTCTCAGCACATACTTCACCAGTCTACACAAGCCTCCACTTTGAGCACTTACTCACAAGTCACTCATAATTATCTTCTCTCCAAAAAAATCTAGAAACCATCTCATTTGGCTTCACCATTTATAGAGATACCATGATTATAAAGATAAAAATATTTCATGTCAGCCCCAACACATTCCTTCACCCTTAAGGCATCTAACATGGGTTACTCTTAAGCACAACACACTTTCAAATAGGCCTAAGTCATCTTTTAGGTCTTATGATGACCCATTCACCTCTTTAACACTTATCTAAGAAATATAAGAACAGATGAACACTTTAAAACTCATGGAATAATTCCACATGATCTATAGGTCCCCCTTAAGTACCAACAACCATCATAGTACCCTTCTTCTTAAGCATAATTTTCTCAAATAACATTTTGTATAATAACCATTATGAGCAAACACACAGTCAGATTCTTTGTTCATAATAAATATTATTAATAAAACCTTCATAATTAACATATATGGTACTCATGGAGTCTAAAACATACTCAAATAGCTATCTCGCCTTTAAACATTGAGATACCAACAAACACAACTCAAATGACCTTCTCGAATTACTTGAAAATCATACATGAAAACATAGTCAAATTTTAACCTTCATAACTTTGATTGTACACACTTTCATATATTTAAAACTATATTTAAAAATTTTCCTTGGATTATTACACAAATTCTCTTTTTATTCCATAAAAAAATTCTGTATGTATTAAAAGATATGGCCCAAAAACTAGACATTGGTCTTTCCTTTATTACATTCAAATATTTGAATTCAAATAGTCACTGGTTAAACTTTGGTTACTTAAAATGCATCTTGTGACTTGTAATTTTATATCAAATATGGACCATCAATATTTCTCAAAGTATTTCAACCTTTACCTTTCATCTCTCATCATTAGATCTTCATCTTGACTATTTGACATAATGCACTCCATTGATCTCCTATACATAGCTTAGAATTTATCTATGTTAAACATTGGACACATTGAAATAATATAACTCAATATTAACTATTTATCTATATATTTATTAAAATTTTATCACTATTACATCTTAGAATAAGCCTGATCTTTACCTCTACTCAATGTTAAACTTTGAACACTTGGCACCATCTTGCTACATCTTGACATATTGGAATAAACACACATTGTCAATCTTATATATTAATACTAATCTTTACCTTCATTAAACATTAATTTTTTTGACCCATTTGAATTAATATGCATCATAGATCTAGATTTATGAACCCCCACAAATTTTTGGATCTCAATTTAGTCCTGAACTTTAATTTCATGTAGATTTGGCTAAATATGGGAACCATTGTAATATGCTTAGAAGGATAACTTTGAATAGATATATATTTTAAATCAATCAAATTCATGTTCTAAAATTTTAAACATATAAACTAGTGATAATATTAAACAAACCCATATGACCATTTCTTCCTGAAACCTTTGCATGTGTGAGATATTCCATTACCAAACTTCTCACTCAGCTCTACTTTGAACTTACATTTTTAACATAGTTGAGCTCAAATTGATTTTGCACCATATATATTTGATGTTATGGGATGTGGACAATTAGGTATTCCTTTGAAAATTGACTAAGTATTGGAACTTAGTGAACTTTTGTATGAGAAGCCAACTTTGCACTCACATAACTTTTACTATACTTAATTACATGTCCTAAGATTTGAACCATGTGATCACTTTCCATAGGATAATCCATCCATATACCAAATTTATCCTAAAACCTTCACACATGTAAGATATAATACCATTAAAATTCCTACTCAAATTATTCTACCATAGAGCTAATTATGCCTAGATGAACATAATGAAGAACCATTAATTAAACTCATGTACACAAGCACTCAAATCATCCTTGACCTCTGATGGGACCCCTTGAATAGCATAAAATATCCATAATCATCCATAAAAATCCTTAACCATGTCAACATTGAAGAACAACCAAGCCTTATTCAAGCATACTAGGACAAACACATGGCACACTTTGTCATTGTCACTTAGATTATCAAGACACTTCATTCACTCACCTGTACACCTCCATGACATCACTATGACATCATCTAAAAATATATTAAAATATCCCCATTTTTCATTTATTCCAATAACCATCATATTGATGTCAACATGCATCATACATCTCACCTTCCTTCTCTCTCTTCAAGCACTCTAAAAATAGGAACTTTCTCCCCCTTTGACACAATGATAAAGTGGGCACCATCTGATCTTATGGACCTAAAAATAATACAAACAATATAAGACCATATTATAAAGATATTAAAAACTCTTCTTTACCTTGAGATTACCTCTTTTTTCCTTGACAATTACCTCTTTCTCTATGCCAACACTCTTCTTCAAGCTAGCACTACAACTAATGTAGAAATAACACACAAAACACTAAAATCTAATGGAACTAATAAAGAAAACATTTGAGAGGGAATCCCTCCAATATTTGTTCATCATTGAACCTTTTGAGCATCTTTAGTTCTTCACATACCATGAAGAACCACCACACATGATTCCTAGCCTTCTTTCCCAAACCACCTCTAGAAAAACTTCATGAACTTGTTGCTCCCCCTCAACCAAAAGACCTTATATTACTTCATAGAGAAATAAATAGCACCCAAACTTTGTCTTATATTATCAAATCTAACTTTTGATAATGGTTTTGTCATTATATTTTCAAGTCATTCTTTTTTAGGCACATATTCCAACTTAACACTTTTATTACTTGTTCTCTCAAGAAATGATAGTGCATAACATGATTCTTTGAGATACTAATTACACTAGTATTATCATAATAGATAGGACAAGGTCCATTTTTAATTACCTTATAATCTTCCAAAATTTGTTTCATCCATATGAATTGTGTGAAACAAGACACAATTGCTATATGCCTAGATTCTATAGTTGATAGAGACACTGAGGCTTGCTTCTTACTTAGCCAAGACACCAAGCATTCTCCCATGAAGAATACCCCACCACTAGTACTCCTCATATCATCCACACATCCTACCCAATCTACATTAGTATATGATTTCAAAGTGAATTTTATTCTTAGGATACCATAAACCATACTCTATGGTGCCTTTAAGATACCTCAAGATCCTTTTGACTGCTTTCAAGTGAGATTCTTTAGGATCAGCTTGAAACCTTCCTAAAAGACCAACTACTTGCATGATATCAGGCTTAAAAGTAGTAGATTAAGAATACTTACAATCATAGATCTATATCAAATTTTGATCAAATTTTAGTGAGTCATCTAGTTTAATTAACTTGCATCCTATGATCGCTAGAGTACCAATTGGTTTACAATCCATTATGTCAAACTTCTTTAGCATATCCTTGATGTATTTATCTTGTGAAATGAATATCCTTGCATCAATTTTATTAATCTACAATTTTAAGAAGAAATAAAGTTCTCCCAACATTGACATTTCAAATTTAGTCCTCATAGTATCTTCAAACTCTCTACTCATATTATCATTATCAGATCCAAAAACTATGTCATCAACATATACAACCACTATCAATTGATTATTTCCTTATATCTTAATGTATAAATTACTATCAACTATCCCCTTTTTAAAACCTTGACTCAAAAGATACTTATATAACCTATCATACCAATCTCTAGGAGCTTGTTTAAGACCATAAAGATCTTTCTTTAATTTACATACAAAATATTGATTATTGGACATGAAGTGTCCTTTATGAAACTCAATGTAGAGTTTTTCTTATAGGTTTCCATTTAATGATGTAGATTTCACATCAATTTGGTATACCTTAAATCCTCTGAAGCATGCACATGCCAAGAAGAGTGTAATTGTTTCCATTCTTGCCATAGAATCAAAATTCTCATCAAAATATATTCCTTCAACCTGATCATATCATTTACACACCAACATAGCTTTGTTCCTTATGACTTCTCCTTTCTCATTCATCTTTTTTTTTGAAAACCCACTTGGTACTTATCACATTTTTATCTTTTGGCCTAGTAACTAAATCCTATGTTTCATCTTTTACAATTATATCAAGTTATTCATCCATTACATCAATCCAAATTTCATCTTTTCTAGCTTCCATGAATTTTTTGGGTTCAATCATGGATAATAGAGTTGAGTCTTGTTTATTCTGATTGATTAACATTCTCTTTCTAGTCTACAAACTTATACTAACATTTCCAGTAACTTGAGAGATTGGATGATCTTTCTAAATTATTATAGATGAAACTTTAGAGTCTTGTCTTTCTTCCTCCTTTTCATCTTCATCATTTATTTTGATAGATAACTCATCATTTTTTGCAATAGAATTATGAATTGAGTCACTTACCTATAATTTTAACTTCTTGACTCTACATGTCTCATCTTCCCTTACATTTTAACTTCCAACAATATTATGAAGTCTCTTGTTAAAGAACCTACATGAAGTATTGATAGATGAGTAACCTAAAAATATTCCCTCATCAGACCTTGAATCAAATTTTCTAAGATTCTCTTCATCTCTTTTGGTGAATCACATGCTCTTAAACACTCTAAAATGTTTGACATTATCTGATATATTCTTCCATACCTCATAATGAGTCTTATCACCATTTACTCTAATTTGACACCTATTTAGGATGTAAATTGAAGTGTTAAGTACCTCTTCCCAATAATTATCTAATAGTTTAGAATCTTGAAGCATGGTTCTAATCATCTATTAAATAGTCTTATTCTTCATTTAAATAATACCATTATATTATGGTGTTCTAGTAGTAGAATATTGTCTCCTTATCCCTTGTTTTTCACAAAAATCATCAAATTTATGAGACTAAAAATCAAATCCTCTATTTGATCTTACACACTTGATTTTTTACCCTTTATCATTTTTTACAAGTGTTTTTAATTACATAAATTTTGCAAAAGCTTTTGATTTTTATTTAAGGAAAAATATCCAAATCATTCTAGTAAAATTATCAATGAGAAGGATGAAGTAGCTATTAACTTGAATATTTTGGGTTCTTATAGGTCCACATAGATCGGTGTAGATCAAATATAATGGCTTTGTAGTGGATAACTCTTTGGATTTGTATCTTCTTTTAGTTTGATTCCCATGAAGACATGCCTTGCAAAGAGATTGATAAATATTAGAAATTTTGGGCATATGCTTTACCAACCACTTTGAACTAATCTTTACCATATTATAAAAATTTATATGCCCAAGCCTTCTATGCCAAAGCCAAATTTATTCCAATTGACTCGTGAATGACTCCTCCTTCTTGGATTCATGGAATACATATATGTTATCTTTTTTATAAACATTTTCAACTAATCTACCAACCTTTCTTACTTCACATACATCATCATGAAAAGTTACAACATTTCCTTTCTTAAACATTTGGCTCACACTTAAAATATTATGCTTCAAACCCTTTACATATAAGACATTATCAGTCCTAGTGTAACCATTATCCAAACTCATAGTACCTTTGATGACTATGTTAGTAGATTTGTTGTCACCAAATCTTACTAAAATAGGGATGGTCTTCTTGAGAGAGATAAACTTGCTCTTGTCTCTTGTCATATGATTTGAGCATCCACTATCTATGAGCCATATATTGTTCCCATCTTTTTGAGTATGCAAGGATGATTGAATAAACATTGACTCTTGCTATGGTTAACCACTTGAATTCTACTTATTTTCTTCTTCATTCTTAGACTTAGTCTTCTTGAACCATTTGATGGTATCAATGACTTATATATCCTTTTTTCCAAAAAGATATTTTATAATTTTTGGCTATATGACCTTGTTGGTTACAATTATAGCATATAAGATTATTTTTAATCTCTAGAGAGAAAGAACAATCCCTATATCTATGACCAAAATGATTCCAAGAGAAGCAGTACCCATTATCTTGATCAAATTGCTCAAAATTTTCCTTCCTTTCTCTTGATCATTATTTGTCCATGAATTTTCATTCTTGACCTTTTTGGTGGATCTAAAATCCATTTTTTCCTTGGATAAGAGCACATTTGAGTAAGTCATGAATTTTTTTTCCAATTTTTCCTCCCTTTGGTTGAGACCTTTAACCATCATGACCTATAAATTCTTGACTATTGCTTTTATTTATTTCACTTGCATTTTTACATCATCCATGCTTGAATTGATGTTTGATAAAACACATACTAGTTTTTCTTGAAGACAATCCATAACCTCTTTATCAACCATTATACCATTGATCACCTTCAAGTAGTTAAACTTACAAGTGGGACCTAATTTGATACCAATTGTTAAATGTATAATCACTTGTGGGGGGGGGTGAATTAGTGAGCTTAAATATTTTAATTTTAAACCTAATCCTTTCAAAATATTAAATAATTAGCATATATCAAATTGAAAAAGAAAAATTAACAAGGGAGCTCATTCATTCAATGCATACATAAGATCAAACACACAACACATAGTTCTTGTGGGAAAACCTAATGGGGAATAAAACCTAATATTAATCCTGTAGCACATGTAATACTTGTCTTACAAGAGATTAAAAACAAGAGAGTGATCAAGTCCTTCTAACCATGATTTAGTGAAACATCAATTTCACAAAGAGAACTTTCCCCTGAGATGATCAAGTCCTTCTGAACACCTTTTGGTCAAGTACTTACCAAAAACCTTGGTTAAGTCCTTCTAATCTAAGGACTTTAGTGAAACACCTATTTCATAAGGAACACCTACCCCTAAGGAAGACCAAGTAACTCTGACCTCTTATGAGATGAACACCTCAACCTTTAAACTAATGTATTCAACACCTAATTATGGACCTTTGATAACATAACCTCTTTTGCTTCTTCATACACTCAATGCATTGGAAAAACACCTTCATACACTCTTCAATGCTTCTTCATACACTCAATGCATAGGTCTATGTTATTCTCTTAACACATACTCCACCAGTCTACACAAGCTTCCACTTTGAGCACCTACTCATAGGTCACTCATAATTATCTTCTCTCCAAAAAAAATCTAGAAACCAACTCATTTGGCTTCACCATTTATATATCTATAATGATTATCAAGATTAAAATATTTAATATCAGCCAAAACACATGCCTTCACCTTTAAGGCATCTAACATGGGTCACACTTAAGAACAACACACTTTCAAATAGGCCTAAGTCACCTTTTAGGTCCTATGATGACCCATTTACCTCTTTAACACTTATTCAAGAAAAATAAGAACCTAATAACACTTTCCAACTCATTTAACCATGACAGATGATCTATAGGTCCCACTTAAGTCCCAAAAGACATCACAATGACCTTTTACTTAAGCACAATTTACTCAAACAACATTCTATACAACAACCATTATGAGTGAACACATAGTTAGCTTCTACAAATTTATTCATACTATATATGATTAATAACCTTCATAATGCATGAATATTTTCCTCATATATTCTATAACATACTCCAATATCTATTTCACCTTTCAACATCGAGATATCAATAAGCACAACTCAAATAACCTTCTTGGGTTACTTATAGATCATACATGAAAACATAGTGAACTTTGAACATTCATAAATTTTATTGTACAAAATTTCAAATATTTAAATCTATATTTATAGATGAAACTTTTATTCCTCTATAAATTCTCTTTTTATACCATGAGCAAATTCTACTTGTATCAAAAGATATGTCCTAAAAACCAGACACTAGTCTTTCTTTTGTTAAATTCAAATATTTGAATTCAAATGGTCACAATTAGACTTGGTTACTTAAAATTCATCTCATGCTCTTTCATATTAGATAAAATACACACCATAAATATTTTTTTAAGTATCTCTACCTTTACCTTTCATCACTCATCTTTGGATCTTCATCTTGAAGATTTGACTTAATGTGCTTCATCGATCTCCTATACATAGATTGATATTTATCTATGTTAAAAATTGGACACCTTGAAATCATCTTGCTCAATATGAACCATTGATATGTGTGTGTGTGTGTGTGTGTGTGTGTGTGTGTGTGTGTGTGTGTGTGTGTGTGTGTGTGTGTGTGTGTGTGTGTGTGTGTGTGTGTGTGTGTGTGTGTGTGTGTGTGTGTGTGTGTGTGTGTGTGTGTGTGTGTGTGTGTGTGTGTGTGTGTGTGTGTGTGTGTGTGTGTGTGTGTGTGTGTTTGTGCGTGCGTGCGTGCGTGCGTGCATGTGTGTGTGTGTGTGTGTGTGTGTGCGTGTGTGTGTGTGTGTGTGTGTGTGTGTGTGTGTGTGTGTGTGTGTGTGTGTGTGTGTGTGTGTGTGTGTGTGTGTGTGTGTGTGTGTGTGTGTGTGTGTGTGTGTGTGTGTGTGTGTGAACATCCATTAACTGTTAGATCTTAAAATAAGCCTAATATTTACATCTTCTCAACATTAACCCTTGAACACTTGGCACCATCTCACTGCATCTTGACATATTAGAATAAACATGCTCTATTAATATGCTATAAGAATATCAATATTTAACTTCATTAAACATTAAACACTTTGAGCTATTTGACTTGCCATGTACTATATATCTAGATCTATGAACTCTCATGAATCATTAGATCTCCATTTGGTCCTAAACTTTAACTTCATGTAGATTTGGCTAAGTATGGTAACCATTGCAATATGCCTTAAAGGCCAAATTTTTACATACATATCTTTTTCCTCAATCAAATTCATATTCTCAAATTTTCACCATATAAACTAGGCATAATATTTAATAAACCCATATGACCATTTCTTCTTGAAACCTTCACACATGAGAGATATTACATTACCAAACTGATTTCTTGGCTCTAATTTTAACATAGATTTTTAACATAGGTGAGCTTAGATTGATTTCATTTCATAAATATTCGATGTGATGAAACACGGACCATTAGATCTGCCTTTGCAAATTGACTAAGTGTTAGAACTTAGTGCACTATTATTTGAGAGGCCAACTTTACACTCACATAACTTTTACTGCACTTAATCACATGTCCTAATATTTGAACCATGTGATCAAATTACATAGGAAAATCCATCCATATACCAATATCCTCCTAAAAACTTCACACATGCAAGATATAACACCATCAAAATACATACTTAGATTATTCTAACACAAAGCCAATTATGCCTAGATAAACATAATGAATAATTAGATGAATTCCACTCATTCACACAAGAAATACAATCATCCTTGACCTATGATAGGACCCCTTACATAACCTAAAATCACCATACTCATCCCTAAACATCCTTAACCATGTCAACACTGAATAATAGCCAATCCTTCTTCAAGCATACTAAGACAATCACATTTCACACTTAGATTATCAAGACACTTCATTCACTCACTTGGAAACCTCCATGATATCAATATGACATCATAAAAAACTCTCCAATATTAACTAACTATGAATATCCTTATATTTTCATGTTTTGGACACCTAGGTACTTCATAATGAGCATAATAAACAAAATATCCTTATACTCAGATCCATTATTTATACATTTAAAGTCTAACTTGAACTCAAAAGTCACAAATCATCCTTCAAGGGAAATGAGGATGACTCTTACCCTAGTTCCTATGCAACACTTAGCCCTATCATAGTGCAAGACCCAATAATCATGTGTACAAAGAGTATAATCATTAGGTAGGAATTTTTGGTCCTCTAATATTTCAACTATATGAATATTTAAGATGTCAATGAATCTTCTTTAGGGTTCCTATCTCTAGAACTTGGGAAGATAATAAACCCCTCCACCATGTGGGATGAATGAGAATGTATGTGAAAGTGTGTATGACCCAATATCATGTTGTGGATGAAGGAAGGAAAGAACTCATGGGAACCTAAAAGGATGTTTTCTAAGTTTTGGGTTGAGATAGGTGAGGACTTATAAAAATTCAAGAGACTATTTGTTCGGCTTCTTTTTCAAGGTCAGGAGTATGTTGAAATAATTAGGGCTCTATTTGGGCATAGGGAGTATGTCAGTGTGGTTAGGATTTTAACTTAGTAGAAGAGACACATAGGTATAGTTATATAACTTGTAATAATATAGATAAGATATGGGAAACAATATTTATTCCATCATTATATGGGTGAAGGATTGTAGGAATTCAATGAGTGACACTTTGGGGTCTTCCTCCTTTATGGTAGATGAAAGAGGTTTTTCTTGAGAATTCATAGGTAACTATGGGTTCCCAAGTTGATATCTATCATGTTGATAGTCATGATGCAATCTTATTCCCTAAGTAATAGGATGAGCTAGGGATGGGGATGACTTGGTTGACTGCCAATGGGGTTTGAGTGTGACAAGAAATTAGACCAAGTAGGGGTTAAAGGAGGACATATAATATATCTATAGGAATATCCCAAACATGTTAGGGACCTTTGAAAAAGTGTTATGGTCCTATCATGGTATGGTCTACCAACATACTCCAATGTGGTTCTAAAGTGACAAGATTGGAGCATGGGTTATGATTTGATTCTCTATGGTGGGCCCTTGGATGGCCTTGTAAATTAAAATTGAGATGGTTGTTATAGAGGGGAGATTATTTATTCATAGAAACTTATACCATACAAAGGTGTGGTAGGCTATCTATCCCCTCTTAGGGATACTAAACTTGAGGCCCAAAACATTCATAGGTCCTTACTTCTTGTGAATCAAATGGGAGAATTAGAGGTGTGTCCATCCTTCTCTAGATAATTGATGATTTTGGTGGTAGACATGGTGTAAATTAACACATTGGTGATTGGTTCTAAGTCAAAAACATTTTTGGTTATGGTTATGTCATTTTATTTTGATTTATATTTTAATAAGGCCTAGAGTATTTTCATCCCTTTCTTCAAGATGACTAATTTAGGATTTGAGGATCCAATAACATTGACCATGTGGGTTTTGTGACCCCATAGGTAGGTAAGTGATAATAAATATGTAACCTAGGTTGTTTGTGCATGGTAGGTTATAACATATCAAAGGGTTTAGGATCCCCTTGGGCTACAGAAACTCTCCCAAGGTGTAAGAAATAGATTTTCTAGAATAAGGTAGAAGGAATAGCCTTTATTTGATGTATCTAAGGTTTTCCCAATATCATGTTTTAATTGGTGTCCTTATATATGACATATAACTACATTAGTACCATCTTGAGACCCAAGGTGAATAGGAGTATGATAGTCTCGATGGAAGTAGATTTGAGATTATTAAGCCTCATAGAGTTTGCACATTATAGAATAGTTGGTTTCCATATAACCAAGTTTTTATAATAAAGAAAATGGGATGATTTTCACATATTCTCAATAATCAACCATGGTTCTCTTCATATAGTTGTTGTAGATATATAATTAGAGGAGCAAGGTTGGATATCCTTTCCTTACTAGTTTAGATTTAGGTATGAGGCTTCATAGATAAAATAAGTAGCAACATCTCATGAATCCTGACTAGATGAGAACATGTACAAATAAATGTGGTTAATCTAAGGTTAAAGGTGGGAGTGATTCTAGATAGATGTCCTAGTCATAGGGCATAAATAAAGGTTGATCTATGAGTAGGAAAGTTATTGATTGAATCTAGAAATTAAATGTGGGAGAATGTCTTGGTCAAGTCAAAGATTAGGTCATCATTTACCAAAATCTTGGGGACTATCTCTATTTAAAAGATTTTTGAGGGGTGGAGGACCATAGGTTTATACTCTCTAGTGTGAGTTATAGTGTTTGATTCCTCTTCAACTTCTAGTTTTATGACTCATATCATCCTAGTTTTACTTTTCACTCTCAATTGAGTAACTACATATGGGTTTATAATTCTTGAGGTTGAAACTTCAACATCATGAGTGCCTACCACCATATGTTGGTTGAATTTAATGGGGTACCTCTATAGGTTATTATATTTTTGAATTTTAGTAAGGTGTGTTTTTTGGTTGGGGAAATGGTTGTGATAATTATTTAGGTTCTATTTTTGGGGAGTAATGATACCATTCGAGGAGGTTTGGGTATTTACATTAGTGTTTCCTAAGAACATATCCATAAATGTTTGTCTTTGGTCCTCTAAGAGCCTTTGTATGAACTTATTATACTCTCTAAAACTTTGAGTACCATGACCCATGAATCTATGTAAGAGGCAATAGATCTTGGGATCATAATCCCTAGGTCTCATGTTTTATCCTTGTTACCCAAAACCCTATTGGTTGTTGCATGGGTAGTAGTTTTGGTTTTGGAAATTGGGATATTATTTGTTTTATTAGTACTGATTTGGTATTTCATTTTATGAGGTAGTGATCAGTTGAAATCAATCACATGAATGACATGAGGGGGATTTTAATTCCTAGCCCCTATGTTGTTAGTGTTATTGGTGTTATTTATGCATTGATATTGATTTTTATTTATAGGGTTTTTATTCTTGGTTTGATCAGTGATGTCATTGGTGGTAGCATTCTTATTTAGGTTCAATATTTTAGGACTTTATTTATTTGTGTTGTTTGGGTTTGAATTTTGAGATCCCCCATTGTTTTTGATTAGGGTGGTGATGTACTCATTGGCCCCATAAGTCCACTCCCCACTTTTAGAGTGTTGTGTGATCAATGCATAGTGCACTTTTGAGGGCCTTTGAACTTATGGGCCATGTTGTTAAAGTATGTCACAATTGTAGCGGGAGTAGGGTTAAAAGGTAGAGTCATACAAGGGTTGTTTTGATAATTATTAGAGGGAAAATAAGAATCCTAATAGGGTGAAGTGTAATATGATGGAAAGTATTTATTTGGATGGGTGGAATTTGAATACATGTGGAAGTAAGGAGGGTTTTTTAAAAATGTATTAAGTATGGTGATTTATCATTATGGGGTGTGTGTAGTTTGTGTGTAACTCAATGCTGCATAAGGTAGGATATAGCCTATGGGGGAATTATATGTAGGGGATCCTAGCTAGGAGTTGTGAATAACAATAGGTTTTTGGTTACTATATTATTTTTTAATGGTAAAGTGTACATGTACACACTCCTTGCATAAGTTTAGATAGGTATTTGATAAGATGAATCATTTTTGGAGGTATTAGAGTTGGGCATCATGTGAGTAAATATATTTCATAGGGGTTGGTAAGAGAGATGGTTTTTGGTGGTACATTCTCCCATGGTGGTGGGAGTACATAATTTTTTTGTTATGATATTGGGTAGGTTTTTGTTTAGATGGGAGAAGAAGAGGGATGAGTTGTTTTAGGGTGACTTGGGCCCATACCTTGACCTATAACTTATTTGTTATTCTATAGGTCATATATATGACCCACTATGGTGTTAATGAGTTGGTTTAGGTAGGAATTGGTATTGGGCCCATGGGTATCCATGACAAAAGGGATAGATGCATGAGACATGATGACATTAAAGGGTTGGTTTGAGGTGGCCCCCTTTGAGTAGTGCCTCTATATGATGGTCATTGGTTGGAGGTGTCTTGATTATTTTTGGGGATGTGGGTAACAACTTGCATCTAGTTAAACTTATCTTGTAAGTGATATATCCTCCCTACATAGTGATCATATTTGGTGATGTTTTCTAAATCTAGGCTTTCCAAGATAATGGATGACCTAGTGGCCACATAAGGAGTGAATGTGCATTTGCATGTGAGGGTCATGGTTTTTGGGTTAGGGTTATTACTTATGGTTTCAAATACATCACATATCTCTTAAATAAAACTATGTTCTTTTTTTGAGTCTTTGGAAAGGAGTAATCATAATATTGATATTATACATTATTGTTGAAAGTTGAATTATTCTAACTCATCAATGAGGGCTTGTTAGATATAATATGGCTTCTCTTTTACCCATTTAGGCTAATATATCCACTAATATATAATATAGACACATTTTGGGGGTATATGAATACCCAAAAAATAAATAGGAGGGAAGATGGAGAAAGGAAAGGATAAGGGGAAGAAAGGGTTGCACAAAGGATGAAGTCCTTCAAGTTAGGTTCACCAATTTGTATGAATGTAAATAACACGTGATAAAATATGCACTCAAATCCATAAGCTTTGGCTGAGGTAACCAATGTAATGAATGGGCTAGGGGTTTGGTTGATTATTTGGTGGAATGGGATTTGGGATAGGTGGTGGAAATGGGTTCTCGTGATGGAACAGAAAGACCAAATTAGAGTCTCAATGCTTGTTAAAATAATCAAGCTGTGTAAAAATAGATATCCAATATCCTTTAATCTATGATATCACAATAAATTAAAGTTTTTAGTCAATTATAAGTCTAGGGAAATGAAGGAGATCAGGTTGGATGACTCAAGGGAAAAGGTCTACTCTATTGGGTTGAATTTGCCTAGTTAATGCCATACACTAAGTATGAATGATATAAGACGAGGATATAGTCAAGGAGAAGAAGGAGATATGGATGAGAGGCTAGGGCCTATAAAATGTTGTATTGGCATTCTCTATTATGAGGGAGGATAATGATAGGTGGATTGGGGATATGTTCTTGCTCTTTTATTGTGGATAAATATTTTATGATGAGGTGAGGAATAGGAGTAGATCAAAATACCTCACATCTCAACTCAGTGCTAATGTCAGATTATGCAATGATGGTGGGATTGGGTACTCTAACTCTAGGGAATAGACCATGCCAAATAAGACTTGGTGTCTCAGGGAGGGTCATCCAATGAAGACTAGACAAAAGTTAGGGAAAATATATGAGCTTATTCAAGAAATGACTTGTAAGTGTGCTTGATGGAATGTTGAAGCAAGTATTGGTACATGGTGCTTGTGTAGATGGATAAGGATTATGTGCAATTTGAATGATTGTGTTGATTGGAAAGGATTTTTATATGGATTGTGTGTGTTAACAAGGCTTTTGACACTATTTTTGTTTGTTTTTGGGTATTTCTTGGTTTTGTATAAATAAATGATTGTTTAATGAAAAATGACATGATAAAAGTACAAGAATAGAAAATATAAAAGTAAATAAAATCAAAATTTTATTTTCTAAAAAATATTTTTCAATGTTTTTATTTCATGAAAAGGAGAGAAGTAATGTATGTTATTATGTAAGATGTTGATTTTTCCTAACTCTACTTGTATGTAAACTAGATGAGATGTTTGTGTTTGTTTTGATTTATTTGTATGCTATGAACTAAATTTATAAATTGAATATATGAATGAAAGTTATGTGAGAAGAGAATCTGATTTAAAACAATATAAATAAAATAGTTTCTATGGATTTTCTTATTTACAAACAAACTATACTATCTTTTCAACCTTTTTAATTTGTTACAAACAAAACCCCTTTTATTTTTAAATGGATTGATAATATGAAAAAAGAGATGAAATTTATGATTTTTATATTTTGGAAGAGTAAAATGATAGTGATTTTAACCCTTGAAAACAAATAAGATCACCAATCTACTACCTTTTTGTATGCACCTATGGTTGTTTATGTTTCTATATTTATTTAAGTGATTGTTTAGAGTGAAAGAGACTTACTTAGATATTGAAATATTAAGGTTATATCGGCTGGAAATAATTTAAATAATTTATAGTATCTTTTTCAAGTTAATTGACAAAATGTATTGCTAATTTGAAAGGAAAATAATATACTAAAATGCAAGTATAGATCAACACTAGCTATATTTTTATAGCAAAGACAAATGAAAAGGAAATATATATTTCACTATTAAATTTGTTTCTTTTTTTTAATATGAAAAACTAATCTAACACAACAAAAAATTAAACTTAATCTAATCTAATAAGAAACATAAATACTAGAAATCAAGATAACTCTAACTTGATTTTGGCATAAATCAACTGAAGTGCATGTGGTGTGTTGATAGAAGAATTCTTAGTATGCTATATCCATATGATATTGTATAAAATATATAAAATATCTAGATGGAGGATACATAAACTGTAGAACAACATGGGAAATTAGGAGACACAATCCACAAATGGAGAGTAGCTGAATTGAGGTTGGTTAATGTCTTAGCTTATAAACTCTAAGCTACTTTCACCAAGAAAACTAACTCAATTTAAACTATGTATTTTAATTGAAAATAATAGTGGATGAATCTTTTGGTAATTGTATCAAGTCCATGAATGTAAAATCTTCTCAAAAAAAACTTTTAATGTCAAAATTTGGATCTAAAATGAGGGCAAAATTGCCCTTGTTGTAGAAAGAGATGGGATCTTACATGGGGGATTTTAACTAAGTCCAATGGAAATTTAAAATTAAGAGGAAATAAAGAGTAATAAAAATATAAGAGGGAGTGAGTTTATCCTAATTGGAAGTGAACACAAGGTGATAAAAATAAGAAATACAATGCTAGTTATGCAAAATGGTGAAAACTAGATTCACATGAGCTAATTTTGGAAGGTGTTTAAGATATGATAAAATCACCAATTTATATAGGGGTAGTTATAGAACCATTACTTAAGGTGACCAAACCATCAATTAATATTAAAATACCACCATAATTTTAATATAAAACCACATCTTATCATCAAAACTGTCACCTAATTTACACAACTATTGTGGCATTTGTGTAAAGTAAGGGGTGATTACATAATAAATAAAGGTGGTTTCATTACATGGAGTATCATTTCTACCATATATGGTCATATTTTGAAACATGGTCAAAATAGCTAGGAAAGTAAGAACCAAGGGGACCAAAATGGTGAAGGGAGGAATATGGAATCATAGGGAAGGAATAAAGCTAGAGAGTTCCCTATGGAGAATGAAATAAGAGGTCATTGTATCATCATAGAATTTATATCATAAATGTCACATTGTGTAAATTTTGGGTTCAACAATTTTTATGCACATGAATAATATAATGCCCAAAATTTCACCACAATAAACCTATAAAACATTACTTTTTTCTTTGTGCAACACTAAATCTACACAATTCTAAATGCTTCAACCAATTCACACAACCATAATAATCAATGAATGGACTATACACATATTATAAATTCAAATATACAAGCACAAAAAACTTCTAAGGTTCAAAAGCACACTTAAGGTATGTTGCATACACCAAAGGTACTCACCTTCAGTCTCATAATACAATATGCATAAGTGAGTACAATAAGATATATGCAACTAAACCATGTCAACTAAAAAAAATGGTGTGAAAGGATAAAATTTACATAGCTACCAATAATATATCAAGCATATCTAAGCTAATGATATAAAAAACAAAATAATGTCTCTAATAAAATGAAATGTGATGCATCAATGTTTTATTAACACAATATTTATACAATGCACACTTACAAGAAAATTAATGATACTTAAGCAACCAAGCCCATAAATCCTCTCAAAATATAACCAAATGACCATTATAATCATTATTAAACTAGTCAAGGCAAAACTACTCATGTTGAGGTAGAATTACTTAAACATGGTGCACGTAGGCTTAACTAGCTCACCGTTTAGCCAATTTACAAATTCATTAAATCACCTAGTAAATGATGATGAATAAAATATATAGAATAAAATATAAGTAATTATGACACTTATTATCAATTATATTAGATATAAGCTACCATTAAGAACCCATTGAATGAATCTCAAGAAGTTAAAATGCTAAAATAACTTAGTGTTCCAAATAGGTTTTGGTAAAGAAAAATAGTTATGCCCAATAATTTTATGAATACGCTGGGTTCAAAATTGAGCCACTAAAAATAGTAAAAACATATATAATCAATAAAACAAAATTTTAAAACTTTAAATATAAAATCAATCACTATAAAAATTTGGTTTTACTTAATGACTTCTCTAGATATTTTTGGCAAGTTCATTTTTTAATGACTCTGCAAGATGCAAAAGAACATCAAGTGCATAAAATTTACAATTGTCTCCCAAAATGGACCCACAAAAATACATTATAATTATTTATAATAATAATATTTTTGGATTATAATTTTCATAAGATAAGGTTATAGCTTACAAGTTTCCGTTTCTAACAATCTCAAGTTCATATATTAATTTGAGCCCATTTCTAAACTGATTTGGTTTGATTTTCAATAGAAAACTCATAATATAAACTTGAACTAAAGATTATAAAAATAAATGTAATCATATAAACATCAATCAACCTATCCCAGTGGACAATATAACTATCAACATGCTTCATGTGATTTACAAGAAGTATCAAATTCAAATGCACCTTACTAGAAAGGTTTCACATGAGTTAGATTAATATACCATAGTCAACCTATCAAACTAGATTTCCAAAACACTTAAGATACGAAATTCAACTTAGTCACTTGAATAAATCTAAAATTTATTATTGGGTTGGATAATTTTCTTAGTAAAATTAGCCTTAAATTAATTTTAAAGATTCACAACATGGTTTAACTAATGTCAAAAATCTACTCACTCAAATTACCCAATCATAAAAGATGTCTTAAAAAAAGAATTAATCATGGAGACACTTTTTGCAAGGGGAAATCTTTAAATAACAAGTGATAACCACATCTCTAGTATCCATACAATTTTAGGCAATCAAGTTTTGGTTTCCTAAAATTTAAATCAAGGAGGTCCTTCTCCAAATGGATTCAAACTAATAATGATTTGCAAAATATAATTACTACCAAAACCTCATGTATTTTATTACAAAATAAAGGCGACAAGATACATTATTATCCCAATGAGTCTTATAAAATAAAATAGATAGAGATGGTCACTAATTTCATATGTTAATAGAACTAAATGTTTCATGGTCTATCCTCATAAACATAATACCATTATCCAATAACTAGTAACAAAGGTTGTTACCAATATTATTTAAGATATAAACAATACATAATCCTTCTAAGAATAAGATATAACACATAATTTATCTTATAACTTATATTCCTTTCTTATTATTATGAAAATACAAAAAATTTAGAAACACAACTTGTAGATAACTAAAATAATCAAGATCACAACAACATCTGACATAAATGAAATGGTAAGATGTATTCAAGGTTTATGGATCCCATTTCATGAAGATCAATACACATAAGGTTTCATGCCATTGAAAAAAAAATGTTTCAAGTATGTACAAGGACATTTTAAAGGGTACTTTACATAATGTTTCAAAACTAAATAACATTCCAATAATAGGGAATTCATTATGCACTTATCTCTTTTAGAGAATATCAATTAATAATTATACATAAAAAAATATAAATCAAAGACATGTAAGAATATCTATAATCTATTATTTTAAAGGTTTTATATCCCTATATGACTTGAAAAACAATAAGTACATCAACTTACACTCGTAAGTATAATCCTTCCATAACCCATCAGGTTATTCAACACAATAGACATGTAAAATTGAATGCAAAAATTTAATGGATGTCCAAACCAATAAAATATAAGTGGTACTAATATAGTAAATATCAAGCATAAATTTAGATCATAGTACATATTTTTAGTTAATATAAGAATTAGACACAAAGAAACTATATATAAGCATTCATTCATTAAATACTATGAGAAACAACCACTTCGACTCATATGGCTATCATAACAAATTGGCTCAAGAATGAATAGTTACGAGTAAAAAGAAAACACTGAATTCTGAAATTGATGAGATTTTGTACCATAAGTAAAATTAATATTAAATGGATCAAACACACACACACACATGTATGTATATATAGATACATACCTACCTACCTACCTACCTACACACACACACACATATGTACACATATGTGTGTGTGTATACATACATACATACATACATACATACACACACACATACACACACACACACACACACACACACACACACACACACACACACACACACACACACACACACACACACACACATGTACACATATGTGTGTGTGTACATACATACATACATACATACATACATATATATATATATATATACATATATATATATATATATATATATATACATATATATGTATATATATATATGTATATATATATATATATGTATATATATATATATATATATATGTATATATATATATATATATATATGTATATATATATATATATATGTATATATGTATATATATATATGTATATATATATATATATACATATATATATATACATATATATATATATACATATATATATATATATATATATATACATATATATATATATATATACATATATATATATATATATATATATATATATATATATATATATATATAGACACACACACACACACACACACACACACAAGAGACACACCTTAAACACAAATAAAATTATAATTGCACTCATATATGTCAAAAACAATAATTTTGACTATATGGAAGTAACATACAATTATTGTCTTTGTTATATAACAAGAGAAGGGAATTGACATGTTGTACGATTAAAAAAGTGTAATTAAATTCAATCTTTTATCAATAATATTCCAATTACCAAGCAAGGGAAATTATTCAAGGGAGTAAATACACTCATAAAAATAAATACAAACATCTACATCTGAGCATCTACTTATACAGATTGACATAATACAATTTAAATTTTACTAGCATAAAATAGGCATAGATTCAACATAGTATCCATTCCATTTTATGTTCTAAGTTCTAATAATTTAGCCAATCCTTAGGTACACCAAGATCCATATCAATAGCTAATAAAAACCACCATAATGTCCATCCATCTCCAAATCATTATACAAATAAAAAAAGTACACAAGATAAAAAGAGAATTCACTATAATTGAGGTGTACAGAGATAAGACAAATAACAAAAGGAAGTATTTAATAACCAATTCTAGGTAATTTATTCATAAAATTCAAAAATAAAAATAGAAAATGTGACACAATACAAGATCTAAATAACATTTTCACAATTTTACATTGTCTTGGGAGAAATAAGAGTTTTTAAATAGTGCAAGAACATGTGGAGTTGAATATTAAATTAGAGTTTCTAATTTTGACTTAGTAAAATAAATTGCTACAACTATAGAGAAATAATGGTTTGTTTTTTAACACAATGCTCACATGAAATAAAGTAATGATTAGGAAAAAACTAAGTTAATTCTCAATCTTGGTGCTATAACACAAATATTAAAACTACACTAGATACCTGAAGGCAAGAGATAATTATCAAATGCTATACTAACAACTCAGAACAAAGGTACCATACATATCACTGAGAAAAGAATTAATTTTGATCAAAATAACACCACATAAACACCATGCTCTTAGAAACTTTTTTTTGTTCTAGGCACAAAGGTGATGATGCCCCACACAAGGTGAACTAAATTCTAATTATCATTGTTGATTGGCTCAATGAAGTCTCTTTCAAATGAAAAAAATTATTCTCTACAACTAATCAGGAGTTAAATAGAGAGACCAAGAATCCCACTAAGATAGCATATCTATTGAACTATTAAAACATTTATAAACATTCATATAAAGTTAATTGATTGAATAATCTCATGAAATTTATGGAAAAATATCACTTACCTAGTAAAAATCAGAACTTGAAATCTTTTTTCATGCTACACCTACACCCCATATCTCCCCTAGCCTCCTCCATTTAGCCTCTTACATCAAAGTTTTATTCCCTCCAAGAGTCCTCATTTTCCACAATAATTTTGGTTTCATATTTCCTATCTTTCACCAATTTGAATGGAAAATAAGAGAATTTAATCAAGTCTATTTTTATTCATTTTTTTATTTTTTATTTACTCTAATTGGAAAGTCCATCCCAAAAACATTATTATCCACTACCTAACATCCATAATGGCACCATTTATGACTACTACATAAAAAACACAAAAGCATCCTCCACTCAAGATGCCTTTATTTTTTGATGGTGGCATCCCATACGAGCACACCTTATTATGTCCAAGACACTCCACTCAAAATGCTGACTAACTGACTTAATAACCATAACTCCTTTATAAATAAATAGTCTCCAAAAAATCATTTAATTCCTATGAAATGAAAATTTATGCCCCACTTTGGTCTATTTCAATTTTGATTTAAATTACAAAGACAAATAATAGAATGAAACTAATATAATGATATGCAAGAAAAAATCAAAACTAGATATATTTTTATAACGAAGATAAATGAAAAGGAATATATATATTTCACTATAAAACTTGATTATTTTTATTAATATGAAAAAATTATCTAACACAATAAAAAAATACACTAAATATAATATAATAAATAAAACAAAAACTAAAAATCAAGAGAACTCCAACCTGATTCTATAATAAATCAGTTGAAGTGCATATGATGTATTGATAGAATAATACACACTATGATAGCTATATATGCTCTTGGATAAATTATGTAAAATCTCTAGCTAGAGGATACACGAACTTTAAAACAACATGGGAAAGCAGGAGACATAATCCATAAATACAGAGTAGTTTAACTGAGGGTGGCTAATGTCTTGGATTACAAAGTCTAAGTTGCTTTTACCAAAAACACTTATTCACTTGCCACTATGTAGTCAAATAAAAAATAATAGAGGATAAATATTTTGTAAATTATATCAAGATTTTGGTTGTAAAATATTCTCAATAGTAACTTCAAATGATAATTTTTGGATCTGAAATAAGGCCAAAATTATCCTTCTTGTAGAAAGAGATGGGAGATTTCATGGAGGATTTAAAATAATTCCAATGGTGAGTTCAATGTAAGATTAACTAAAGATGAATAAAATTATAAGAGAGAGTGGGTTTGGCCTAATTAGAGTTTAACACAAGGTGATAAAAATAAGAAATACGATCTTAGTTATGCAAAATGCATGAAAATTGGAGTCATAGGAGTTAATTTTGGAAGGTGTTTCAACTATGACAAAAGCATCAATTTATGCAAGGGAAGTTAAAAAATCAATTATTAAGATGACAAAACCACCACTAAATATTACAATACCACCACAATTTTAATATAAAAATTCCTCTTATCATCAAAACTACCACCTAATTTATACAACTGCCATGATAGTTGTGTAAAGTAAGGGGCAATTGCATAACAAAGAAGGGAGTTTTTTATACCTTGATCTATGATTCTACCATCTATGGTTAGTTTTTGAAAAAGGTAAAAAATATCTAAGAAATTAAAAACCAAAGGGACCAAAAGGGGTCAAGTGAGGATTAGGGAGACATAGAGAAAGAATAGAGCTAGATAGTTCCCTGTGGAGTATTAAATAAGAGGTCATTACATCATCATCATATTTGTATTAGAAGTATTACACCATGTAAATTTTGGGTTAACCAATTTGTATGCACATGAATAACACATGCTAAAATTTTCACTCAACTCCCTGAGGTCTAGCTGAGATAGTTGATGTAATGGATGGGCTAGGGTTTGTATGATTATTTGGTAGAATGAGATTTGGGATAAGTGGTGTCAATGGTTTCTCATGATGAAAGAAAAATACCTCATTATCATTTATATGTTCATCAAGAGCATAAATATATGCATAAATAGAGATCTGAAATCCTTTATTTATATCACTAGAAGTTAAATTTATTAGTTATTTCTAAGTTCTTGGAAATGAGCAAAATTGGGTTATATGACTTATGGGAAAAGGTCTACTCTATTAGGTTGACTCTATCAAATCAATGTCATACACTTAGGTAAATGATATCAGATGAGGCTAGTCCTAAGGATAATAAAGAGATGTGGATGAGAGGATAATATTTGATAATTTTGTATTTATATCCTTTGTTCTAAGGGAGGACAATGATAGGTGCATCAGGGATGCATTATTACTCTTTTAGTGTGGCTAAAGAATATACAATGAGGTGAGGAATGGGAGTGGATCAAAAGACCTCACATCTCAACTCAGTGCTAATGTTGGACTATGAAATTATGGTGGGATTGGGTGATCTAACTCTAGGGAATAGACCATGCTAGAAAAAACTTGGTGTCTTAATGAGGGTCATCTAAATAAGACTAAGCAAAATTTAGGGAAAAGCATATGAGCTTATTCAAGAAATGACTTCTAAAGTGTGTTTGTTGGAATGTTAAGGCAAGGCTTGGTATATGGTGCTTGTGCAGATGAACAAGGCTTATGTGGGATGTGGTTTCTTTCATGGATCAGCAAGGATCTTAATATGGCTTGCATGTGTTAGCAAGGATTTTGACACTATTTTTGTTTATTTTTTTACGTTTTTTGGTTTTGTAGGAATAAATGCTTGTTTGATAAAAAATGAAATGTTGAAAGTAAAATAATAGTGAATATGAAATTAAATTAAATTAAATTAAAACTCTTATATATCCTTTTTAATTTTTTCAATACATGAAAATAAGGAGAGAAGGAACCTATGCTATTATGCAAGATGCCAATTTTTCCTAGCTCTACTTGTATGCATAATAAATGAGATGTTTTTTTTTTGTATAAAATTAACTCAATGTATAAATTGAATATATTCATGAAAGTGATATGAGAAGAGAATCTAATTTAAAATATCATAAATAAAACACTATATATGGAATTTATTGTTCACAAACAAAGTAGACTAGATTTTTAACCTTTATAATTTACGACAAACAAAACCCATTTTATTTTTAATGGATTAATAAGATGAAATAAATAGATGAAATTTATGTTTTTTTTGGAATAGGAAAATTAGGGTGATTTTAACCTTTTAAAAACAAATAAGATCACCAATCTACTACCTTTGTTATGTACCTACAGTTGTCTATGTTTCTATGTTTGTCTAGGTGATTGTTTAGAGTGTAAGAGACTTGCTTAGATATTGAAAGAGAAAGGCTTCCTTAGATATAAATAATTTAAAAATTTTATAGGATATTTTTTTTTATCATGATTGATAAAATTTATTATTAATTTTTAAGGAAACTAATCTACTGAAATGCAAGCATAAATCAAAACTACCTATATTTTTGTAGTAAAGGCAAATGAATAAGAACACATCTCTTTCACTATCATTTTTTTAATATTTTTATTAGTATGGAAAAATAATCTAATATAATGGAAAAATACACTAAATCTAATCTAATAAAAAAAACAAATACTAGAAATCAAGAGAACTTCAACTTGATTTTGGCATAAATTAGTTGAAGTACATGTGGTGTGTTGATAAAATGATCCTCAGTATGTTAGATATATATGCTCTTGTATAAATTATATAATATCTCTACATGGAGGATACAAAAACTTTGGAACAAGATGAGAAAGGGGGAGACATAATCCAAAAAATGAGAGTAGTTAAATGGATGCTTATTTGTTAAAACATTAGATAATGGCTTATCTATAAATCATCTGTACACTAATACACATGAATTAAAACCTCCATATTCTTCCCAGATTTTAAATCAATCATTGGGAGTATTTGTCATCCAAGTTTAAAACACACCAATATTTTTATAACATTTAATTCTAAGTGGTCTTAATTGATCATTAGCCTTAGTATTAATTAAATCAACAATAATATATTATTTATTATCATGAGGTTTCCACCTCATGGTAATAAATAATATATTTTTGTTTATTTAATTAATACTAAGGCTAAGGGTCAATTATTCCCACTTATAATTAAATGTTCTAACAAACTCGGTGTGTTTTAAACTTGGCTGATAACTGCTCCCAATGATTAATTCAAAATTTGGGAAGAATATGGAGGTTTTAATTCATGTGTATTAGTGTATAGATGATTTATGGTGGAGATGATGCTTCCTTGTTAAATAATGGATAATGGATTATATATAAATCATCTATATTATAATACACATGAATTAAAACCTCCATATTATTCCTAAATTTCAAAACAATCATTGGGAGTAGTTATCAACCAAGTATAAAACACACCAAGCTTGTTAGAACATTTAATTCTAAGTGAGCTTAATTGACCCTTATCCTTAATATTAATTAAATAAATAATAATATATTATTTATTATCATGAGGTTTCCACCTCATGGTCGTAAATGATATATTATTATTTATTTAACTAATGTTAAGGCTAAGGGTTGTTTAATCCCACTTAGAATTAAATGTTCTAACAAGATTGGTGTGTTTTAGACTTAGATGATAACTACTGCCAATGTTTGATTTGAAATTTGGGAAAAATATGGGTGTTTTAATTCATGTGTATTAGAGTATAGATTATTTATAGATAAATTATGGATGGATAATAAGTCTACACTTGATTTGTATTTATATGCATCTATTTTGGTAATTTATCATGGTTTTGACATTCTAGGAAGATGGGCTGACTCATGGGATTTATTTGATTTTGAATTTTGATTGGTAATATTGAGATAGTAGAAACTAAATTTGGTGTTCTTGTTTAGGAGATAAGAATAATGATATGATGATCTAGAGATGTCTGAGTATGATAGTTTACTAGTTTGACATATATTTGAAGAATTATTGATATGAATAATTAAAAAATGAAAGGATTGAACCCATATATAAAATGTGATTTGTGATAATGGAAAATATGAGGCATAAATGTGCAGACAAGTCATGTAGGATGAAGATGGGTCAAAATTGACATTTCCAAGTGTCTAATGCCATATTTTAGTGTCTAAAACTCCCCTCCTTTTAATCTAGTATTTAAATTAGATAAAAATAATATAAAAAGTATAAATATATACATGAGTGTGTATAACACACTATTTATTTAGGAGAAGGCTCCAAATGTATAATTTTTCTCCATGTAAACCGATAGTGAACATGTAATAGTCAATGTCCATAAGTAAAATTTAAAATATGAACTATAATTTAAATTTGAAAATATTTTAGAATAAGGAATGATTACACATATATGTGCACAAAAAAATGTTGACCTATAAATTTATTAGAGATGATGCTTCCTGTTAAAGCATTGGATAATGGTTATTCTTGTTGAATAATTAGATAATAGGGAGTGATCAAATCCCAATTTTGTATAAATATGCAAGACCATGGGTTGGGAATATAATTGACCCAACCCTTATAAATAGGGAGTAGTTCTGATGCCATTGAGAATCATCGAACCTAAACTACACTAACTCAAATAACTAGTCTGGAACCTTAATATGGTAATGTGGGGGTCACATAATGGGTGTGTTATGATTAATGCCAAAGTATTTTAGTATCACTAAACCTCAAGGTAATGATGAATCAACTATTATAGATAGGATTAAAACTTTAATGGTTAACACTAATTAGTGCCATTAAATTATTTTTACAAATAAATGACTATATAGTACTCACTAAAAAATGTGTATATGGGCATGAACCCATATCATGCTTCACTGAATCTATGTTAACATATATTTGAAATATTATATATGCATGAACTAATATCATGCCCCACTAAATCTATGGTAGTTAATATTTGAAATATCATATATGTGCATAAAATATTATGATGCCTTATTAAATATGTGCCACCTAATAAATAATTTTATGCATATATATGTTAAAATATGAGAACATGTATCTCAAATGTATATATATTTAAAACTATTACATTTTTACCCACCTTAACTATGTGCACCTACACAAAATATGTACTAAACTATATATATATATATATATATATATATATATATATATATATATATATATATATATATCTTAATTCATATCTATAAAGTGAGTACATATGCATGGCATATTATCCCTAGATTTTGTATCAATGTGTGAACATATGTCTCATATGTAAACTTGAATATAATATTTGAACCATTATGAACTCTGTAAATCTTGTAATTTATTCACAAAATCTTATTTTTATTCTCATGGAGGTTTATGTATCTATGATAAGCCCACTAATATGACACCCTTTTTAGGTGAGGGATGCATCATGTAAATCATTCATCTCAAAATAAAGAGTTAATTGTATCATATCATGTATAAATATATAATCATGTATAGTCATGTCAAAATGTAGAGAATATGTCATCATAGTAATGCATATGTATATGAGGTATATATGTCACATATGCAATGTAAGGCATATAAGTGTCATGTCAAAATAGATGAATCAATAAGGTACACAATATTAACCATAAAATATGCAATAAATGAATAGGATTAGGCAATAAATAGGTGCATGATATATATCATAACACCACACAAAAATGGATAGGTGAGTGATATGGATCACAACACCCACACACTTATTAATCTCAATAATATCAACAAGCTTAGTAGACAATCATAGATTGATACAACCATAAGCATGCATTGTCACACCTATGGCCAATGGCCACAATCAAGGGATGTGAAGATGATTAAAACAAGGGATAAAGTAATGTCACATAATAAAATACAAGGCCATAATAAAGTGACATAAATATGTAAAAAAACAAGTGGAAAATTAATTTAGCATCAAACAATGCCAAGGACCACAATCAAGGGACATAAATATGTTTCAAACAAGGCCAAGGGACCACACACCATGAAAAGTCAATGTATATAGTATCATGCAAGAGTGTCAACATCAATGAACCATATTTAAATGAAAACTAGTCTACACTATCCATGTATATCAATGTCACATCATGATAAAGTAGCATATCCATGTAGCATTGTGTAATACATGAGTAACTATAAATACATATGTAAGTAATATAGATAGCTTAACATGGTAAAATTCCATTATAATATATAACATGTGATAATGTGAGTTATGAATAATATTCCTCTAGCATTGGCATGGCCACTAAGTATAGGAGAGTCTAACATTAGTGTGCCCATGTATAATATATATGTCTTGAATCATAGTCATAAACCATGAAATCCATGTATATATAAAACAATATATTATATATCAAACACTTCATACATAAAATAAGTAAATAGTGTAACATGTGATATTTTCATGAACAAATCTTTATTTTTTATTTTTTAAATTTTGTGAATGTTTTAAAATTTTATAATTGTTTGATTTTTAACAATTTTAATTATATCTTGAAATTATAAAAGGTACTAAGAAATTATTCCATAAATGGGATAGTCATTGGGAGTGTCTATATCATATGGTTCAATGGCCACATTCTATGGGTGAAAAGTAACTAGTGTGGGTGTGTTTTACTTCAATAAGGAATTGTACATTGTAATTTAACTAGTAGCATCACTAATAATCTCATGTATATGATTATTAAAAATAGAATGTATATGTGTCCATTTTGTACTAGGATAATATCTTACTACATTTGTTTGATGTGGAACATGATGAAATCTCTATCATGTTATCTTAGTGCATGATATAAAATATGGTTGACTATATGATTATTAAATGACTCTTTGATGTGATAACCATGGGAAAACTATATTCATAGGAGAATTAGATACTATCCTCTATGATGAGTGTATAGATAAATGCTACATATATACAATAACTAAAATTTAAAAATACTCTTAAATAGGTGTAATAACCAATTATGGTGGTTTGGGATTTGAGAAGGAGATATCTATGGCTAAGTATTCATATCAGTTTTATAAAACCATGACTAATTTTTTACAGTGTATATACTTGATACATTGATGCACTATATATCATACTACCTAGAACATCTGTATCCAAGGGTGTCATAACAACATGTTAAAGACCACACTACATTGTATAACTAATAACTAGGTTATCACTATCACAGATTCCATTTGAATATGTATCAAAATTCATCCAATAGTGTTTTGTGTCTTTACATTAAATACCTTAACTAATTTTTTAGTATCTTTCAAATTCTATTATGTGTATCCAAGAGAGTGGATAAGTGTCATTATGTAAACATTTTGGCTTGATCAATTTCAAACCATGACACTATGTATGGGTGTCTTGTTGATATGGGATTGCATGTAAATATTTGGAGATCCAATTTTTTATGGATTATATCACTATCATCAACTATAATCATAATATGATGCGGTGATATACCTATAAGTGTACAAAAAATACAATCCACTAGGTCACCATATGTTTTAGGATGAGGATACACATTGCATGTATAATTTAGATTATATGTTTCATCATTCTTGTTATCTCATGTGTTTGAAATGGGTCATTAAATATTTTAATTTCACGTGTCCCATTTAATTGTATTATAGTTTCCTTTTTAGGTGTTCTTAACTCAATAGTGTTATCATCAATAAGATATTATATCTTATATCTTAACTTGAATCACTTATTTGATTAATGTTCATTAATTCAATTATAATCATAATATGCATTGATATAATAATTATCAGGTGTATAACTACTCACATCAAACTCTTATGGTGGAATAAGAGAGATGAGGTTTCACTCAAATAAATTTTGTAAAAACATATGAGGAGGTGGTGGAAATCATGAAAACTACCTCCTCTATGGAGTGGATAAGATAAGTCAATTTGTAGATAAGATGAATTGTAGGTAGTGATATCATATTAACCATTTTGTTGTACTATTTTTTTTTAAATTTTTTTATAACCTTAAAACTTGGTTTTATCTACAACTCGATGCATAATTGAGTTTTTTCAAAAGCTATGAGCTCAACTTCTCAATCTCTCACTGTATAGCATAATTCATCAAAAGGATTTAATTTATTGAATACTATTGACTCATGGAGTGGTGAAAGAAATTTTTTATTTAATATTCATTGTAAATATTTGTATACAAGATGATTGGTTAACTTAGTTAGAATGGTTTTATACCAAAGTACATAATTATTGATTGGCTCATTGGACCCTTGATTAAGTCTAGAAATTCACATATAATTTAGTTTTTCATTAGTTTTTATGGAAAAGTGTGAAAAAAATTATCTTAAAAATGGTTTAATGCCTTTATTTATTTTAGGTTGAGGTCATATAACCATCACAAATCATAGTATTTGAAACTTTTCAAAAACAACTTAGTCAAGAATCAATCATTAGATGTGTAATCCAAGCATGTTGAATGGAATTATTTAAGGTATTATTCAAGATCACCTAGGCCATATTATATTCAAATATTAGGATATAAAAAAACTATAGGTAATGGATTGGATAGAATATCTAGGGCTAATGTATAATGGAAAAAATAATGAAAATCCAGTGAATGACCAGATCTAAAAGTACCTTACTCTAACACCTTAGCCTATAGGTATAAAAGAATACATTTAAGGGAATATGTAGTAGGTGAGGTTGGTGATGTAATATAAATAGTAATTTTAGAATGTGAATAAGTTAGATATGTATTAATAATCATGGAAATATATGGGAAGCCTTGTTTTTCCCTTGCACCTTAGGTGAACATCACATGTGCGACCATAGTTGTAAAAATAGTAGTGGTTTGGATACCTATGGTTGGATTGGTATCTTGAAAAGATTATTTGACAATAGTAATGGTATCTTATTATTTTTATTTATATAAAAAAACCTTAGCTTTATATGTAGCCTTATATGTTATGATTATTTTACCACTTTATCAACTTTGTAAGGATTTTGATGAAGTCCATGGATATATTTGGACAAGGCTTTAAATTGGTAAAAATATACCCCATTAAGTTCATTAGGATCAATAATATTTTGGTATTCATTAATATATTTATTATAATGATTATTTTATTATCATGTTCTAAATTTGACATTTTAATATAATCATCTATTTGTACATATTCATGAAAACTTGCATCATCAAAATAAGAAGAAACATTCATCATGTTATTTTTTTCCATTTTCAATGAAACCAAATGAGTGTTATTAAGATCTACATGGACCCCATTTAATATAATATTGTGCCTTACAGGGATAAGGGGACTATACTTATTATATGCCATATGATGAAATCATGAAAGTATGCATAAGCTAGGGCCCAAGTTGAAATATATTTATCATCTTTTGTGTATCGAAATCATAAATCAAAATTAAAACCATAAAATAAAAATATGAAACCCTTATAAATAAGGGTGAAACCCTCAAGGATACCTAGGGTTCGGGAATGGTCAAGAAGCATATGGGTTCACCAATATAATTTACCATAAATTAGATTATTTAATTAATATAATTAAGATAGAACCTACTGTAATGATTTTTATCATAAAGTGTGTTAATAAAACATATATTTGAATTTAGAATATTGAAATTGATTGGCATGTAAGTTTATAAATATGAAAATTAAAATAAAGGATAATATACTTAATGGTTCATTATACTAGACAAAGGTAGGTGGAAAGATGGAAGTACGAATCTGGGTCACTTGATGTAGGTTATGGATATTTGTGCTTACCCATATATTAATGTAACTCCTAGGTTAATAACGTCCACCACTATGTTTTGATATAGATAGTTATATCCTTGGATATTTTTCTTATACATTTGATACAAGTAAGTTCATTTGTCTTTGTT
The DNA here is from genome assembly GCA_037957365.1 of Torreya grandis. NCBI lineage: Eukaryota > Viridiplantae > Streptophyta > Pinopsida > Cupressales > Taxaceae > Torreya > Torreya grandis. Next base: position 3,423,929 of record JARHVA010000179.1, read on the forward strand.
TTATATCTGCATCTAATATCAAAGTCTAATCATATGCATGACACCTGAAAATGTATATCCTTTATCCAAAACCTAAGGACCACTTGTGAGGTGAATATACCTATAAAAATGTGGGAAGTGTAATGTCTTGAGTTGACCCTAATCATCCTCATTGATAATCAATTGCTACCTATATATCCAATACAATGAAGATGTGAATTAAATCACTCATAGTTATTCCCCTTAGTGTGAATGTGTAATTTTTATTATCTTATATATTAATACACATAATGATATAATTTTTAATGCATGAAAATGTTCACTCTTTACTTGGATTTATATGATTTAGAATCAAATGAAGACTACTTGTTATTTATTTTCAATTTAGGAAGAATAGGGTAGTTTATTTCAATGTGATAGTATATAGATGCTTGATAGATAAGTTATATATGGATAGTAAGTATTAATATTATTTGTATTTATATTATTACATATATTTAATTTATAATATCTTTGACATGCTAGGAAGATGGGATGATCCATAGGAATGATTTTATTTTGAAACTTGATTGTTTTTGGACAAAGGATAAAATCTTTAGATTTGGTTGGTAATGTATGGACACTACCAATGATTGTATAAAATGTTATTTTTTGGGAGACATTAAAACTTATTTGATGATATGATATGTATGACTATCATAATTTCTTAGTTTGACATAGATTGGGATAATTCTTGAGGTGACTAAAAATATATTGGAAGAATTAGACCCATAGATAGCATGTTGATGTGAGAGAATGGTGAATAAGAGGCATATATTTGTGCAAAAGTCATGTATGTTAAAGTTAGGTCAAAAATTAAATTTATAAATTTCTAATACAAGACATTAATGTCTATATTAATTTGTAAATTATGTTGTGTGTATCCAAAAATGTGGAGAAGTGCCATTATGTAAACATTTTCACTTGGTCCATTTTAACCATGACATTTTTTATATGTTTCTTGTTGATGTGGGATCATATGAATAATATCTAGAGGATAATTCTTGAGTTGAATAAAAATAACTTGGAAGAATTGGACCCATAGATAGCATGTTGATGTGAGAGAATGGTGAATAAGGGGCATATATTTGTGAAAAAGTCATGTAGAGTAAAGGTAGGTCAAAATTTACATTTATCAATGTATAATACAATATATTAATGTATACAATAATTTGTAAATTTTGGTTTGGTATCTAAAAATGTGGAGAAGTGCCACTATGTAAACATTTTCACTTGGTCCATTAATAACCATGACATTGTGCATGTGTTTCTTGTTAATGTGGGATCATATGAATAATGTGTATATATCCAAATCATCATCTATTGTTTATGTAATAATGGTTTGTTGTGGTTATATGGAAATAAGTTTTTAAATGATCATGTCTACTTAGTGACCACATATCGCATGAGTAGGACACACACTTTTTATAGTTTAAATCAAAAGTATCCTTAGTATTTATTTTCTCATGGTTTTGTAAATGGGTCATTTAATATTTTAAATTTATATTTCCAATTTTATTTTGGTATATACTCTTATATAAGTTTGTTTAGCTCAATATTGTTTTCATAAATAATATCTTGTATCTTATGTCTTAACATAAAAAAATTATTTATAGGAAGTTGTATTGCGTTAACCATTGCATTTTCATAATTTTTATTATCATTTGATTTAATAGTGTAGCTTGACTTACTCTAAAACTTGGATGTTAATGTATTTGAAATATTATGTGCATACTTAACTTTGGTAAAAGCTATGAGATTGACATATTGATCTCTCACTATATGACATAATTCATTAAAATAATTGAAGTTATTGATAAATATTGAATCATGGAGTGGTGATATTGTTTTATTTTTTGAAGATATATTATAATTCGTTTCCTACCATAGTATTTTTCAACTTAGCTATCATTCTCTTATAGTGAAGTACATAATAATTTATTGGCTCATTGGATGTTTGATTGAGTTTGTAAATTTACACATAAGATATCATCTCATCAATGTTGATGGAAAAGTGTGATATGAACTAATCTTAAAAATGGATTAATTCCTTGATATATTAAAGTGGGAATTCATAGAACCATTTTAAAGCATAGTATTTGAGCCTTATTTTAAATATGTTGGTAAATAATTGATCATTGAATGCATAATCCAAGAATCTTGTGTGGATGGATCTAAGGTGTTGTTATGGATCACTGTTACCATCATATATTTTAATCATAGGAGATAAAAAATATATAGGTGAGGGACAAGCTACAATCTCAGGGAGAATGGATTATAGATCAAAGCATGTGAATCCATTGAATGATTATCCATATAATCACCTTGCTCTAACCACAACACCTTAGCCAATAGTATTAAAATAGTTTCTCAAAGAACATGTAGTAGGAAAGGTTAATTATGTAATATGCATAGCCATAATAGGATGGTAATAGGACATATATATATATATATATATATATATAAAGAGGTATGGAAATATATGGGAATTATTGTGTTTACCCAACACCTTGGGTATACATCAAATATGTGACTATAGGTGTTGATTTATAAATACTACCAATAGTAGAAGTATGTACACCTATGGTTGGGTTGGTAACTTGAAATAATTAATTGAAAATAGTAAAGGGTTCTTGTTTATGTTCCTTAGATCCAACAACCTTGGATTTATGTGAATTGTTAGATGCTAGGATTAATTTTATTGGTTTATACACTTGAGGATATTTATGAAGTCCATGAATAAATTTTACCAAGGATTTAAATTGGTAAAAATATACCATATTAAGCTCATTATAATCATTTTTTTTCATTAATATATTTATTATCTTCATTATCATGTTATAAATTAAGTGGTCGTATGTTTGTACATACTTGTGAATAATTTCATAATAAAAATAAGTGGAAAAATTAATTGTATTAATTTTAATTTTATCCATGTTAGAGGAAAATAAATAAATCACAAAGTTAACCAATATGTTTTACTATAATTTGGATTAATTACTAAATCTAATTAAAACAAAAACTATTGTAATAACTTGGATCACAAAGTATGGAAATAAAGAATACATCTAAACAAATTATATTGAAATTGATTTACAAATTGAAATGGTAAATATGGAAAGTATAATAAAGGATGATATACTAAGTAGTTCCATATACTATGTAGTATTGATATAGGTTTTGGGAAACAAGGAAGGCTAGAAACAAGATTATGATTATTTTGGTGTAGGTTTTGGAACTTTGTAAGAAATAAGAAAGTAATGTCATCTTTATGATGGTAACATCCACCATTATGTTATAAGATAGATGGTTCTATCCATATATGTTTTAATTATCTATTTTGATAAAGGAAGGTGCACTTGATTTTTATTTATCTCTCTGTGTGATTGTAGATACCTAGATTTTGTACAAGGCTTTTTTGGTAGTAATTTAAGGCAACTTTGCATGTATAGATCTCAAAATTTTAACTAAGTACTTAGGGACACATTTATATTTATACTTATATTGTATTAATAATTATATTTTGTTGTGTGATACCCTTATCATAGCATAACCAACTTCACATGTCATATTAAAGAGATCTATAGCCTTCTTCATCACCCTAGAGTCTTTTAAAGCCTCAAGTCAATTCTACCATTTAAATTTAATATTAAATTTAGGTACTGACAAAAGATATATAAACTGAAAAAGGACCCCTTTTAATTTATTTTTGGTACATTTTATTTTTATACCATTATTTGGGCATGTTTAAAATTATTATATCAGATTTTGCACACCTCTAAGTCATTAATTCAAAGTTAGAGACTCCTATATAGACCATGATACTATAAAATATTTTAGGAGAAATGTGTTACATTATTAAAGACTAGAAAATATTACATATTAAACCTAAATAATTTGTAGAGTTGAATCTAAATTTTACATGGGTCAATTAATATATTCATGCTTATACCATGGGTAAGATAAGATAAAGAGCATCTAGAGTTACATACATAATTACACACATAAACATTAATGAGAGAACTAATATTGAGTTTTATCCCTCTTCAAAGTGTTGAAAATGTAGTGTAATTCTTTGTTTATCAATGGGGATTGACCAAAGTCAGTCCAACTCAAAATTTGCACCTAACACCCCCTAATTTGATATCACAATTTTTTTTAAAGTAATAGGGATTTGAATATTCAGGTGTACCTACATGAATTAAAAATTGGATAAATGAAAAAATATACATTAAAAACATATTATCATAACATTAGAATAAAATACTCTCTCTATGTATATAAGGTCAGTTTCAACAACTATAATCAATATCGACTATTAATTCTAACCAACCCAGTCATAACTAACTAAAAGAAAACACATAGATAAATATCATACACATTGTAATGGCATAGTTATAATATTTATAATTCAAATAATAATATCTTAGATCAACATAAAAAATAAGATAACAATGTCATTATCTCTTATTATACATTAATTATAATATTTGTATATATTGTGCAAACCAAAATTGAGTCATTATTCTAATCATTTATTTCCTATTAGGGTTTCTAATCCAAATTAATATAAAAATAATTTTGAAACTTAATATTAATCTAACCATCCTTCCAATGTTTTATATTTTTTATCTTAGAGTTTCAAATCTAATTTTTATGTCCATACACAAAGGTCATAGGGTTTCATGATATGATCTTTGGATTTCCATACACATAATAGTTTCATCTTCGACCTTAGCCTCCCCATGATTGTTTATTTATTAATATTATTTATTTTCTATATTAAAATAATTTCTTTAAGATATAATAAATAAAAAATGGATAATCAATAAGAAAGCCCTAATGACTATCATCATGTGAACTTCTTATTATCTAGAATCTCAATATTTTATGTGTATGATAATGAATGGAATAATTAAAAAACATGTTTTAATAACAATTAAGGATATTAAAATGAATAAAATGTTTTTCCTAATTAACATTATGATTATAGGTATGATTATAATTATGAAAAAAATAGGTTTGGTATGTAGTGAAGACTATAGTGAATAAGAAAATGAACACACTAATTTTGAAATAGAAGTACCTACTTCTCTTATTTCTTCTATTCATTCTTCTTTTAAATAATACACTATAAAAATATGAGTGAAATGATAATGAACACATGCATGTTCCTAGCATACCTTATGACTTAAAAATAAAATATTGTCTCTATAGTACTCCCAAATATATCTAAATTTTGCCAAATCATTTCATCTCATAAAAAATTATGAAAGAAAGAGGCATAAGCCCTATATAAAAATGGAAAACAAAATGTGAATTTCCTTCTCTCTATTGAAATTGAAAAATCATGTGAATAATTTAAAATTAATTCTCTCTCTTAAAATTTAAAAACATGTGAATAATGTGAAAATACTTGTTTCTCTCTACAAATGGAAAAGACATGTGAAGAATGTGAAATTAATTATCTCTATATAAATGTAAAAATAATGTGAATAAATTGAAATCCCATCTATGTCTCTATAAATAATAAATTATAACAACACGTGATGATTCATTATCTTCTCTTGGAACACAATGTCCAAATATCTCTCAAAATGAGCCTTCTATTGAAACAAAATGTGATGACAATATAATAATAAGAAATCATACATATTCATAATGTGAATATATGGAAGATGATGTTACACATGGGTATGATGAATTTTATTAATATATGCCTAATATTCAAAATTATTTTCATGGACCTCATTCACCAATTCATAAAACTATACCTATGGCAACTTACAATGATAAGATTCAACTATTGAATTAAATTCTTAAATATATTAACATAGATTCCCAATAATTCATCTCCTTAATTCATTTTGTGGATATATTTCAACACAAAATACATCACCCAACCTTAGAAATAAAAACATACTATGTTTGGGTTGATTCTAATGTTATATATTCAAATCCAATTATGTGCAATTTTCTAAATGCATCAGCATCCAAGAAATTCCTCATGACTACATTTTGTATGTTTAATGGTAGTAGTGATCCTTATATACATCTCAGAGACTTAGGACTTCTATGGATAGATATTATGGTAGTTTTATTTTACTAAAAGTGTTTTCAAAAAGTTTAATTGGAAAGGATTTGAATTGGTTTCACACTTTGCCTAGTAGGTCTGTACACACCTATCTTTAGTTATAATAGACATTTTTAATCTGATTCATTTAGAATAAAGGACCAAGATTTACATATTAACATTTACCTTGTCTTCATATAGGAAAAATAGAGAGTTTTTGTAACCACATTTTAATATTTAGGATTTTTATGCACCAATTTATATATTAACCAAAAAAATTGGAAACACATTGCATATTTTTTAGAGGCCTCATCTATGCTCTTAGATTAAAGTTTTTTATGATACTTTTGATTAATTTTAATATATTTTTCATATGAATCTCAAACTAGAGAATAAAATTGGTTCCTAATAAAAATATAAAGATGGCACATGAAGACATTAGTCTACAAAAATAATTTCCATATGAAGAAATTAAGACAACTATCCAACTCCTAAGGAAAAGATTCCAATCAAGTAAAGTCAAGTTAAGGCCCTAAATAAATTGAAATAATAGGATTAAAAAAATTACCCAAAATTAATAAAACTACTTTGAATAAGTGACAACCATTTAGAGTTAACATTTTTAGAGATTGACCACAAGATATTTTACATACAATATTAGATAAGAAGTTAATCAATTTGCCTCCTAACTATTATCACCCTCATCACCATATCAAGAAAATAAAAGGAAAACCATTTTGAATTTATCATATTATTAATGAGCATATTATAGTGATTCAATTGATTTTAGGTCCTCATGTTGGTTGGGTCCATCCATATTTTTTTATGGAGTGGTGGGTAATATACATGCATTAGGATTTGATAATGATGGATTATTTTGTGATCCTTGATAGGATCACACCTTATAGTATAGCTATGAGGCCATATAAAGGTTATGCAAGGTTTAATGTGGATGTGGTTGAATTAATTTTTATTCATCTCAGTTGCTCCATGACATGTTTCCTGGTATTTTGGAGAGGATTTAATTCAAGAAGGTTATAATATAGTTTTACATATACTAGGATGTGCCTCCAACATCATACCCTTGGACATAGACCACAATATCAACTCATCATGTTGGTCATAGGATAAGGATAAGTGGTGAATATATAATTTGTTATTCTATATGGGATGTGGATCCTCCTATTTTAGCTATAACTATACATGACATGGGGTACACTACACTATATACTCAGTTACAGATAGGTGTAAGATAGACTAACCTCTTTCCCATCATGGAAGATCAAGTTGGATTTCCTTTGGATCAAGGAAGAGAAAATGGATGAGGTGTGGGAATGGAGCATTAGGTTAGGTTTCTCCTTACATTGCTCTAGTTGAGGCTATATATGATTTTATAGATAAACATGAGTATATATGTATAGTGGTGTATCTATTTTCAATTTTTTATTTCTTACTTATAAGCTACTGATATGTCATGTACTTTCCATGTTTTAAATGTAGGACATGAGTATCTGGATATGATGGTATACATGTCCATTTAAAATTTAATGTGAGATATTACTTTTGAAATTTTTAGGAATGAATTTATTGGGAGGGTGGATCACTTTTTAGGTGTACAAGAACCCATTTTTTATTTTATTTCCATTGTTGGTATTTATTTTAATATAGTTGTGGGTGAGAAAGATGATCTATAGGGAAAACTAAATATAAGACCAATGCCTTTGTTTGAGAGTTATTTATTAGTGGATATGTTAGCTTGATATAGTTATCTACATGAATAACATGCATAAATGATTATATAGTTAGGATTTTTTTTATATCATGTGAGGTGATATATCTCAGTGACACAATTATAGAGTGGATAGTGGAACCTCTAATTCTATGGTTATTAGACATAGTGATATTGATGATTCATATGCATAGGGTGATGTTGTCCTGATTATTGATTATATTTTATTGTATTATAAACTTTTATTGGATTATACATGATGACTAGATTTTATTTTAATATATTTTTTATTATTTTTATCTCAATTGGATTTAATTTTTGCATTCTATTTTCTATTAGTTTTATAATGCATGTCGATATAAATTTAATTTTTAATTTATATATCCTTATTTGAATTTGTGTTTATGTATCTATATTTCATTAAATGTACTTTGTCATGTGTAAAATAATATTGTATGTGATGAGATTAATTTTCACCACTATGTGTTATTGTTGACACACAATAATGAATACCCCATATGATGGGTAATAATAAATTATTGTAATCTTGTGAATATAATTGTTGATCCTTTTATGGAATATATTAAATGAATTTATATTTATAGTTGTTTTTATGATATAATATTAACTTTCACTTTCCTTTTATATATATAATATTGAATTAAATTTGGTATTCATACTTGTTTGTAAGGAGGTGTAAGTATTTCTACATTATATTTTTCCTTATATTTTGTAACTTTGCATTCTCTAGTTTTTTTTTCTTGTTAAATCTCAAATGATAATTGGTTTCATAATGGGAATATCTTAGGATATATTAGTTGTAATAGGATGTGAACTAGAATAATATCTTATCCTAGAAACATCATCCATAGATGTTTGATGAACCACTGGTTCCTTTGTAGGAACATCTTAGGATATATTGAACTTCATTGAATTTTTAGTAGAACTAGATCAAGAAATGGGTCTTTGGACTAAGTTTCAACTTTTCAAAATGTAATAACCCCTCTATTTACAAGTTTTGTAATATTTTATCATAATGCATAAAAATCATTATCCTCATTTCAATTAATACCATGATAAATTCAAAATGGATTTCCTTTGATTTTATTGAAATGGTGAGGAGGGTGATAATAGTTAGGAGGAAAAGTTATTATATTCTTATCTAATAATGTATGTAGAATATCTTGTGGTCAATATTTGAAAATGTCAAATCTGAGTGATTATCACTTATTCAAAGTAGGTTTATTCACTTTGGGTAATGTTTTTAAAGATTATTATTCACCTTTATTTAGGGCCTTGACTTGACTTTCCTTGATTGTAATATTTTCCTTAGGAGTTGAGATAGTTATCTTATTTTATTCACGTGGAACTTATTGTTGTAGAATAATGTATTCATGTGCCTTATTCATATTTGGATTAGGCACTAATTCCTCCTCTAGTGTAATATTCATATGAAAATATTCTTAAATGAATCAAAATGATCATAAAATAACTTTAATCTAAGAGGATAGATGAAGCTTCTACAAAATATTCAATGTGTTTCCATTTTTTTGGTTCATGTATGAATTGGTGCATACAAGTCCTAAATATTAAAATGTGGTTACAAACATGCTCTATTTTTAATCTATTAATACAATATAAATTTTCATATGTAACTCTTGGTCCCTTATTCTAAATGAATCATATAAAAAATCTCTTATAACTCAAGATAGGTGTGTAGAGACCTACTAGAAATAGAGTGAAACCAATCCAAATCATTTCCAACTAATTTTTTTGAATACACTTTTATTTAAAGCCAAATACCATCATTTTTATCCATATTAGCCCTCAAGTCTTTGAGATGTATATAAGCATCATTACTTCCATCAAACATACAAAATGTAGTCATAAAGAATTTATTGGGTACTTATGCATTTAGAATATTTTGCACAATTGGGTTTACATATATAGAATTAGAATCAACCCAAATAGAGTATGATTTTATTTCTAAGGTTGGGTGGTGAATTTTGTGTTGAAAGGAACCCACAACATGAATTAAGGATGCTAATTATTGGGAATGTATGTTAATATATTTAAGAGGTTAATTAAATGATTAAATATTATTATTTTAAGTTACCATATGCAAAATGTTATGAATTGGTGGAGGTCAAAGAAGATAATTTTTTATACTAGGCTTATGTTGAGAAAATTTATCATACCCATATGCAAAATTATCATCCCTAGATTTACATTATGAATATGTATAATTTCATATTATTATATTTTCATCACATTTTGTTTCAATTAAAGGCTCATTCTGGGAGATATTTGGACATTGTGTTCTAAGAGAAGATAAATAATCATCACATGTGTTGGTATAACTTATTATTTCTAGAGACAGATAGGATTTTAGTTTTTCACATTCCTTTTCCATTTCTAGAGAGAATTAATTTCACATTCTTCACATGTTTTTACCATTTGTAGAGACAAAGATAGATAATGTAAAATGGTTTCTCTTTGATTTTTTATAGATCTCAAAATATGAATTAAGTATTTAGTGACACATTTCTATTGATATTTTTATTGTATTACTAGTTATATTTTGTTGTGGGACACCATTATCATAAAATGACCAACTTCACGTGTCATATTATATAGATCTATATCCTTATTTTTCACCCTATAGTATTTAAAATCCTTAGGTTGGTTCTACCATTTAAATTTAGTATTAATGATAGGTACTAATTTAAGATAGAGTAATTGAAAAAGGACCCCTTAATTTATTTTGGGTACATTTTAATTTTTTACAATTATTTAGGCACATTTAAAATTATTTTGTCATATTTTACACACCTATAAGTCCTTAATTAAAATTCATATACTCCTATATATAAAAATAAACTATAAACTATTTTAGGACAAGTACCTTACATTATCAAGGACTAGAAAATATTACATATTAAACCTACATAATTACTAGATTTGAATATAAATTTTACATGGTTAATTAATATATATTAATGATTTTACCATGGGAAAGATATGATAAAGAGAATTTATACCTTCATAAATAATTAAAAACATACACATTAATGAGAGAAATGTAATCAAGTTTTATCCCTCTTCAGAGTATTGGAAATTTAGTGTAATGTTTGGTTTATCAATTGAGATTGACCAAGGTGAGTCCAACTCAACCTTTTCACCTAACACCCCTTAATTTGATATCATATTTTCTTATGAATTAATATGATTTTGAATATATAGGTGTACCTACATGATTTAAGAATTAAATAAAGGTATAAATATACATTATAAACATATTCATATAAATATTCTCTCTATGTATGCAAGGTCAATTTTGACCACTATAATTAGTATCGAATATAGATACTAACCAAATTGGTCAAAAATTAATACAACAACACACATAGATAAATATAATAAACATTACACTAGAAAAGTCTATATATTTAGAATTCAAATAATCAGAACTCAGATCAACATGGAAAATAGGATAATAATATTTTTATCTCTTATTGTACGTTAATTGAAATATTTGTATATATTATGAAAATAAATATTAAGAAATTATTCTAATAATTTATTTCCTTTTATGGTTTCTAATCCAAATTAAGGTAAAAATATTTTTGAAATTGAATATTAATATAACCATCCTTCCAAGATTTTATAATTTTTGTCCTAGAGTTTCAAATCTCCTTTTTTTATGTCTATACACTAAGAACCATTTTTCATATTTTTGGTCCTAGGGTTTCATTATATGATCTTTTATTTACACACACATATTATTTTAACCTTTGTCCTTATCCTCCCCATTCTTGTTTACTTATTAAGATTAGGTATTTCTTATATTAAAATAGCTTTTTTAATATGTAATAAATCAAAAATGGATAATCAATAAGAAATCCCTAATGACTATCATCATGTGTAATTATTATTATATATAATATCAATCCCTTATGTGTATGATAATTAATGGACTAATGACCAAACCTGTTGGAATAATTATTTATGTTGTGTATTTTTTTTCTTAATTATGATTATGATTATGGGTATGATTATAATTATGGTATGATAGTGAAGGCTATAGTGATAAAGAAAATGAACACATTGATTCTTAAATAAAATAATTTCCTTATCCTATTTCTTATTGATGACAATATAATAATATGAAATGATACGTATTCAAAATGTGAATCTATGGAAGATAATGTTACACATGGGTATGATGAATTTTCTCAACATATGCCTAGAGTAAAAGAATATTTTCCTATACCTCCTTCATCAATTCATAAAATTGTAATTATGCCAACTAAAATAATAAGATTTAACCAATGAATTAAGTTCTTAAATATATTAAAATACATTCCCAATAATTAATCTCCTTAATGCATGTTGTGGGTGCCTTTCAACAAAAAAATGCATCACCAAACCTTATAAATAAAAATATACTATGTTTGGGGTGATTCTAATGTTATACATGTAAACCCAATTATGCACAATATTCTAAATGCATAAGTACCCAAAAAATTCCTCATGACTATATTTTGTATGTTTGATGTAAGTAGTAATCTTTATATACATATCAAACACTTTAGGGATTATATGGATAGATAATATGATAGTTGAATTTTATCAAAAATGTTTTCAAAGAGTTTGATTGGAAAGGCTTTGGATTGGTTTAACTCTTTGCTTAGTAGGTCTTTACACACCCATATTGAGTTAGACAATACATTTTCAATCTAATTCATTCAGAATAAGCGACCAAGAGTTACATATGAAAATTTACCTTGTCTTAATCAAGGAAAAATAGAGCTTGTTTGTAACTACATTTTAATATTTATGACTTGTATGCACCAGTTCATATACAACCAAAAAAAAGAAACAAATTGCATATTTTGTAGAGGCCTCATTTATCCTCTTAGAGTAAAGTTTCTTTATGATACATTTGATTCTCTTTGTCATATGAATCTTTAATTATAGGATGAATTGGTGCCTCATTTAGATCTAAAGAAGACACATGAAGACATTAGTCTACAACAAGAAGTTCCAAATGAACAAACTAAGACAACTATCTCACCTCCTAAGGAAAATATTCCAATGAAGGAAAGTCAAGTCAAGGTCCTAAATAAAGATAAATAATAAGATTACAAAACATTACCCAAAGTGAATAAACCTATTTTGAATAAGTGAAAACCACTCATATTTGACATTTTAGAGATTAACCATAGGATATTATATATACATTATTGGATAAGAAGATAATCACTTTGCCTACTAACTATTATCACCCTCCTTACCATCTCAATAAAATCAAAGTAGAACCATTTTAAATTTATCATGGTTTTAATAGACATAAAAATAATGATTTTTATAAATTATGATAAAATATTAAAAAAAATTCAAATATAGTGGTTATTAAATTTTGAAAAGTTGGCACTTAGTCACAAGACCCATTTATACATCTACTTCTACTATAAATTCAATGAAGACCAAGATATCCTAGGATGTTACTACAAAGGAACCAACATTTCATCAAACTTATATGGGTGATGTTTTTAGGATAATATCTTCTTCTATTTCACATCCTAATATGACTGATCTATCCTAGGATATTCCCATTATGGAACAAATTGTCATTCGATCTCTAACTCGAAATGAACCTAGAGAATTCAAAGTGACAAAGGATTATTAAAAATATAATGTAGACATAATTAGACCTCCTTTAAAACAAGTATGGATACCAAAAGTAATTCAATATTATACAGATCAAAGGAAATTGAAATTTAATAGTATATCACAAAAATAACTAAAAAACTAAATTCATTCAATATGTTCCACAAAAGTGTCAACAACTAGCTTCACAAGATTATAATAATTTATTATTATCCATCAGATGGGGTACTCATTATTGTGTGTCCACAATAACACATAGTGGTGAAAATTAATCTCCTCACATAGAATATTATTTTACAACATGATAAATTGAATTTAATCCAATATAGATACATAAACACAAATTAAAATAAGGGGGCATAAATTAATAATTAAATTTACATAGATATGAATTATAAAATTAACATACATTAGAATGCACATCTTAAATACATTTGAGATTAATATATATATATATATATATATATATATATATATATATATATATATATATATATATATATGAATCAATGAAATCATCATGTATAATCAAATCAAAGTTTATAATACAATAAACTTTAGTCAATAATATATGGAAAGATGAGAGAGAAGAAGGGAGAAGGGCATAGGAGAAAGAGAGGTGACAAGTGTTAAAAAGAGTTAAAATAATAAAGTATTTTTAAACTACCCCATCAATTCTTCAAGGACAAGTTTTGATCCTATGAAGATGCTCTTTTGCTCTAAGTGGTGTGGAAGTTTCAAACCTTGTTTGACACCTTGCCTTACTCTTCAAAACTACCCTTTACCTTGGTTTGTGAGAGGAAAAATTGAAATCTTGACCATCAGGTCATGTTGAGTTACATATTTTATCTTATTTTAACACCTTTTAACTTATCTTTGAAGGTTCCCTTTGACACATCACCTTATTCTCTCGCTAGGTGTCTTGAAGTCTCTTTGTCTTACTAGGTCAATCTTGCTTACAAGTGTCAAAACCTGAGTTAAACTTATCTAATTAATTATCTCTCCATGTATGGAATATTAACATCATATTAGACCTTAAAAAGACTCATTTTAAGGTCTCAAACTACCCCCAAGAACTCATTTTGTACCAAAAGGTCTCATTTAGCCTCATTCCTTGTAGCCCTAAAAACGTGTAAACATCCTTTTGTACAATAATTTATGAATTATATTGGGAAAATTATCACATATTTGAGTACCCATTATGTATTTATATCTTCATGTCAAATTTCCTATCCCAACTCTAAGTGGAAGCATCTTTTTTGGCCCATTTTCTCTCCTTAATTAGGCCTCCTTGCCTAGAAACTAACTTTTGGATCTACAAGCTTCCCACATGTGTGAAAATTCAAAAACAAATGTGATTAAATTTAATTAACTCCTAAGGATATTCCATGTCAAATTTAAGGTTTTGATACCTTGTATAGTCCCCCCAAGAATGTTTGTGATAGCCTTTTTTAGCCCTTTTTCATACATTATACCTGCACATGTGCCAACCAATCACATGGGAAGGTGATAAATGGAGTTATTAAGGCCATACATTTTATTTAATTTTTTTTTTAAAATTCATCTTGAGGTATTAAAATAATCTTATCTCTCATTAGATTAAAACTGGTCTCTTTGGTAGCCTGAAACCAATATCAATCCTTAAAGATTGTTCATAGAGCTCAAGGATCTAATTTTCTTCCTAATACCAAAAATTTTAAGTTAAATATGGTATATAAATATAATTATGATCCCAAGGTCCCATACAATCTATTTGTACTATTCTGAGCAAGAGAAGATGACCTCTGGGCTGGTAGATTGTATTCTATGATGCTAATAAGAGTTGAGGCCTGTAGGTGGTGATCTCAGTTTGGTTTTTATTTTAAAATGACCTTAATAGTTCCATGACATACAATTTGTATTTATCCCATGCTTATCTTGTCATATTTATTCTCCAACCCTTCTATATCCTTCATCAACTCATGTTAGGGTTTAAGAATAAGTCAATGCTAATGACCCTTGTTAACTATGGTTGAGACTTTTTTAATTGTAAAAAGAGTTATAAAACTCATGTGATGTGTATTTTATACTAATAAAACCTCATAATAATCCTTATTGTCTCAACTCATCCATACAAACCATCTTTTATGACACAAAGTTTGCATATAGGGTTATATGCTTGGTTTGGGCTCAATTAATCCTAAACAAGTTTGTCTACCTTGCCATCCCTTATATTATTAAATATTATGATATTATAGGTTAAATATAACTATTAAACCATATTAAAACAATTTTATTGATATTTATACTTCTACCCTTCTCAACCAAAAGACACTTTCACTAAATAAGGTAGGCCTGTAAGTACCTATTTGGCTGTGTGTCTAAAGTTTGAAGTACATCTTGTTTTTGGTCATCTTATCTATAAATTATCACTAGGTTTATTGAAAATCAAATTAAATTATAAAATTTCCATATTATTTATCTAAACTCTAATTTTATTTAATTTCACTCTATTTTCTCTCTAAACTTGGAACCGACCTTCATTGCCTAGTAGACATGTGGATGGTTATTAGAGTGGTCTGACTATGTTTGAGGGTTTTAAGACTTCAATTTAAGTAATGAGTAAGGTATAAAATTATTATTAATTTAAATTATTTTTAACCCTATGATCTCTTCCAAGACATCATACTTCACCAGCCTACAATCTCTTTTGTGCACCTATCTAGACTAATTATAGGTGCTCATTAGAGAAGGGTTTGAATATGAGCCTTGTATTTGGTATTATAAAATATATAATTATGAATTAAAATTATTAACACCTCATGTAATTTTATCTCTCATTTAATTTAAATATTCACTTATCCCTTCATAGTGTTTACAAACATTCCTCTTTTCACCTGCATAGATAGGCTTATGCATGAGTACTAGGCTTGGTCAATTCAACTCTTTTGAATTATGAATAGATTATATGTCTACATGAGTATTTTTCCATATTATTTTATATGGATTTATATTTATAACCAAATACTATTTTCAATATAGTTTTTTTAATCCAAAATGAGGACCTACAAGTATGCCACTTGTAGGTCTTCATTTTGCTTGCATAGGCTATTAGAGATAGTCAACTTCTTGAGTCTTAATTATTGAATATGTATCAGATATTCACAATTAATTATAACCATATACATAATCCTATGGATATTTTATCAAACATTATGTCCTCCTTAGATCTCATCATTTATATGTACATGTCTATGCATTGGTTAACTCATCTATAAGGCTTATGTATGGGAGTTGGAGTCCTGACTTCATTCATGATTTTTCATGATCCTAAATGGATTAATTAAATTTTAAATGATTTTATAGGATGTATATCAGGTATTTTCATGTCTTTAATAATTTTAGCATGATACTTAAGACCCCTGAATACTCACTTATAGGTCTATAGGCCTATGAGTGAGTATTACACTTTTCAATCTTTATTGAAAGTGCATGTTTGGATTTTATTCTCAATTCCTTGGAACTAAAACCTTATAAATTTAATAATTATATGACATAATTGGTTTATTATTGAAATTTTATTAAGGATTGATAGTCAGACCTATAGAGAACCATTGATGGATAGACCATGCTTCCAAAGAGTGAAAAATATGATTTTTCTTGAAACCATTTGCAAAGAGATACTTATAAAGATAACACATGAATAATGGGATATTTATGGTATTTTAAATTAATAATTAATTAATTTAAACCTCTTAAAGTGACAAATACCTCAAAACAACCAAACACTTGTAGCAGGGGTGACTAAAACTCCATACACTTGAGACACTTTCTCCTTCATGAAGGCACTTCATGAAATTGATTTGTTTGATGAAAAAAAATTTAAATGACTATTTTGGCATATACAAACATGCCAAACACTATTCTCCTCCATTTTTCTCTAAGATGAAGAAATAAAAGCAACATTAGACCCTGCTTGAATGGATAAGTCATAGTCACCTCCTATCACTCTTAATGATTATTCATAAATAAGAGGGGATGAATATGAAAAGTATTGCCACAAAATATAATATTACTATTACCCCCTCCTATGAAAAAAAATTTAAGATGTAACTCTCTCTCCTATGTCCATACCATCCACTTGAATTTTGCCCTTACAAACTTGTGAAGAGAGTGATGGAGGTTATAACTAAAATTTTGAATTTTTAGGACCTTTCCCTAAAAAAATACATGTATTTCACATATATAATATAAAATTACACTTATGGAATGTTTTTTATTTGAATATGAGCTCACAAGTCTATACAAGTGAGTGAAACTCTCCTCTAAAGCATTAAAATCAAGATTTTAACCTCTTTATGACTTGATGACATGTGTGGTAGTTATGTAACTAGTCCAAGGACCTTTAAAAGAGTGATTATATGGTTTTTTTAGTTTTTTAGGCTTTTTCATTCATGAAAGTTAGCAAAAATCACCTTTTAATTCATTTTTTCATACCTTAAAGTCACATGTAAACCTTAAAATTTCCAAATCATCATGAAATGTTTAACAAAGGTGATTAAGACATGAAATTACCTTGAAATACACCTAATGACTTATGAAATCACTTGAATAAGATTCATTGTACCATGACATGATACACAAAGACAAAATATTACCTTAATTTCTCCAAGTAAACCTTAAACAATATTAATAAGGTCTTTTAAGGACTATTAGAAGAACATATAAGGACTTACAAGACTTTTCAATAATTTATCAAGACATGAAACTAAAGTTTTCACCTATGTAGGTTGAAATTTTGACCTTGGGGGTCAAAATTGGTCAATAATGTCTACTACCCACCACTCCATAGAAAAATGTGGATGGACTGAACCAACACAATAGAATCACTATAATATGCTCTTTAGTAACACGATAATTACAAAATGGTTTTCCTTTTATTTTCATTAATCCAGAATAACAAAGGAAGTAAACATCATATAAATTTATAGAATTATGTAACATTTGAAGTAATAATCTCCCCAAGTAATATAGTATAATCATGTGTTATGTTGTCATCATTATATGAAAAAAAAAATCGTATATTTTTTCACATGACAAACATATCCCCACCATACCATGGCTTGAAATATATCTTACTCATCAACTACTATCAATCTCAATATTCACCATAGATCCTCCAATGTCACTTTCATCTCCCTAGTTGAAAGCCAAAATATGCATGTCTCAAGATTTCACTTATCTTCTAAGGAGGTCCTATGATGCATGTCTTATAAGATCCACCCTAAATAGGTGACATGTCCAATATATAATATATCAATAATCTACCAACTAGCATAGTATTAACCAGGATCAATCACAATCTCCATATGATGACCATATCAAAACTTTTTGGTATGTAAATTCATTTGAAACATATACCAAAAAAAAAGAAGATAAAATCGAATAAAATGAACAAATTTTTAAGATAACAAAAAATCTAAGGTGATATCTACATATATGTGGTTACTATTTTTGAGGTCTTATTCCAAAATTAATCAATTACATTAGTCAGTACCATCTTAATAGAGGACAATTCCACTAGACACCTGATGGTATTGAACTCTATGGATAAGTACCATTTTTTTTGAAAAATGTGCAATAATATCCTAAAAGTGCCTAAACTACAAATTTGAAAATTTTGATTTTTTTTCAAAATTATAAAGTCAGATCAAAAAGCATTTTTTTTTATAATACTAGGTCCATGGACTTCACAGCTTATAAGGTAATCTATAAATATTTAAAATAGTGAGGTAAAACATATCGATGGCTTGGTGTTGTAAATTCTCAAAGATAAAAATAAAAATTGACACTATGAATTAATTAAAAATTTCTAAAAACTCAACTTATTTATATGGGTTAAATTTTCATCTATACACTACACCTCATCTAATTTATAAAGTAATACTTACACACCTTCTGCTTATGGTATCTCAAACATTTTGTATTAAAATCACTCTTCATAAGTTGTATTGGAACACACACAATGTACTCTACCATATAGTGACATTTCCAAGGATATTAATGAAAATTCAAAATTTTATGAATACTATTCTTCTACAAAAATATTTCCTTAAAATTTTCAAAATGATGGAATTTTTTGACTCCAGATACATATCATTTCCTTGTTAAATTATTATATATTATAGACCTATAAAATTTATTGATATATAAAATATATCCACACCTTACCGATGATAAAGTTATGAAATAAAAAATACAATGATATAAATCCAAAATTCTAATATTTAAAATAAATAATTCAAGTCAATTCATAAATTTCTACAAATCATTGAGCTTATCTAATTACATATATTTTGATATGATCAATTTTATAGTCACATTCCTCACATATAAATTAAGACATACAATGGGATTATTTTATATTATTATATTTTGGTACATTATACATGATTTAGATTATCATTTTTTTTTAAATTACACATGATTTAAATAATTAGAGTTGGCACATTACATATGATTCAAAATGGTTAGATATAATATGGTTCAATTACATGATAGATATTAGAAAATTAAAACAGATTACATTGCATATGATATGCATATACACTCACATAAAATATAATTTATTATGTATAAACATGTATAATATTTAAAAAGTTTAGGACCTTGATATTTTAGCTAAAACTCCTTTCACATGCTAATTGATTATACATTACTAGCTAAAAAGATATATATTTATTTTAATTTGATTTGAATTTAAAAGGAATTTTAATATATTTTAAACATGTTGTAGGTGTAAAGTAATTTAAAATAAATTAAAATAGGTTCTCAATATATCAAAATAATATTTAGTGTTCAGCGGAGACATATTCTTTGTTTGGAGGAAAATTGTGTATGTATAGTTTTTCAAAAATGTCTGATCAACATTTTTTGGTGTAACATTTGAGATATCACATAAAATTAGATTAGGCTAAAAAATATTCTAAAGGAATCCAAATTTCATATAAATACAATGGTTTAATATTTTAATTCACATAAGTTTTCAATAAAAAGTTATGGCTACATGAAATTACCCTACCAGTGAGAATTGACAGTTTTCATAGTCAATTTTATGTCATTTTCACAGCTGTCAAAATAGTTTGTCAGCACTATTTCATGACAAATTTCATAAAATGAAATCAAATTAGACAAAATTAAAAATTTATATGTAGATATTCAAATATAAGGAGAACATAGTGGTCCCAAATTCACATTAAAATAATTTTTCAATCAAACCATATGGCTCCACGAAATCAATGTATTAGTTAGATTTGATAATTTAAGTACTTAGACAAATAAATTATTTCAACCTAGATAATATTATTTGAGATAAATAATATTATTTAAGGCTAGAAATATATATTCAAAATTATAAAATATTTTCTAAAAATTATGCAAATTTGGAGGAAAAAGTCAACTGAATTTATTTTTAAGTGGATACTAGTTATTAAAATATAAATAAAGAATGCAATTTGGATGAAAATTCATTACAAGTTTTTATTTATTTTTAATGAGGATAAAATTATAACTATAGTTCACTCTGCATGTGAGCTATGCATTAGTGGTTTTATTCCACTTAGATTTATTATTATTTAATTTGTATTAAATTCATTATTATGAAAGAAAATTCTGGCCATTGAAATTAATAAAAAATTATGAGAAATTTTACTAATTTGATTTTGATTTAAATTTTTTGATTTTTCTCTAATTCTGTAGAATATGTGGGACATATTATCATTCTAGTATTTTATTTCTTTGATTATGTATGATTTAATTTTATAATATAATTATTCACTTTAAGCTATAGCTTATTTGAATGCTTTTTACATGCTAATTATAATCTCCCCTTGTAGATGTGCAATAAAAATTCGAAAAATGTGGTAACCTTTAATTTTGTATGTTTAAGTTTACTATGTTTTATTTCCCTTTGAATTCTAACCATGTTTGAGTGTTGGTTTTCTATAACATCTTGAAGTAGGCATTGGTCTTCTGATTTCTTTCAAATTTTAGTTCAAGTACTAGTCTTAGAGAGTTTCATCTTGTGTGGTCCACAGGCCCTCTTTTCTACCTTACTCTTCACTCTTTTTTGTGTTTTTTATGAGATATTATTATTTTAATATAGCATCACTATAAATATATGTTATTTAAATTTAATTTTATCACTTGAGTGAGTTTACCTTGATGGAATGTAGGTCACATATTACTATTCTACCACTTGATTTATCTAAAATCACTTACCTTTAACTCATTCCTTAGAGTGATTAATCACTTATCCTATAATAATAAGGTGAAAATCTATTGTCTTTGGTGTGTATAAAAACTATATCAATATAAAATTGGTGTTACAAAGAGGGCTTATTGTGATTAATTTTCATCTAATGCATCATTTTAGCTCAGTTGCTTATTAAATCTAAAAATTAAAAATAAAATAAAATTTATGGATTAGAAAACTAAAAATATGTCTTAGCTTGGTGAATCACCCATAAAAATTTGAGGTATTCAACATGTTTACCACATGATCCATTTTTTTTCTTCCTATTTTTCAAAACAATAGAAAAATAATTGTTGAAATATATTTTTGCTACTTATAAATTTGTTTTGAATGTGAAGTTTGAGGATGTAGTTTGTAGATTATTTGCATTTACTTTAGAGGAAGAAACTTATGATTTATTTTTATGATTGAAACCTAATTATATTTATATTTGGAAGGGTTTTGAAGATTAATTTTTGTTTTAATTTACACATTCATTGGATTCATTAACCCTTACTTTTGTGAGAATGTCTATAAAAAGTACTTTATTTTCAGCTTGTGTAGAAGCTATTCAGGTGGATAACTAGTTATAATGTAAAAATAAAGGTCAAGTGGATGATATATTCCCTTTCCAAATTATTATGCCAAATAATCAAAAAGTAGAAGCTTTTTGGTATGAATAAGTTGATCATGAAACATCTAATTTTAAAAACCATGATATGATTGAAGAGGAAGATGACATTTCAAATGATGATAGATAAAAAAATATTTCAAATAGATAAGAGCATAATCAACACATACAATATGAATTAATATAAGATGTTAACAAAATCACATGTCATAGACACAATCAAGTAGAAATTTTTTTAGGATCTATGCAAAAAAATTTGAAACTGGTTTTTTCCCACCTAGTAGGGCCCCCTGAGTGCGACCAGAGTGATCACGGATCCAATGAAGGCTACTACCAGTGGCAGTGCCTCTAGGACTTGAATATAAATCTGATAGAGGACATTCCATCTAATGGATGGAAGAAAGTGCTAATAGGTGAAAAGATGTGTTCCCCTAAAAACATGTCGAGCCTCCCTGTTTCCACTGACGTCACGACCTTGACTATCCCAAATGATCTGGTGGAGGAAATTATGGCATCCATGGACCTTGAATTGGTAGGTAAGTTTTTCTCCTTCCATCCTAATATTGAGATGGTAAGGAAATGGGTTTTGTCTAAGTGGAAAGTTAAGGGTAGTGTTTCGATCACTGCTATGGCAAGAGGCTTATTCCTATTTAGATTTATAAATAGGGAGGATATGATAGCTGTTCTTGATGGAGGACCATGGCTATATGGCCCACATCATCTTGCCTTGTGCTCGTGGAAACCAAGATTTGATCCTAACTCAGACCTCAGTAAGGCTACTCCTGCTTGGGTAAGATTGCCAGGTTTCCCTTTGGAATTTTGGGACAATTTTTTTTTACAGCTATTGGCAATTCTATTAGCCAATACATCACTATAGATAATAAAACTAGAACAAATTTGTGTGTATGCTAGATTGTGTGTCAATGTTGAGATTAATCAGACTCTCCCTACGTCTATAGAGCTAAACTCTAAATATCGGATGTGGACTCAACCGATCACATATGAAAATGTTACCACCTTTTATCAAATATGTAAACAAAAGGGACATTTAATGGCACAATGCAAGGTGAAGCAAATGGGAAGGAAAGATGATTCCCCAATTGAAAGTGAGGATCAGTCTCACAATCATAGAAATTCTAGCAATCAGGGAATGGGGGGTAATGTGGAAAACCCTGACAATACATAAAAGGTAGGGGATAAGGTGGGCAAGGAGGATGTCTTTGGTAATGGGGGAAAAGTTTTCCTAGAGGAAAATAACAAGAAGGTATTAGACAATGATAGTTAGAAGGCTATAATAGACACAACTAACCCTTTAGATCAACAGACCAATATGTCTGAGGAAGGAGAAATAGGTGTCCAACCGATAAAGGAAGATAAAGTAGAATACAAAGTCTCAAGAGAGGGATAGGGAAAATTAAATCCAAAAATATTACCTACTAAAGGAGAAGTAGACTTACAGTTAAACATAGATATTTTTCATGCTCTGGATGTTGGAGACCAAGTAAGCAATTATTCAGCAACAAGTGAAACAGGACAAGATGGTAGTAATGAACAGGAGGAATGGGTTACCCCAAAGAAAAAGAACTCAAAAGGTAAAAAATTTGTAGATGTTGGCACTGATCCCAAACAAGGGAGACCAACCCTAAGAGAAATAAGACAAAGAGAGATTGCTAGGGAGATTGCCAGTGGTAAATAGAAAACAATAGAGACCCATCCTCTCAAATCCTCTAAATGAGAATTTTCTCTTGGAACCTGAGGGGATTTAATAGTCCTTCAAAATATTTTGAGGTTAAAAACTACATTTTAGATAATAAATTAGATATTTTATTACTCCAAGAAGTCAAGATGAATGAGGAGAGTTTTAAGAAAATTGATGACTACATATGGCCTAAGGTGACTTTTCGCATCAGTCCAACTGAAGGACCTTCAGGGGGGATTGTAAATATGTGGAATAGTGATAAAATTAATGGATATCTTATGGCTTATAACAAACACTTATTGATTATCAACTTCTCTTTGAACTCTTTGAACTAGTCATTGATCAATGTCTATGGCCCGAATAACAGATCTTTGAGGCAAAATTTATGGATAGACTTGAGCAGTCTAAAGAATAATTCCTAGAACACTAGATGGATGCTAGCTGGAGATTTTAAAACTCCTCTATACCCTTCTAAAAAATAGGGTGGGATTATTGATTACTTAGACAGCATGTTCAACTTTGCTGAATTTATTAATGATTGGGGACTACTAGATATAGAATTACAAAATCAAAATTTTACCTGGTCCAATAGAAGAAGAGGAGATCAAATGATTCAGGTTAAGTTAAATAGATGTATTATCTCAAGTAACTAGAATTATTATCATAATATGCATGTGTAGGCTTTTCTTAAAACCATGTCTGATCATTGCCTGATCTTCCTCAGTTGGAGAAACCAGGGATAAAATGGTCCTTTCCCATTCCGTTTTGAAGCTATGTGGATCAAACACAAAGACTTTAGACAAATGGTGGCCCAATGGTGGCAAATTCCAATTCAGGGCACTCCTATGTTCCAACTAGTAAAAAAACTCCAGCATATCAAAAAAGAAGTTCATGGATGGAATAAATACAAATTTGGTCAGGTCTTTCAGTAGAAGAAAGACATAATAGGAAATCTCAAAGATATTCAGTAATAGATGGCTCAAGGAGATGATTCAAAAGAGACTTTAGAAGAAGAGAATTTCATATCTTTTGAATAGAAGAATCTTATGGAAAGAGAAGAGTTTTTTTGGAAATAAAAATCTCATGTTCAATGGCTTAAAGAGGGGGACAGGAACACTAGCTTCTTTCATCTCTCAGCCATGAAACATACGAAGGCCAACTCCATAACTAAGCTTTGTTTGGATAATGGTGACATTATAATAGAAGATAATGAGATAGGGGAACAAGCCAGGGTTTTATTTTAGAATTTTCTCACTAAATAAAATAATGATGATGGGAATGATAGACCTATGAACTAATTCATTGATAAAATACCCTATTTGATAACTGAAGAAGATAATCTAGAGATGATAAAGCCTATATCTGAGGAGGAAGTCTGTGTTATTTTATTTTCCATGGGGGCATTCAAAGCTCTGGGTCCTAATGGCTTCCCTCCTATATTATTTTATAAATATTGGGAGATAGTAGGAGCAGACCTTACGGCTGTTGTTCGTGACTTTTTTAGATCAATTAAAATTTTGAAACAAGTTAATAATACTTTCATAGTTTTTGTTTCTAGAAGTCAAAACCCACACACCTTACAGATTTTAGACCCATTAGTCTATGAAACACTATTTATAAGATATGCACTAAAGTGTTGGTTATGAGGATTTAACCCTTATTATACAAAATTATTTCCCCTACACAAAAAGGCTTCATCCTAGGCAGGTAGATTCTTGATGCTGTGATCACCACACATGAGACTATTCACTCCATGGACAAGAGCATAATCCCTAGTATGGCTCTTAAGATAGATATTTCTAAAGCATATGATAGGGTCTCATGGAATTTTATATTCCAAGTCATCAAAAAATTTGGGTTTAATGATAAAATGTCTCACTTGATATGGAACGTTGTCTCTTCTACAAAATTTTTGGTTCTGGTTAATGGTGTACATAGAGGGTTTTTCTCATTTTCAAGAGGAATCCACTAGGGGGATCCTCTCTCCCCATACTTATTCATCATAATGGTAGAGGCACTGGCAAGATACATACAAGTAGATATAGCCTCAAAAAATCTAGTGGGCATCAAACTTGCCTCCTCCCTTTATCATGTGGTAGTGTAGTAGTTTGTGGATGATAACATCTTTTTTGGCATATCCTCAGTGATTGAAGCTCAAAGATGGAAGAATAGTTTAGATAATTATGCCATAGATTCTGGGCAAAGTATAAATCTCCAAAAAAGCAATGTGTATTTCTTCAACACTCCTAATGACCTTAGACAAATAATCATTGATATATTGGAATGTGCTAAAGCTGTTCTACCAGCTACCTACTTGGGTCTCCCCCTCATGGTCAAAGAGGTATTTCCTTGTTTTTGGAATGGAATTTTGGAAAGAACTTAGAGGAAAATTCTTGGTTGGAAAGGGAAACTCCTCAACAGTGCTGGTAAACTGCAATTTCTTCAAGCCTCTCTGTAAGGGATTCCTACATACTTTTTATCTCTCTTTAAAATTCTTGCATATGTTGTTGACAAACTGGAATAGATTCAAAGAAAGTTCTTATGAATGGGGATAGAAGATAAACAGAGAATGTCTTTAGTCAGATGGGAAAAAGTATGTCTTCAAAAAAATCACATGGTGGCCTCAATATTAGGTCTATCAGGAACATGAACAAAGTCCTCTCAAAGATTAATTGGAACCTAATCCATAAAAATAATGATTGAGGGGAAATAATGTATGCCAAATATATGTATAGCACTGATGGTTCCAACTTTATTCAATAGATAGGGTTACCTCAGGGATCTGTGATATGGAATTAAATGCTAAAAAGTAGAAGCCTTCTTAAGCAAGGAATTAGATGGAAACTAGGAAATGGTAGGCATATTAAATTCTAGGAAGATATTTGGTTAAAGGACAAGGATATAATCACATAAGGAAACTATAGAGAGATTGCTGACTTGGCTACTCAATTTTTTGGAGATAGAGTTAGTGATTACATGGATAATAATAATGGTATGCAGAGCTAGAAAAATCTATTAGACTACTGTGATCACCAGCCTAAGCTTTTCCCTAGAGTTTAGGAGATTCAGTAGTGAATGTAGGGGACTAGAATCCATCTCTTCCCCTATGAAGATGAATAGTAATGGTGGCCAGATAAGAATGGATCATTTTTTGTCAAGTCAGCTTATCACCTGCTAATTCTTGAGGCTCAGAATAAGGATGTATGGAAAAAGGTTTGGAATTGTAAACTTATTCCAAAAATTAATATGTTCTAGTGGGCTGTTGTTCATAACAAAATATTAACACAGGACAACCTTCAAAAGAGAGGGTTTACCCTGGTCAACAAATGTTGTTTATGTGGTTCAAAAGAGGAAACAATTTCACACCTCTTCATTCACTATGATTTTACCCGAGAATTATGGGGCATAATTCTAAATAACTTTGGTATTGAATGGGTCTATAATTCTAACCTTAAAGAAGTAATCCTTAGCTAGAATCCAACCTTTACACATCCTTGGATCATGGAATTATGGAATCAAACTCTACCCTATTTGAGTTGGAGTTTATGGAAAGAGCACAACCACAAAATTTCTAGGGACACTGCTAGAAATGCATCTCAGGTGTTTCATTCCTTTGTTAAGACTCTTATGGAAAGTGTCACCACTACCCATATTCATTCTATAGAGAAACCCCTATCTCAAGTTGAAAATCAAATTGTAGCTAAATGGAAGGTTTTAAACCAGATCCCTAATTATAATAACTACAAAATGCTACAGAGACTAAATACTAAATGGATTCCCCAAAAGCCTAACTGGATGAAACTCAACTTTGATAGGGCATCCAAGTCTAATGGCAAAGCTAGTGGAGGAGGAATTATAAGAAATGATAAAGGATGGATGATCATTGTCTATGATGGTGGAATAGGATTCCAGAGTAATAACTATGCTGAAGCAATGGCTCTCTTATGGGGGTTAAAATTGGCTATATCAGTAGGAATAAGGAACTTGAGTATACAAGGAGATTCTAAAATGGTCATAGATGCTATTAATAAAGAATCAAATGTGGGAATTAAGCTAAAATATATCATTATGGATATCCAATTGCTTTTGCATGAGTTCTCCACAGTGGAGATTTCCCATATTTACATAGAGGGAAATAGTGCTGCTGATGCCTATGCCAATCTTGGTCAGCAATTTTTAGATTGGCAGGTGTGGCACCAAGTTGTCCATATTCCTTTAAACATCAAGGATATTATTCAAAAGGAGGTGACTTGTCAAGGATGAGTCAAACTTATGATAAGGATAGCTCTCGGAGGAGGTCCATGTGGAGGGGGCCGTCGTGGATCTCGAAACTTGTTAATTATTATACTCTCTTGACAATCATTCATGATTTATTGTATCAAGAGGTTAAGGTGCATGGGTCTCATTATGAAGATCGATGAGATAATATTTACAAACATGGGAGTAGCCAACATCACCTCAGTATGGTATTTCGAATTATGAGCCATTACATTTTCATTATGCATAAGTGAGAGCAAGGGTTTGTAACCAATTCAAAGTTGAAGGTTGAACTAAGGAACTCCATGGGTTGGGTCTGCAAATCCAAAATGGGAGGAGACTGAATTCGAATAGAACCAGTCTCTTGTTGTGAATTCAAAGATAATCCATTGGTTTTACATTATTGTAAAGAAGGGGTAATCAGCCCATATCTGGAAAGGCTTAATGAGTTTGATGAAAACTTGTTCAAGCAATTTATGAGGTCCTGGTTAAATATGCATGTTACTATTGGCAGAATCAGTTTTGAAATCTCTAAAAAGGTGATTGTTATGGCTACTAGAATGATCATGTAGGGGATAAAGCTTCAAATGAATACAAAAATCATGGATCTTGCAAGCCATAAACTATTTTTGGGAGAAGGCGAAGAACTCATCTCATATCAAGGAGGATTCGAGTGTGTTAAACTACCTGAGCCATGGGATGGAGTTTGCTTCTTTCTCATGAAGTACTTTATGCTTGAAGGAAGATTTACCAAGTTCTATAATTACCATCTCCCTATTTTAAATCACTTTAGGTGCAATGCTCTCATTAGTTTTCCTTTTTATTTGCTCTCCTCCTTAGAACATTTTGTCCTTAGGGTGAGAGCAAAAATGTCTAAAAAATTGGATGTGAACCCTATTCCCCTACACCAGGGCCTCATTTTATACTTGTATAATTTTCACCACACTCTAGAGCCATCCAAGACTATCAAAATTGATAGTGGAGATATTCCTTCCAATCTATTGTCTAGTGATGCCACCGATGAGTCCTATTTTTCCCCTGCTCCTACCAAAACTAAAGATGTATCTTTCTCCACCCCATAAGAGACCCCTGTTGCCACCCCAAGATATTTTTTGAACAAGAAAGGAAAGAAGAGGAAGGTTGATGTGGAGGAAGAGAATATTGGGGGGACCACTGAGACAACCCACAAAAATCTTGGTAGGGCCACGGGGGGTCAAGGTGGTAAATATTATAAGTCTCCTAAGGTTAATAAGGAGGGCTCCTCCTCTGGAGTCTGAAGGTCAGGATGGATTCCTGGTAAACCCACCCCTAAAGCTAGACTTATTGAGTATTCAAAGTGTGCTTTGAAGGAATCAACCTAGGAGGAAGAGTCTAAGGAATTGGAAATTGAGGAAATTTTTGAGGACACTGAAGGGAAGCAGCAGACTAGGGAATTTGAGGTTACTGAGGAGGATGGTGTTGACATTACAGATACTGCTAACAAAAAGAGGAAAATGTATGTCGAGGAAGTTGGTAAGGAAATAGAGAATGAGATTGGTTTAAAATCTAAAATTGATGCCCTAAAGGATCATATTTAGAAGTTAGAGCAAAACCTCACCAATGGGCTCCAAAATACAATTCTCCTGAACATGTCTATGCTGAAAGAAGTGGGTAATACTGGGCCTGCTGTCAATGTGGATAATATTGAGAAATTGAATGATCTTCTCAAATTAATGGATATGTAAGGAGAGACCTCTCTGACTCTCATCTTTTTGTTTCTCATTTATTTTGTTTCTATGTCTATTGGTACTCTGCTAGTGTCGTCTCTTCTTAGAAGGCATATTTTATTTGATTGCCTTCTTGTCTTTTTTGCTCTGTAAAGGGTTTGGCCCCTAGTCTGCCACCTTAATTTATCAAAAACATAAGATATTTGTTTATTAGATGATTCAAATCTTAAAAAATGATATTTATTAAACCTCTTACTCCAAACACCATATTCACTAAACTTAAAGTAAATAAATATCTTGTTTATGTTTGGAAATACTTTGAGGTAAATCTTTTATATACCGATGTTTATTCTAATTTTAGAATTAAAGAAGATGATTATGTATAATGCCTACATGCATATTATTTTGGGTTCAAAATAATGAAACTATTTTTTTTTAAGGAATACAAATATGTTATTGCATGTTTGAGGATATTCACTAGAAGAAGCTTGCTTCTACAAAAGAGTGGGAGACATTATACAATTAGTTTCCAAATCCACAATCCCAACTTTGTTTGGAATTATTATTTCTAGATTAGAGTAGATTAGTTTTTATTATGGTTTTAGTTTAATTTTCCTTTCAATTAATTAGTTTTAGTAAATAAGGTCATCATGACCATTCATCTACTTCACAAAATTTATCATACTTGATAGTTGTTCACACTTATGGATATCTATGATTTACTCATGATGTCTTTGAATTTTAGAATCATGGTATGTGTCATAATTAAATTTAGATTTTATTTGAATGAAATAAACTTATCATATTATTGGAAGTTAGTTTGATATTTTCATGTAAATTTTAGAAATACTTCTCATTTTAAAAGATCAATTGCACATTAACATGCTAAAAATTATATGAGAAATAATAAACATTGATATGGATGAATACTCATAGGGACACATTTATAAATAAAAGTTGTAGTATACCTACACCTAAATAAAGGTGATTCCTAACCCTTATTCTATTTGTATTTCAAAAAAATGAAAAATCATAAACTTATGGAAGAAGGGTGATTCAATTAAACTCTATTAGAGCCATGGATGCCGAGTTGGTAATATATCAATTCTTAGAGTGGAATTATAGGTATCTATGTTTGGGATATAGACATTTAGCTGACAGTAATACTCAGACTTTCTTTATTATAAAATCAAGAAATCAAAATGAAACTTACAATGTTTATCAAGATCTCTGTCAAAACACTCATAATAACTAAAAAACATTAAAAAAAAAACACACAATATGGAAATTTAGAAGGGTTAGTATGTTGCATGATTATGTTTAAGCCTCTTTCAATTCTTTATTTTGTTTATTTATTTCGTATAAAGTTCAATTTTTTTATGACAATTAAACCAAAAATTCTAAGTTATCAAATACTTAGGAGTATTTTCTCACTAATTTTCCATATCTTGTTTACTAATATGCCCAATATTTAAAAATCTTAGGACCATGACATTTTAACTAAAACTGCTTTCACATGCTAATTGATTAAAAATTGCTAGCTAAAAAGATATATATTTCTTTTAATTTGATTCTAATTTAAAAGGAATTATAATATGTTTTAAAAAAAATTTAGGTGTAAATGAATGTCAAATAAATAAAAAGAGGTGCTCAATACATCAAAATAATTTTTAGTGTTTAGTAAAAAGGTAGGTTTTGTTTGGAATAAAAATATGCATGTACAATTTTTTACAAATGACTATCTCTTTTTGGTGTAATATTTGAGATATTAAATCAAATTATATTAGAATAAAAAATTCATGATGGAATAAAAATGTCATAGGAATACAATAGGTTAATATTTTTAGTCAAATGAGTTTTTAATAAAAAGATATGGTTGCATGAAATCATCCTACCAAGTAGATTTGATAGTTTTATACTTGAGTCAATTTTTGGCATTTTCATAGTTGTTAAAATAGACTATTAGCACTATTTCATGATGAATTTAATAAAATCAAATAAAATTTTATAAATCTAAAAATTTTCATATAGAAATATAAATATAAGTAAAACACATTGGTCTAAGATTCAAATTAAAATGATTTATCAATCAAATGATATGGCTCCACAAAATCAATATATCAGATAGATTTGATAATATTTGTACTTAGCCAAATAAATTATTTGGACCTAAATAATATTATTTGAGATAAATAATATTATTTAAATCTATAAATATTTATTCAAAATTATAAAATATTTTCCAAAGCTTGTGTGAATTTGAAGGAACAAGTCAACTAAATTTATTTTTAAGTGTATATTAGTTGTTAAAAATAAATAAAGTATGCACTTTGGATGAAAATTCAATACAAGTATTTATTTATTTTTAGTGGGGATAAAATTAGAACTATAGTTCACTATTCATGTAAGATTCATTAGTGGATTTGGTCCAATTAGTTTTATTATTAATAATTTGTATTAAACTCATTATTATGGAGGAGAATTTTGGCTATTGAAATTAATAGAAAAATCTGAAAAGTTCTACTAACTTTATATTTATGTATAAATATTGTTTATTATTCAATTATGTGGACTTTGTAGGATGTGATATTATTCTTGTATCTTAGTTATTTAATTATGTATGAGTTATTTTTTTAATATAACTATTCACTTTAAGCTATAGTTTATTTCAATGCCTTTTGCATACTAATTATAATCCTCCCTTATAAATGTGCAATAGTAATTTGAAAAATGTGGTAATCTTTAATTTTGTTTATTTAAGTTTACTATGTTTTATTTTCCTTTGAATCCTAACTATGTTTGAGTTTTGGTGTGCTACATAATCTCACAACAGACATTGGTCTTCTGATTTCTTGTCCAAATTTAAGTATTGGTCTTGAAGGGTTTCATCTTGTGTGGTCCATAAGCACTCTTTTCTACCCTACCCTTCCTTTTTTTTGTGTTTATTATGATATATTATTATTTTATTATATAAACACTATAAATATATATATATATATATATATATATATATATTATTTGGTGTTAATTTAATCACTTGAGCTAATTTCCATTGATTGGATGTAGGTCACATGTTAAGATTCCATCACTTGGTTAACCTAAAACCATAGACCTACAACTCATGCCTTGAAGTGATTAATCACATATATGAAAATGAGAGGATTAAAGCCTATTGTCTATGGTATTAATAAAAAATACATCAACACAATTTAACATAGATTCAAACACACTTGGGTACATATCCATGGACATATGCACATAAATTTATAGTAATAAGATCTATAGGTTTATACAAGCACATATATCTGGGATATAGGTTATTATATTAAACATACAGATGCATAAAATTCTATATTATATGGTAAAATTATAGGTTTATGATATTTATTCATTATTATATACACACGTTCATATTTATAGGGCATGATACTAGTTCATGTTCATGCACAAGAACACAGTTTATAATTGAATGAAAAATGGTTGTCATTCCACTTCAAACATATCAAATTTGTTATTATGATGGTATCATGAATTTTTTTCATTATATTTAGATCATTGATTATACTTGAGGGATATTGAGATAAATTATACAATCAAACCTACCTTCATGATAGGGGCATGGAAATTATCCATTCTCTTTCAATCATACATGCATAGAACTTTAGAGAAAATATATAAATAATTTTTAGTGGTTGATTAATTTTTATTTATGTTTTAAGGTTTAGTGACACTTAAAATATCACCAGTTAATTTAGAATAGAGTTTTCATTTTTCATCTTGAAACTACTTTTTAGTAACTTATTGGAAACTCGTCTATTTCCTTTACTACGAATTCAATAAGACTAAAAGTTCCCTATTATTATTCATAATGATTGGGTTAATTTTTTACCCCTGTCATCTCTAATATTTAAAAAAATATCTCACTCCATGAGTGTCACCATATGACATACATATAAGAAGACTTGGACATCATTGAAGAAAATAATAAGTCTAGATGCATAGTCAACAATGCAAGTTTGAATTATTCATTCCATTTTATCTAATATTTATAGTTATAATAAAATAATATATTAAAATTTTTTTTGGGAGGCAATATATATTCCCATATTTGGTGTAATAATTTTTCATAATATCTTTATGCAACTTTTCATGTATAGATCTCAACCCATAACTAAGTATTATGTGGCACATTTCTATTTATATTTTTATTGTATTACTAATTCCATTTTACTATGGAACACCCTTATCCCATCATGAATATATTAAAATTTCATATTATATATATTTTTTTCATTCCCTATCACCCTAGACTCTTTTAAATCTCCATGCCAGTTTTGTGATTTACATTTAGTATTGATTATTGGCATTGCCCAAAGATAGGGGAATTGAACTAGGCCCCATTTTATTTTATTTTTGGCTTGTTATAAATTATTTTAATATTTTATGAACCATTAGGTATTTAATATAAATTAATATAATCATTTATATAAAAATATATGGTAATGTATTTTGGGATAAACAAATTTCATTATGAGGAGATTGAAAGATTACATATTACACTGACATACTTACTAGCGCTGAATCTAAATTTTACTGGCCCAATTCATATATGAATTCTTGTAAAAATGGAAATTTAGGAAACATATAATATATACCTACTATAAAAACATAAAATTAGTCATTAAGTGATTTAAAATGTTTAATATCGACATGCTTACTTCACTTGGCCAATTATCCATTAGTGCTAACTTATAATCTCTACAGGGGAATACACTTCTCTATAAACTATATTAAAAATACTTAAAACATAATTTAAAAATATCTAATTTGATTATGGACACATGTTATAAATTTTAAAATGGTATATATCCTTATGGGATAGGACCACACTAGGTTAAATAAGGATACACCAAGACCTTGTCCACGAGTGCAACCTTATCCCACATACTCCAATGGTAACTTCTTAAATTTTAAATAGTCTTTTCCCCATCCCATGATTTAATTAAAGGTTTTTAGAAAAAAAAAATTATTCCTTCTATAATAACATCAAGGATTATCCAAACACATCTAACAATCACTTGGAAATTATACCACATACTGAGTAAAAGAGCACTATTTCTCTTAATTTCAATTATATTGCATAAAAAGCATAGGACAAGTTTGAATATATTTTATTTAAGGTTAAGTGAATAAATTTTCAATAATTTCAATAAATATTTTAGTTATATTTATATAGTTTCACAATCATGGATCACACACACCCCCTAAGTAAGATAACTACATCGACCTAAGCCCCATTTGGATTATGTAGGAAATAATCAGATTACATAGTGTTTTCTAAAGATAACTCATCTATTAACCTAACCATATTCCCATTTTTCATTTTATTTATATTGTTTTTATTGTTTAAGAGAAAGGATTTATGCTTTTTGGTCTTTAGTGAGGTAAATTAGGATGCATAATTAATCAATAAACCCCTTTAGAAAATCACATAGATCCATATTGATAAATTAGATGTACACTCAACTAAAATGTGGCCATAGCCAATAGATAAGACCATAGTGTGCCTCTTTCCTCATTTTGTATACTTTTCCGAGCATAATTTGAATTATTACATTTATTCATGACATAGTACATGCCCTTTCAAGTAGTTTTTAGTGAAAATTAGCCTACATAATTAGCATAAGATATGTTTTAGGGAGGTTTACATATTTGTAAGCCTAATTAGTATTTTTATATAATTCCCAATTTTTTAATTTTATTGTATTTTGATGTATATTTATGTATATCAATTTCAATAATTTAGATCTATTAGTATGATTCACTCAATTTAAAATAGATTAAATATTATGGTGAAGCCAACATTTGTTTTTATAACTCTATTTTTCATTTTCTTATTTTTCCCCTAGGATTTCATTCAAAATTTTGTAACTTATTGACACTAAAAGAAAATATCCTTCAACCTTGTATATAAATATGATTTTTAATGATTCGATATTATTTTACATTGGATTTAATCTAACACTAAATATTTTATCTTGTCACCTTCTAAAAATTTTACATTAAATCTTTCTTATAACTTCAGGTTTAAATTGTTGATACTATACACAGAAATATTTAGACTTTCTTTTTATTTATTTTTTAGTTTACTTTTGCTTGTTTTATAAATTATGTTTATCCAATTTTTAAATTATTTAATGACTATCATTAAGGGATACATGATTATTTATTTTATAAAAATCATGCCATGAATGGTTGACCCAAATACTCATAATAGCCTTTGTATAAAACACAACATAAATTTTATTTTTCAATACCTTATGATATATAAAAAACACTTAGGGTTCCTTGTTTATATTATAGGAAGCCTCTTTTATCCATTTTATTTATGGTATGCATGAGAGGAGTGTATCATTTAGGGAAGTTACTCTCATCATATCATCAAAGATAAGATAGTGGGCTTTAAACATAGATTTTCATTTATAGTTAGTGATCTAAAAAATTAGTTTGATACTACTCTATGAATAAGCAAGCATATTTGAGATCCCACATAATCATTCAAAACCTTGACTAGATCACCTTTATACCTTGATTTTTCATTGTATTGTATTCATATTCATTTTATATTTTTTACATGAAATGTTTCTTGATAGCACTAAACATTTTATTTGTCATATTTTCTATATTTTCATTCATTGTATATGTCATGAATAAAATTTTTCCTTATTATATACTCATGTTTTAACTTTTGCATATGATAATTAATGGACGATTAAAAATAATAAAAACCTTATGGAATAAGCTTATATTGATTATTATAATTTTGATGGTGTAGCAATGAATAATGAATCTTATTTATATTCAAATTTAGAACATGAGTCCTTAGAAATAAATCCACCTCTATAATCTTCTTCAAATTTACCTTGTTTCTTAACTAGTAATCTAGATTAAAAAAAAATTAAGACTGACATAAATACAAATCTATAGGTAAATCTATCAAATCAATACCAAAGCATTTTCATAAAAATATTTTTTAATAAATTTATTTCAAAGAAAGAATCTATTTATAAATTTACCCCTTTACAAATAATGGATATTGATCATATATGTCATAACTCTTTCTCCTCGTCAACCAATGAGGATAAAATTCCTTATAATTCCCTTATAACATCACAAGATACAATTGAAATCAATGAAAATCCTTCCAAAATATATTATGAGGTTGCATATTCTTTCATGTAATTCTTATCTTCACATGATGCTACTCTTATTCCATGATATCATAATATTAGCATAAAGTTACCACATGATGATAATGCATCTATTGTTAGTGCTAATTATTTAAATTTATCAATCAACTATAAGAAATTAACTAATTTATAATTAATGATTCTCTCAATATAAAGGAATATCATATCCCTCCACCACCTATTGATGATGTTTCTTTTCATGTTCAATCATATATACCTAGGATTTGTGCTTGTGAGGCCCTTCAAGATCACATCATCACTATGATAAAATACATAAAAAAATAAAAATAAAAATTTCAATTCAAATATCATATAAATTTAAAATAATAATAAAATATAAATAATCTAGAGTATTCTAGTTTCAATCATGTATTTACATCATCTATCTCTCACATGCCTCACAAGAAACATACATCTATAGTTAATGATTAAAAAAATATACAAAAGGATAATAAGATCCCAAGTGAGTTTCTAAGACAAATTATTTGAAACAAGTTTACTACATTGCCTTTTATGCCTCCTCTAAAAAGATAAAAATACTATTTTTCATATCATAGAATGCATGGGCATCATATTTATAGTTGTTTGGATTTGAATAACAAAATAAAAATTATAATTGACAAGGTTGATCCTATAATAGAAAAATTAATTAAGAAACCCACTTATATTTAATCTCCTAAACAACAAGTGAAAAAATAAAATAAATAAAATATAGATACAAAAAGACAATTAAGAACAAGAAAATATTTAAAAACCAAAATTAGAGGAAACAAAATTAAAAAAATAATGATTACCAAAATAAAAGTTTCAAGAACAAATTCAAGATGAGCAACAAATAATTTTTTGTAAAAATCTTCTCATGAAGGCATGTCTGAGTCAAAATATTCTTAAAAATTCTAATGATAAACATATCTATGATAAGGAATAAAGCATTATATCTAGTTTATTCATAGAAAAAAAAGATAATTAAAACACTACAAAATCTATGGTTACATTTTCAAGTAACAAAGTCAAGGCATAAATTAATTATCTTCCTAATATCTAACTAATAACACATGATTCTTATTTATATCAACATGGAATGTAAAATACTAATGATAATGAACCTATACAAAATCCAACTCCAATATATTCTACAATTAGTCTCTCATACACATATACAAAATGTGATCAAAGTAGCATATCATAAATTCAAGCAAAACCTAAGAAGTTAATTTTGTCCTATTATAATGATTAAATTTATGGCTATGATCCCAATAATATAAAATATTGGCATGAATTCAATGATATAGAGAATATACATGAGCATAACATTGATGATATCTTTGGATTATATTGCATATTTCCATTTGTACGTAGGTTAATATATGTTGCAATTAGTCTCTCATAAACATATACAAAATATGATCAAAGTAACATATCACAAATTCAAGAAAAACCTAAGAAGTTAATTCTCTCATATGATAATGTTTAAATTTATGACTATGATCCTAATAATATAAAATATTGGTATGACTCCAATGATATAGGGCCTATATATAGGCATCCCCTTGATGATATCTTTGGATTATATTTGCATACTTCCATTTGTACATAGTTTAATATATTTTACTTCATTGAAACATCTTATATACCTTATCCAACCATTATTATATAATTTGGATTTATTTTTTACTTTGCACACTTTCCCTCTTGATATTTAAAATAATTCAAAAAATATAAAATAATTATCTTACAAATGATTTCAGTGCTCATTTTTGCTTACTATTACACACACAAATTAAATGATCAAATTTATCTCTTTACCATTGAGGATCATGTACATTATTATATATATTAATCATTTGATCTACATTACTATGACTCATTTACACATGCATTAGGGGCACATGGCTTATTTTCTTTCTTGTCACACTATGCTTTAACACCTTGTTTAGGATTGTTAAAATCCCTCCCACTTCCTCTATTTTTTAAACCTTGCTTCTTATAATATTATAAAAAATAAAAAAACATTCTAATATTTCAAAAAAATTAAAATATTATTTAAAAATTCAAAATTAGGACCTACAAGCATTATTCAAATGTTGATATCTTACTTATTTACGTATGCTATTATATCTTAGGTAGGTATAATATTGTAATTTTCAATGCATATTGATTTGAAAGAGGTAATTGAGTGTGATACATGACACAATTCTTCATGGTTTTTATGTTGAGCTTGTATTATTAACTAAAAACCTTAATAAATTGGGGGCATCTCTTTATTCTCCATGAATAATTCAACAAGTTGTATTTATCCACAACCTTTATATCATGTTGAGTTACATATCATAAAAAATATTTTGATAATCACTAAAAAATCTACATGTCACATTAAAATGTTATTTTTTAACAATGACATGGATACATATGGATAATTAAAACTAGTCTCATTTACCTATGCTTCTTTATTTATTGCATGATACATTACAACTTTATTGCTTATTATGTGTGGCCCTTGGCCTTGTATGTGAAAATTTATTTATTTTTGGTATCATTATGGAATTTATGTGTGGACCTTACCCTTGTGTGTTTATGCAACATTCACATGTCCCTTATATGTGTCCTTTGGGACTTAGGTGTTCTATATTATGTGAATTGTGTGACATTTTATGACATTGATTATATGTTCATTGTTTGCTACTATGTTGTCATGATTAATATCATGATTTATTACTACTCTTTACTATTACATTGGTGCCATGATACATATAAAACACATGATGCTTATAATATCCAATGATATATCTATCTAACACATTCAAATTCAATGTTATATTCAAATAATATGATGCATTACAATCAAAATTTCAAGTGATACTACATGATTACATATTTCACATATTACATAAATCTTATTTTGAGTTAAG
Source organism: Torreya grandis (assembly GCA_037957365.1). Taxonomy (NCBI): domain Eukaryota; kingdom Viridiplantae; phylum Streptophyta; class Pinopsida; order Cupressales; family Taxaceae; genus Torreya; species Torreya grandis. The sequence goes on from JARHVA010000179.1 coordinate 3,464,146, forward strand.
TGACTTGAAAGCTACATCCTTCATCTCAAAATGGGGGCATCATAATGGGCTTGTCTCAATAATTCAAGTCCTCGCGAGAAAATTTTAGATCTATGGAACCACATAGTTTTAAAAATTATAATATGATTTATAATTTTTAGATAATGGGGACATGTGACATGCATATGAAATCATTATAATAGTTAAAATTTACATTTTTAAAATAGTTACAAGTTCAAATGGAATTCAATTTAAATATAACTATAGTACATGGGGCATGATACTTATTCATGTTAAAGCTACTACATGGTATATTCAAAATCATCAAGTTTAATAGTTTATAAGTTTCTAAGTATAAAAAGTGATATAGATATATATACAATCATGTGATTTATCTTCATGTTTCAAATGGGTGACATTAGATTCTAGTGATACTCAACATCTGTGATTGAAATTTTTCTATGTAGTGATCCATAATTTATGGTTCCACACCTTCAATTATTTTATAGAGTGTTTTTTATAGTCAATGAGAGTTTTAGAGTACCATATTTCAAATTCAAGAGAATTATAAGGTTTTTAAATTTAAGACTTGATCATTCTCAAATCACCACAGGTTCAACATTTCTCTAATTACATCAATAAGGGGGCCATAACTTCTCCATTCTCAAGTTACAGGGAAATTATATTTCATACTCTTTCATGTGTATGTTTGCCTTTCTCTCTTTTCAAATATTTCAAATTACAAGTTTTAGATTTTCAATTTTTAAATATGGATAATAGCTATTTTAGGGGTATTACTTAGGTTTGAATATAGTTTACTTTAGTGATTAAATTTTTTTCATCACTAAAATAAAGTGGGGGAAATGTAGAAACATAAAACTAATCATTAAGTGATTTAAACTATTTAATTTTGACATCCTTACCTTGATTTTCTTAATTTCCATTTTTATGAACTTATAATATATATGAGAGCATACACAACTATATAAACTATATTAAAAGTACTCATAACATCATTTATACATCCATAATATACTTAAAATCATATATTAGACCTTCTCTAGTAGACTCTATCCTTCTAGGATAGGACTTCACTAGTTCCAACATGGCCTCACTACAACATTATTCACTAGTGTGGCCTTATCCCCCACACTCCAACATTAAATTTTTAAATTTAAAATGGTATATGTTCCCCCTCTTGATCTCTTATCAATTTTGGTTATCTAAAATTTATAAAAAATTTCATATGTAATCACATCAAGGCTTCTCCAAAAACATCTAACAATCAATTGAAAATTCTACTACACACTAAGCAAAAGAGCCATATTTATCCTAATTTTAATTTTGATTCATTATAAAGTCATATGTCAAGTATGATTATATTTGATTAAATATTAATGGAATACATAGCCAAACATTTCAATAAATATCTTATATATATTCATATAGTAGCATAATCATGTATCACACACTCACCCTAGGAGGGATAACTACATTGGTCCAAGGCCCATTTGGGCTATGTAGGTGACACTTATATTATACAAGGTTTTTTTATGATAGCTCAACTATTCTCCTGACTTGATTTCCCCTTTTGAATTTGATTTTCATTATGTTTATTATGCAAGATCAAGGGTTTGTGTTTCTTAGGTATTCCACATGGAAAATGAGGACACATAATTAATCAGTGAACCATTATAGGCAGTTGTACAGACCCTGATTGATAAATAAAGTATATAGTCAACAAGGACATTTTTTAAATCAATACACAAGGCTGTAGTGTTTTCATGTCCTCCTTTTGTGGACTTGTCCCTGCATAGTTTAAATTCTTATATTTGATCATGACATAGTACACAAGCCATTTCAGATGTTTTTTAATCACCATTAGAATAATATTTTCTTTAGGGAGGTTTTCATATTTGTAAGCCTATTTACTATTTTTGGATAATTCCTAATTCTATAAATTTTGTATTTTATTGTTTTCTTCTCTATATTCATGTATGTCAATTTCAATAGTTTAGATCTATTAGTTTGATTCACTCAATTTAAAATAGATTAAACACTTTCATATAAAATCATACATATACACATTAATGAGATAAATACATTAAAATTTTTTACCTCTTTGATGTATTAGAAATGTAGTGTAGTTATTTTTTTTCAATGGGTATTGACCAAAGTCATTCTACCTCAACACTTATCCATTTTATATTTTATTGTATTTACTTGTGAAATTATAAAGTCTTGAATATACATGTGTACCCATGTTATTTTAAAACTAGATAAAGGAAGAAATAGAAATTATGAAAATGGTCATATAACCCCATAAGAAAAAAAATCACTCATTGTATACAAGGTCAATTATAAAGTTTTGAAATGTAGAGTTAATATAATAAAAACTCATATCAACATGAAACATAAGATATTAACCTTATTATCTATAATTATACATTCATAACTACATTTATAATGTATATTTATATATTGTGAAAATCATAATTAATAATTTGTTTTAATCATTTCTATCCTATTAATATTTCTAATGTAAATTAGGTTAAGACAATGATCCCAAGGTTTTATCATATGTGAAACACCAATAAATCCATCTCATTCATAGGAAAACATAGGTTCACTCATGAGCAGATAAAACCTATAAAAAGTGTGACTTTGAATGGATTGAGTTGAACCCAACCATCTTTTTAGATGATTGACTATTGTTTATGTATATGATACTATGTAGAGGGAAATCAAGCTACACATATATCTTCCCCTTATTGTGATTATAATATTATGTTCCTTTTATATTAGAATAAACCTAAATATATGTATTTTGACACCTTAAAATGTTATCTCTTGAGTTGGAATGGTTCACTTAATACTTGGTTGATGACTACGCTTAGTGATTCATTTATGATTTGGGAAGAATATGGTAGTTTTGCTTATTGTGTAGTAGTGTATATATTCTTCATAGATAAGTTCCATATTTAATAAGTTTTTAATTTATTTGTAGTTATATGCATCTATTTGGGTTACATATCATTCCACTGGTATGCTATGTAGATGGGATGACCCATAAGAATGGTTTTATTTTTAAAATTGATGATTGCTGGGTGAAGCATGAAATAGTTAAATTTAGTCATTAACTTCTAGATAAAACTGATTGAATCTAAAATTTATTTTTTGGAGACATGAAAAATGATACATTAATTTAGAGATGTCTAAGTATGATAAATAAATATTCTGGAAAAAAAATTCTTAAGGTAAGTGATATCAAATTGGAATGATTGGATCCATAGACAACATGTGGATGAAAAAAAATTTAGGTTAAAGGCATATAAATGGTAATACATTTGGGTCTTATATAAATGTTCCATAGTTACTATTATTTTCTCCAATATCCTACTCCAAAATACTCATGAAATTGGGTATTTTTAGAGAGAATATTGATAGAACTGATGGAATTTCATCCTCTATTTTAGGACTAATGCGAGATCAACCTAGGGAATGGTTTCATGTATTTGGATTCATAATGGAGCCTATGTAAAATAATATCTTGGAGATGCACTATCACAAATAATAGTTTATTACTACTTTATTAAATAATGATTTAATTATTTGAGTTTATTTCTAATGTTCATGCACTCTGATTTACCATTTTCTAAATAAAAGGGAGGGGGTAGTTCAATATTCAAAATAAACACAAAAGAGAGGGAAGAGTAAGGTAGAAAAAATAATTTCCAAATTAGGATGAGATTAATGCTTCAAAAATTGAGCTAATTGCATCTACCAAAGCTATACCACTATGTGTTGAGTTTTATCAAAGGTTTTAACTCCAAGGAACATAATGAGAAGATTTTGGGGAAGTAGTGAAGAACACATGATTTATAAACCCTCATTAAATATCAATACTATAAGTCCAAAGTAAATAACACATAAAATTACAAAATAACTTGTAGATTAACACACATGTTATCAATATTTTAAGAAAAAGTAGAGTTCACAAAGAGGTTATAAAATATAAGCACATCATAACCATTACATTATTAAAATGACAAAGCATTAAAACAATTATATGAGAACTAACATTCATTAAAAATTGAAATGACATATACTTTGATAAATATAATTTGAATTTCAAAAAGGCTAAAATTATTTTCATTAATAATAACAAGTTTTATTACAAAGGTATCGATCATGGACAACTTTCAACAATCCAAAAGGGTGAAGGAAATCATAGGTGAAATCCTAGCTTGATTATAACAACACTTTTGAGATAAAATATTTTCAACCTCAAAAATATAATGTAGTTACATATTCATAGATAATAATGGGATTTACCTCCAAGTAGTGTGATATTCGCATCTCAATCCATGATGGCCACTCTTGGTAGTTACAACTTCATAATTATAAAATTGATAAAATCCACTTTATTCACCTCAAAAAGATACATGGGGACCTCCTAACTAATATATGGAGGGGTAAAAGATGTGTTGGATCTCAAATGCTTGGAGTTTGCCTCTTTGGCCTCTAATACAGCTACCACAAGGTCAAAATCTTAGTCCAATCTGGTGAGATTCATTGGAGGTTCTCTAAATATAATATTTTCTTGGGCCATGAAACTTTGGTATAATTTTATGGGAGTGTTAGTATATAATTTTCACCCTTAGGAAATTTGTTTAATACTTATTAATTAGATGGTATAATGGGAATAATACTAGGTTATGGGTAACTTACTAAGTAGATTAAACCTATAGTTTGGTCCATCTCCCTTGATGATTCACCAAAAAATTATAACAAACCTATCTCAATTGCAAATGAAAAGGGATATAAATGAACTAAACTAGTAAATAAATAATGAGGCGATGCACCAAATATAAATTCCTCAACTTGCTATTGTTTGCACTATGAGAGATAAATTATAATATGATTTTCACAAGATCAAGTCAACTCTTACAATTCTAATGTTTATATATGAAGGATATGGTTTTTAAAATAACTAAGGTGATCAATAAAAATGCCTAAGATTATAAATTAATGATGTTTCAACACTTACACTGAACAAACCATGTGTTACACATAAGTTGACCTATGGAAGAGAATATAACTTACATATAGGTGTGAAGAAGGATAAATGCATTCAAGTACACTCACTATCACAAGACATTCATCAACAACTCACTCAATATCATTTTATATAATATTAAAATGATATAACTCATCTTGAATTACTTTCTTAGGAAAATAATAGTCTTAAAATTGGTAGGGATTCACAATAACTAGTTTGAGGATACATTCTATGCCTCTCAAGGCTTCATTTATAGATGAATTAGAAGAAATAAGAAGAGAATGAAAATAATAAAAACTCATGAGATGAATATAATTATTAGAGAAATTAAAAATATAGAGATAATGACACCAAGCTTTCAAAAAGTGTGTTGTCATCTTCCATCTTAGTCTTCTAGGACATGTGTTAGATTAACTCTTCACAAGGGTGGTGTAAGAAGTCTTCATGGAAGTTTAGATGATTTTTTAGTCATAAATCATTCTCAAAGAGTTACACATATACCTATTGAGGGAAATTAAAAATCACCTTATTGAAATTTATCATGACTGGGAAGCTTTTATACCCACTCTCTCTTGAAGATCATTCTTCATTAAATGAAATTTACACTTATTAGCAATAGTGACTCATATTCATAATTTATTTTAATACCAAGGAATGATTTTTTGTTTTAGATACCTCCATCATAATGTTTATTTTCTTTTATATCTTGTATTAGGTCACAAAACCTTTGTACCAATACTAAAAGTCACTTTACAACTAGTGTACTCATTATTACTTGACAAGGGATGGTAAGAGACATTCATATATCAAAGTTTGAAGTGATTTTGGGGTTTGATAATGGTTTATATCTATATTATATGAATTTTAAGGACTTTCATAGATAGTACTATATACTCCCAAAGATGTTTTGAAAGTTTTTTGAGCTCAAGTCCTTGCAACATGTATTTCCTTTACTCTTTTGATACAAGATGAATCATATATCTCCATTGAAGCTTAGTTATAAAATTATGACCTACATTAGGAATTTAAGAGATTATTTAATTTTAAAAACATGATGAAAACAATTCAATATTACCTCAAATACCTTCCTCAACTGATTAGGAAGTTTTTTTTAGTTTAAAATCTTACATATAAGCAAACAAAGAATCTTCCTAAGCCTTTATATATATATATATATATATATCCATATCAAAAATGATAAAAATTTAATTTTATATATGAATGAGGGAGATAATAAGGTCATACAAGTGATTTGGAGGTCATATCAATCCATTATTGGTGTTTGAAAGCATTATTTCCTCCATCGAGTCACATTTAGGGTTTAAGAAAGGTTTAAGAACACTTGAGGCCTTAAGGATGATTCATAGAGTTGATGGAACTAATTAAAAAAATTATAAAAATATAAACCCATATTTATTCCATTATGGGATTAGGATCTCATGCATCTCTTTATTAGAGTTCACATGTAACAAAAGTTGACTTTCCTAGCCATAATAGTATGACTATGTAGTCAAAGGAGGTGGTTTAGCATGAACATGTAAAATAGTTGATTTATATATAAGAATTAATTTTATTGTATATTAAACATTTTATTATTCATTACCATGGTCTTTTGAATGTATTAATCCTTAACACCACTAGAAGCAATCTTTATCCCTATGCAAAGGTTTAAACATAATTATGCCTAGTTGATCTTAACATGTGTGATCCCATGTTATAATCATTTATAAATGGTTAAAAACCTCATATAATTGTTATAAAAAAATTATCTCATATCCTTTTCATCTTAAATTGATCAAACATTCAATACATGCAATTTTATTCATGTTTCTTACACACATGGCTACACATGCTTATTTAGGCCTTCTAGGCCTAATTACCCCTTCTCAAATCTTTCATTGATCTAAATAAATTTTTTATTAAAAAAAAACTATTAATATTTAGTTATAAAATTGAAACACTTATTCTAGTATCCATCCTCAGGGTTTTAATCAATGGTTGACATGTTTTCTCCAACCCATTAAAAACATGATTATGTGTTAATTAGAGGTCTATTTGAATGAAGTGTGAGAATAACATTTTTTATTGTAACTTTTATGTTTATCAAATGATTATATCATGATATTTATTCTCTTATTTAAATTTTATAGACCTTTTATAACCTGATTCATTTCACATACACCTCTTTCTTCCATTCTCTCATGATAGGCTTGTAGTGCATGTTCTAGGTTTGCTTCAGTGTTGGTGTTTAGGAGATATTATTTTCATGGTCATTACTAAATTTCAATTTATTATAATTTTTAAATATTAACCCTTATACCATTTTATCAATTAATTTACTTCAAAGCCTTAATTTATCACACAAATGCATCCTTCTATAAGCATGTATGTGGGTGCTTATTTAGGGCTGCTTGACTATAATTTTACAAAAATTGAATTCTATAGGCCAAAATAAACATATTGATGAATTTTTATTTTAAAAAAATTATATATTTTATCATGACCTCATTCATCCCAAAAACTTCAATCATCCATTCCCAACATTGGTTTTTTTACTCTGCTACCTATTAGAGGACTGTAGGTGTCAATTTGAGCTAAAACTATTGATTCTTCACCATTTGGTCCCCTTTTGATTTAAATAAATGGATTTTGAATAATTTTTTGATATGGATAATTTATTTTTATGACCTATTTTCATTTCATTTCGTTTAGATCATATGGATAAACACTTGTAATTCTCATTGTCTACCTTTTGAAGCATAGTCACCTTGAGTTACATAGTCCTCCTTGAATTACAACCCCTTTGAATCCAAGATGAATTGATAAATAAGTTTGAATAAAATATTTATTATATTTTAAACAATTTTTTAAAGATTAATAGGATGATTTTGAATACCAATAAGGTGTAGTGAGTGTCACTTTCTTGTAGATGTGAGACTGTGATTGATAACATGTCTTGGTGTTGCCTTGGAATTAATTTACTTATCATGAACCTAAAGAGGTTGAAACATCAATATTATATATATTGATTGAAAATAAATGGGATAAATTATCATATTTTATAATGAATATATGCACTCTCCATAAAAAATTATGTCATCAATGGTGACCTACAAGTCTGTAGACCTCTAGTTCATAGACATTCTTTGGATTTGGCCTAAAGAAGGATATCTATTGAAACTTGGTATATAAATATTTTAAATAATTAATATGGTATGAAAGGTTTTCTAAATATTACATCTTCCATTAAATAATGTGGAAAATGAAACAAAACCCTACTTGACAAGGTATCTCTCAGCTATATATGCAAACTCACATAGTTAAACTATGTATGCAAAACTCTCTCTCTCTCTCTCTCTCTCTCTCTCTCTCTCTCTCTCTCTCTCTCTCTCTCTCTCTCTCTCTCTCTCTCTCTCTCTCTCTCTCTCTCTCTCTCTCTCTCTCTCTCTCTCTAAGATAATTAACTAAATTATGTATGAATATGGTTAATAGGTATTTATGAGGTCACAAAAACTATTGTAAATTTAATTTCATCCATTTAATGCATTCAAGACAACTCATAGGTCCTACAATTAGATTGTCTTGAGCTAACTATCAAAATAAGATTATTTGAAAACACCTCAAAAGTGGAAACGAAGAAAAAATGAGATAATATGATGTTATAGGTATAAATTAATGTTTAAGAGACCATTTAAAATCATTATCACATATCCATTTGATCTTATAACTCTTCACTTGAGGAAAACTAACCTATGGTGGGATTTTGAGTCTCTTTTATGCTCCTTAACTTATCAATTATTATTCATAATGTTAAGGATATTAAATAGAAAAAAAATACACAAAGTGTAAGGTAAGTATGGTTAAATCCTATGAGAAAGAGTTTATATCCCAAATTTATCTCTCCTTAGAATGCCAAGTGAAAATTGATTGACAATTTTTTGTTGTCAAGAAAGCTGATGGATAAATAACATAGGTTTTTACATTTTTAGGCTCTATAACTCAAATTTTTGTATGTATTTGTACCTAATAAGGTAATAGGGACATTTTGAAGATCCTATACATTTTAATTCAATAGAAACCCTTACAAAATACTTCTAAAATCTTTCTTTCTTCTATAATCTAACTAGTCTACACTTTGAAACTATTGGATAAGATGAACCAAGTGACTCTTTAGCTTTCCCTAAATTTTATGGATGTATAAGATTGTTTTAAAATGTTTCCCACCTTTATTTTCATACAATTCTTACAATAAATCCTTATTTGACTATTGTAAGTGATAAGTGGCAATTACAAGAGGACTTCCAATGTTAGAAAGTAGTTATAAAAGACTTTGGGGAAGGTGTACGGACACATACAAGCATTATTTCATAATTTATATGTTAAATGGATTATAAAATACTTATATCCAAGAAATAAACCCTCATATTTTGTATTAGCTAGTAAGTGTCATCTCAACATTGAAATTCCAAATAAGACTAGAGTAATAGCATACCCTAATCTTATCAAAATTACCCTAAACTCTCCAAAATGATTGAAAAACAATGTGATCCACTTACTAGTTTTCTTCTTCACCCACTTTGGTTAGCTTTAGACAATTCTTATTCCTTGAAGGTTTACCACCTTATCTCCTTTAGCACGCTTCTTCATGGAATTTATTCCCATTTAACCTTAAATTTTTCACTCTTATCTTAAAATTTTATAAACACAAGATTAAGTCTTACAAAGAGTGAATTTTTTATGACAATACCAAGTGACTTGAACCTAATACTCACTAGACCATCCTAAATGACTTGTAAGATATGAAGGAAGATACTGTACCTAACATCCTAGATCATTAATGACCAATACAAGACATTCATAATGGCTATCAACAAAGTTAAGGTCACATACATCAAAGTTTTTAATGACTCCCATTCATGATGGCCAAAATTTGGCTAACATATTTGGTGACCTCTTGGGATTTCATTCTTGCTATGCATCTAGAGTAGTGGCCTTGATAATCCATTGGACTATTGGGGTCATGAAAGAATATTTCCTTAAAGGAAAACTAAAAATTAGACTTGAAAATATCCTTGAAACAAATTGAAATTGAACTCACTCAAACACACCACTCATACACATGTGTCACAAGACACTTGGAGGAAAGACAATAACCAAAAATAAAAAAGCAACATGTACACTAAGCACTTAGAGAAAAAAACCTAATCTACTATGTAAAAAATTGACCTCAATAGCATGTATTCAATGTACTCCATTAAATAGGATACTCAACTCCTCTCCATCAATCCTTACAAGTTAAAAAGCATTGTGTTCTTTGTAACCAATGAAAAATAGGGAACGTTCTATAATGCATAAAACTTGGTATGCCTACTAGGTTTGGCCCCATGATCCCATTTAAAAACAAAATATCTCACTTGGTATGATCTTGAAATAACTATCTTATCAAAATTCTTCTTGACGTGGGCTTGGTGATATCCATGGTGTGCATAACATGATTTGTTATCTCCTCTAAGGCAATCAATTGAATCAATCTTATGTCCATAGAATCACTCTCCATCATCTCAAGTTGATGAGCTAGTTTAAGGGCTGGTAGTTCAAGAGAGATAGGTATCTTGGATTCTATCCCATATATAACCATGCAAGGTGAGTTTAAAATAACCTTATTTTGGGTGATCCTATCAGCCCATAGAGCTATCCTCAACTTTGTGTGCCAAGCTCTTTGATTGTCTACTATTGTTCTTTTAATAATTCTAATCAAACTCTTATTAGTGGACTTAGCTATAAAATTAATTTGAGGGTAATAATTAAAATAATAACTTAGATAAATACCATGCATAAGTTCCCACTAAATTGTTCTTATACCACCAAATGCTAAAGTATTATAAGAAATTATTATTGAAGGCACTCTAAATCTAGTCACCAAGTCTTCATAGAAGTCAAGGATTGATTTTTCACTAACCTCCTATAGAAATATGTATTCCAACGAACTTGTGAAATAATCAATGGTTGTAAGCACCCATTTATGGCCAACACTTGAATGTGGATCTATCATGCTAGTAAATCTAGACCCCATTGCATGAAAAAATAGTCTACCTAAATATGATTAAGATGAAGGGTTGTAAGCCTTTGTTTACCTATAAAAAAATTCACACTTTGGACACCTCTATAAAAAATACAACATAAAAAATTCACCTCTATAAAAAATTCACACTTTACCCAAACTTTGTTGTAAGTTTGTCATCAAAAAACTAGGCCAATAGTACCCATCCCTCATTACTTTTGAAACTATTATCTTAGGTACAAAATGGCCTCTAGCTAGTCTATCATGGAATTGTTCAAATAGCTTATCAATCTGGTTAGTTTCAATGCATCTTAGAAACATGCCATTAATATATCTCTTAAAATTAACTCCATCTACAAGAATTTAAGTTATATATTTCAATATAAATTATATTCTCTTTTCTCTACAAACCTATAAGACACCCATTTTAAGGAACCTTACCATGTCTTGTGTCCAACTTAGAGAGAGTGAAGGTACAACTGAAATAGGATCATTTTATAGTGACAAAACCTATTTTTCCTCATGAAGGTCTATTTACAAGTGTTCACACAACCCTCTCCCTATTACCAATTTAGTGGACTAAATCTCCACATCATATTCCATGACTTTTGTTATCCGTCCAACCCTCTTTTCATTCAAAAACATATTCAAAAGGAAGTATCTTATTCTTAGGTGGTTCATCATGACATGATTTTTTTTATTAGACAACATATGTCTAAAATTCTTTAGGCTCATTATGATTGATAACACTTACTTCTCAATGAATATGTGTCTCTCCTCATACTCTTCCATCCCTTAACTAAATAAGCCAATGGGCTAATTAAGACCTTCATTATTATGATAATTTAACATAGATGAAATGGCATCAAGATTAACATAGGAATAAAAGAATAAAACCTTAGAGAAATTAGGGTTAATCAATGTCTCTACTTGTGTAATGGCTTTCTTGATGGCCTCAATTTTTTTTCCTTCTTTAGTCTAAATAAAGGCTTGATGTTTATTGAACATAGTGGTAATATTTTTCTCAATGTTAGAAAAACTAGGTATAAACCTTCTCACAAATTTTTTTTACCAATAAAACTTTGCAAACATTTCTTATGTTTGGGAAAAGACAAAGGTAATATGTCACTTACCCTTTCAAGGTCTATATTAAGTGCATATTTGGATAAAATATGGCCTAATAACTAACCCTTGTGAACTAAAAAAAACATTTATTAGGGTTTAACTAAATTAAATATTACCTAAAACTTGAAAAAATCATTTTAATATGAGCTAGATGATCACTAGCATTCTTAGAGAAAACTATGATATCATAAAGATAAATTAGCACCATCTAATTGATCAAACCTTTTAAATACATATCCATGGATATTTAAAATCTATCCCTTATATTATAGATCCCAAATGGCATTCTATTATATGCATATGTGACCAATATAGTATTAAATGTTTTCTTATATTGATCTTCTTCTTTTACCAAGACTTGGTTTTAACTTGAATAACCATCCAAGAGAGAGAAGTATTGAGAACCTACAACTACTTGAAGGATTTGTTCCATAGAAGGTAATGGATAGTGATCCATCACTGAAACCCTATTCAAGTCTCTAAAATCTAAACATAATTTGATCTCACCACTCTTCTTTCTCATAGGAACTAAGTTGGCAACCCATGAAGAGTACCTGATAGAAAAAATGATTCTTGACTCTATCAACTTGGTGAGCTCTTTTCTCATTACTATCTACACTTTAGGATTGATGGGCCTTTGTATTTATCTTAAAATTTCAACATTTTTATCAATTTATATATTGTGTTTGGAGAATGTGGGATCAAGCCCCTTAAGATCAGTATATTCCTAAGTAAAGACATCATAAAATTCTTTACATAACTCAATAAATATGGCCCTCTTAGTTGAAGTACATACATTTCCAAGATTTATGAGATTATCATTGAATATTTCCACCTTATCATGATGTTACTATTTGGTATACATGATTACTTTATCTCTTATCATTTGATCACTTTCATTGAATATGTTGTCAAGAGTAACTAGCCCTTTGGGAAGCTTATTATACCTCAATTGTACAATTTGGATTGTTTTTTATAATAAAAATTAGTGTCTTTTTGGAGAAAACATGATATTTGTTTTTCACACTAAAACACTTTCCAATTGACATCATTAATTAGTATTGATGGCCTTATTACCACCATGATGTGTGGCTGCACTTTTTAGTTCTTGACATCATTGGGAATGTCAAATTGTGATCCAACTGATGCCAACATATTATCATTTTTATTCTCATCCATTGGAACTTATTGGGTTTTAATTCCTTAAAATATTTAATAAGGTCTCATACTCGATTATTTTATAACTTCAATCATGTATTTTTTGTAAGACTCTTATGTTTTATTTAGTAGACAACTAGTTCATATCTCCAAAATTTTGTACTTGTTTCACTCCTTTATTTATTTCCCATTAAATCCCATGTATAAGAGCTTCATATTCATCTAAATTAAAAATATAACTAAATATAAATCTAATGGAATAATAGTACCTTTCATTTAATAGAGAAACTAGCATAATACCTACCCCTACTCCATTCTTGCTTCTTGACCCATCAATAATAATTTCCACAATACACCACTATCATCACTTGGATTAGAGAGGGAGATTGTGGATTTAAATTATTTATTAAAACAATAGAAACCAATACCATCATATTCAACACCTCTATATGGATCATTCTCATGATTTTATTCCCCCAACTTATCAATGAAGAGATCTAAAATATCTTCAAGAAGAACAATTGGTTTTTGATCACTAGAATGATATTACTCATTAATGATGGTGAAATTAACATTATAAATATTTGTCTTGTAAGGATATAAATGGAAATTATATATGGGCTCATATTTTATGGTAAATTTGGTGCCATTTCAAGTCCTAAAATCTATGTAGGACAAATCAAATGATAAGTAGCCTCTAATCTTTATGGTGAAATCTCTTGACAAGAAAAGAGCAAATTATGGTGGAAAATTTACTACAACAACATATTGAGCAATATAGAAAATAAGACAAGCATGAATAGTAATATTCAAGCCCTTGATTACACCCATTGTTATAATATCTATAATATCTATTTATAACACACCCCTAACATTATGTTCATACTTAAAGCCTAGCTTATCAGCTATTTGTTTGGGCATCACCGAGTTAGTTTCCCTATATATCATAAAATTATGTAATAGGAATTATCCAATGATTAATAAAACATATAAAGGAGGTGGCTTACCATATTTTCTTGGCTGCCCACTATTAGGTGTAGGATTATTTGTAAAACCTACATCTTTTCTAGTTGATGTCTTTGCAAGGCTAAGCTTTGACAATTCCTATTAAATCATATATATTTAACTAGGAAGATCCAATGTATACCACATAAATGGTTACATTAAAATTATTAATTTTATCTACAAAATTGATGTAAGAGCTGCTAACTCTTGGTTGCCCTCTAAGAGTTGTCATACTATTTTGAGGATACATAGTTTGGGGAATGGAAGTACTCTTCATATTCTAATTTCTCTGATTTTATTGAGCCTTATGATCTATATTAGTACCCATTATTCATTTATGAATATAATTTATGGTGGATGCACTTTTACCCATCTCTTGAGCATCATCAATTACCCTCTTTTTAGACCTTGTATTGGCTACAATAAAAGTATAATTAGCTTTACTTGTCCCTCCTAATTGATTTATTGTATAAAACTCTCCCTCTTTCCAACTAACTAATGGAGCATTGGATTACACTTGTTCTCAAATTGTCATAACCCAATTTAAAACTTAGACTTGTGTCATAGATTCAATGGTTCTATTTTGTGGCATACAAGATTGAGTAAACACTTCACTTTGACTAGAGGGTTGATCCCATTGAGAAGACTAATAATGATCTTAAACTAGATTTTTTTAGTAGGAACCAATGCACTATAGGTGGAGGAAACATTTGGGTTGTAACTATTATATGGTCTCACATTGGTAATTTCCTCTAATCCTTGAGAATTGTCTTGGAAGGGTGGCCTATTGGGCTGATATGGCTTATTGGATTGGTATAGATCTTGATAGTGTATAAAGGGTTGGATTTTTTTCCTTTTTTCCAATTTTATAACATTTTTTGTAATGGTATTAAGTAATTTATCAACATGATTTGATTTTATTGGATGACTAGGGGAAACTAACTTATCAATGGTCAGTGTAGGGATGGGAGAAAGAGTGGGAATATGAGGCCATATATTAGTAAATAATGGTGTGGGAGGCCTTGATGGTATATTTCCATCCTATATGAGATTATTTTCATCTTTGATGGCAAGGTCATAGGATTATGGTAAGTTATCTCCTCTTATGGATTGTATCATAATAAATATATCACTATTCAATAATTTGAGATAGTAGAAGAATGAATAATTTGGAATGGGCCTCACAAGAATTGGGATCCTATCCCATGCCTTTTGGAACATAAAATTTAAATCTTTCATGAATTCTTGAGGGGATATCTTAATAGTAGTCAATTTCTTAGCTAGTGATAAATGGTCACTCTTATCTTCAAACCTATTACTTAACCTATCTACTAATTCATCCCATGTGTTAATTGAATTAGGGTCCAAATTCCTATAACAATATATTGATTTTCCTTTGAAGGAGATTTCCAATAACCTAATGGCTACATTCTCTTAGGTGACATTGTGGATATTACATAATTTATCCATATCTATTATATGCTCAATGGGTGTAATAGTGTTATCTCCACTAAAATATAGGACACTCTTGAGGGTTTTCATAGGGATATCATCATATTAGGAAAGGTTTATGGGAGATGAACCATTTAAATGCACAAAATGTATATTTTTACCCATATTTGTAACTTTGGAATATCTTGTAATATATGGGAAATGAAGCTTTCTTCTATGTGTCTTAGTATAAGGAAGAGTATGGAGAAATCTTTTTCTTTTGATTGAAAATAAAGGTAATTCAACAAACTAAAGATAAATACCTTTATCCCTTGACCTTTTTATAACCTTTGGAATGAGAAATAGCTTGCTAGTTTGCAACCAAGAGCTAAGAACTTGCTAGATTTGTTAGAAATTGTATGAAGGAGGCTATTACAGCTATAAATTTGCTAATAACATCATCAATATTGGATAAAATTGTTCAATTTCAGTCCCACCAAGCATGCCAAACTTGATATCTATCTATTTTCACCCCTAATAATTTTTTTCAAGCCTTCCTAACTATATGATAACATGGTAACAATCCTATGTTGTGGGTAACTTACTAAGTGGATTCAACCTCTAGTTTAGGCTATCTCACTTGAAAAGGGAAAGGGATATAAATTCAATAAAGTATAAAAAAACATGGAGGTGATATACCAAATATAAATTCCTCAACTTGCTATTGTTTGCACCATGAAGAGACAAATTACAATCTAATTTTCACAATCTTAAGGAATTTATTACTATTATAATGTTTCTATATGAAGGTTATGGTTGTTTAAATATCTAATTTTTTAAATCAATATGCCTAAGAGTAGACACTACTGATGTTTCAAAACTTACACTTAGGAACCCATGTGTTACACATCATATGACCTATGGAATAGAAGCTAACTTACATATATACATGAAGAAGATGGACAAATGTATGTAAATACACTCACTATCACAATAAATTAATCAATAAATAACTCAAGATCACTATATTAAATATGAAAATGATATAAATCATCTTGAATCACTTTCAAAAGCAAGCACAAGTCTTAAAATTGGCAAGGATTTTCCATAACTAGTTTGAGGATACATTCAATGCCTCTCAGGGCTTCATTTATAGATGAATTAGAAGAAGGGAGATGAGAATGAAAAGAAGAGAAAATCATGATATGCCTATCATGACTAGATCAGTTAAAAAATAGAGAAATAATGACACCAAGATTTCAAACAATGTGTTGTCATCTTCCTTCTTAGTCTTCTAGGACATGTGTTAGAGTAAATCTTTACAAGGATGGAATAAAAAGTCTTCATGGTAGTTTAGATTATTTATTGGTCATAAATCATTAAAGAGTTACATATATACCTCTTGAGGGAGGTTGAAAACCAACTTTTTGACATTTGGAAATATTGGGAAGATTTTATGCCCACTCTCTCTTGAAGATCATTCTTCATTACATGAAATTTGCCCTTGTTGACAATAATGACTCATTCATAATTTCTCTTGATACCAAGCCCTAATTTTATGTTTTAGAGACCTCCATCATAATTTTTAGTTTATTTTAGATCCTGTATTAGGTCATAGAATCTCTATCCCAACACTAGAATTCACTTTGTATCTATAGTAATCATAATTTCTTGATAAGGGATTGCAAGAGACATTCATGTCTTAAAGTTTAAAGTGACTTTAGGGTTTGAGAATAGTTTCTATCTATATTATATGACTTATAATTCCTTTCATTAATATTACTACATACTCCCAAAGATGTTTTTAAAGTCTTTTTTTCGTAAATCCTTACAACATGTCTTCCCTTTACTCTCTTGATACAACATGAGTCATATATATTCATTAAAGCTTAGTTATCAACTTGTAACCTACAATAAGACTTTATGAGATTTTTTAATGTTCAAAACATAATGAAAACACTTTAATATTACCTCAAATACCTTATTCAATTGATTATGAAGTTTTCTCTAGTTCAAAACCCTAGACATAAACACAAAAGGAAGCTTTCTAGGCCCTTTTTCATATAGATCTATCTCACACATGCTAAAAATTTACTCATTCAGATGCATTAGAGAGATAAGAAGGTCATAAAATTTATTTTGAGGTAATCTCAATCCATTTTGAGTGTTTAAAATCCTTATTTCTTTTATTGGTTCACATTCATGGTTTAAGTAGGGTTTAAGAACACTTGAGGTCTTAAGGATGATTCATATAGTTTAGGGACCTAATCTAAAAAAAAATAAATCCAAGGATAATTAAATAACCCCCTCATTATTTCATTATGGGCTTAGGATCCCATGCATCTCTTTGTTGGAGTTCATACAGACCAAAAGTTGACTTTCCCAACCATGCTATAATGATTGTGTAGTCAATGAAGGTGGTTTAGGAAGAACATGTTGAAAAATGGTCGATCTAGATTTGAGAATTAATTATAGGGTCTTTGAAACATGTTAGGATTTGTTCCCATGATCCTTTCAATGGATTAATATTTCACACTACTATAATTAGTCTTTATCCCTATGTAAGGGTTTACACACAATTATGCCCAATTGACCCTAATAGGCCTAATCCCATATTCTCATATTTTATAAATGGTTAAAAAACTAATATAATTTATCTCAAACCTATATATCATTTAGTTTTCCTCTTAAATTGACCAAACATTCAATTTATACAAGTTTGTTCATGTTTCTTACACACAGGCCTACACATACTCATTTAGGCTTTCTAGGCCTAATTACCCCTTCTTAAACATTTACTTGATATAAATTTGGAATTAAATTAAAAAATATTAAAATTTAGTAATAAAATTTAAAAAATTATTCCATTATCCACCCTTATGGTTTCAATCAATGGTTGACATGTTTTCTCCAACCCGCTAAAAACCTGATTATAGGTGCTAATTGGGTCTGTCTGAATGAAGTATGAGGATCATCATATTTATTAGAAATTTTATGTTTAAAAACTGATTATAGCATGATATATATGTTACTATTTACATTTTATAGAAATTTTATACCTTGGTTCACTTCACATACACTTATTTCTTCTATTCTCTCATGAGAGGCCTATAGATGCATGTTTTAGGTCTTCTTGATTGTGGGTGTTTAGGAGATATTATTTTGATGAATATTACATCATTTTAAACTATTATATTTTATAAATATCAACCCTTATAATCATTAATAAATAATTTAACTTCCAATCCTTCATTTATCACACAAATGTATCCTTCTATAAACATGCCTGCAGGTGCTTGTTTAGGGTTGTTTGACTATATTTTTTCCAAACTTGAACTCCATAGGCCAAAATCAAATTATTTAATGAATTTTTATTTTAAAAAATTTAAATCAAATTTTATCATGACCTCTTTCATCTTCAAAAATTTAATCACCCATCACTAACATTGGTTTTTTGACTTTACTACCTGCCAGAGGATTGTAAGTGTCAATTTGGGCTAAAACTATTGATTCTTCACTATTTGGTCCCCTTTTAAGTTAAATATACTGATGATAAAGCATGTTTTGATATGGATAATTTATTTAAAGGCCATATTTTAATTTAATTTGGCTTAGATCATATTTATAAACACTTTCAATTCCCATTGTCTACCTGTTAACCAAATTTGACCCTAGGTTAAATTGGCTCAACCCCTATATATTAAAACTTCCTATAAGGTATTTATGGGTAATAAAATGGTCGCATGATCATGTTTAAGGTCATTTAATATGTTTTACACATTTTTTATTTGTGTCATTGTCTTAACATTTCCTTATGTCACCTTTTTGGCCTTTCTAATGAACTTGTACATAACTTTCATGAAATGACAAGTGTCAAACTATTTTTGAACATAAAAGGTGACAATAAAGTTTTATATGGACGTTTTTTAACTAAAAAATTTAGGTTCAACATGTAAAGGAAGATATAGAAACAATTTCAAGTAGTTTAAATGTATTTATACGGTCAAATACAACTACTTGGCATGTGGGATGGATGAAAGAGGGTATATTAAAATTCCCACATGTAATTTTAAAGATTTATAAGCTTTATAAGGTTCAAAAATGATAATAACCACTCCATATCTCCTATCGCTCTCCTAGACAAGTCATACAGCTCAACTGATTTACTCTTAGTATGGATAGGAGGATGAGAGTTGGTCTGAGTGAACTTGAGGGTTGAAGGTATTATTTGTGACCTCCCATTCCATGGTCATGGTTTGAATTAAAATGGTGTATGGTTCATGAACCATATTTAATAATTCTATTTAATTCAAACTACTTGCTCATCCCCATGGCCTCTAGTTTTCTTATCTATTTATAGTTGTTTGGTGATTTAAAGAGTTGTATGTGTTTTTTTAGAGATGGTTTATTATTTTAATGATGTTTATAACATGGTTTGAAAGTTTGAAGATGATAAATATAGGCATAAACATATCATTCTACTATTAGAAGGTTCCATGGTAGTATACAAATAGTTTTTCACCTATGTAGAGTTTATTTTCCTATAAATGGCTTCAAAAAAAGGATGAAATGTTTGATTTCAACATTTTAGAGTATATTTGATCATAAATATTCATGAAGTTTTTGGTCTCAAGAGTTTCCTTTATGATATGAAAATCTTGGGATATTTGACATAGTCAAGTGGCTTTGGAGTAGACATATACATGTTCCAAGTTCAAACTTGAAGGAAAGATCAAGATATGAAAGGAAACATAGTGGTGTTGAAGATTTTAAAACTAACGTATTAAATAATTCCATGAATGTAGTGAGAGGTCATTAGGATGATGACAAGGTTCTAACTTAGAATATAGTTCTACAATTGATGACATCTATAGACAGTCACCAATAGTGATCTAATGCTAACATCATATAGGTCTAAGAAATGTTGAAAGGTAGAGGTTTTAACTCATTTGATACTTTTAGTCAAGTCTAAGAGAATTAAGAATACCATTGTGATAATGGTGAAGTTATTATGCGAAGTCAAACTTGAGTTCCATGTTCACAATTGGGAAGGTTGCTTTGAGAGACATGTTACATTAAAATCCATAAATAAGGCATTTTATCATACAAAATACATCCCATAGTGAAGTATATTGAAGTTTTCATAGGCCTAATGGTTTCTCTCATGTATCCCAAGCCTAGAGTAAATTTCTTGACATGAGAAAGTAGTTGTTTGGTCAAGAGAAGGTGATGTAAGTAGGCTTCCAATTCAAGCAAGTTTTAACTTTAGAATTTCAATAATATACAATACTTTTAAAGCCAAAATGGTCATATAGGCCTAGGAAAATGGACAAATATCACATAATTTCATTGTAAATAAAATATTTTATTTGTATTGTTTCAAGATCATTTTTACATATTGAGGTGAAAGATTTAAAAATATTCATGGGTGGTTACATAATAAAAACAACTTTCCATGTAACAAATTTATTTAAACTTAAAAATAAACTAACTAAAAACATTAACTAAATAACTTTTGGATCATAAAATAATCCAAAAAAATCCCCCTTGATCAAAAGGGGTATAACATATGAATGAATTGGATTAATTACTTTGAAGTCATTAAAGGATATCTATCACAAATGCAAGTGGTGCACTATACCTTTGGCACTGACCAAAAACTGATGCCACTCCATAAAGAATACCACCCCTATGAGTTGTGTAAAAAAATCGCTGATGAAAATGATCAAGGCTTATTCATCCTTAGTGATCATCATACCATACTATATTAGAACATGATCTAGCATGTCCAACTATATAAACCAACATAAAGTCCCAGATAATAACTTATCCAATTGACAAACCCATACTCTATATGGCACATCTTCATGATGGACAATAACATTGATGACCTTTGCTTAACACTACTAGCGTTAGTAACCCCTATCAATTTGTACTATCATTGATGACTGATCAAAGTCCAAATTATGCCTAAATGATATGCATATCATAAATATCAGATATAGAAAGCCAAAAATGGAACTAAAAGTAAGAACACAAGCTAAAATTTTCCATTAAAGCATTGAACCCATGCTCTAAGTGAATAGCTAGCTAGAGAGGGTAATTTTCTTCCAACCTCTAAGGAATCCTCCAACCTCCAATATGAAACTCATAATTTGTCAATCATGAGGATCCTAAGGGACCTGTAAAGAATGGTGTGTTCACCGATAACACAAGCAAGAAGTGACAGTGTGGAAATTATCATTTTGAAGGTGTCAATTTCCATTGATAATGCACTTTTATATATTATTGAATAGATTTATCACAAAAAAATATATAGAATATTCAAAACATAAAAAAATAATTTTTTTGTGTCTAAAATGTTCAAAAACTAATAAATTAGTTAGTACATGACCACCTTTGCATACAAGAATGACTGGTCAAAAAAAGTGTTACATACAATGCTCATAATGTTGAATGTGACCTAAAAGCTATCTAGCTTTCAAGGTTTTGAAATTTTAACCTCTCCTATTAAAAGTGACTGATAAAATTTAATATTCATCCTTCCTTCAAACAAATTGAAAACATAATCAGATAATATTCTATATATCCTTTCTTTTTTAGATGTGAAAAAATAATAAAGAAAAATGCATTCCTAGTATTACACCATGTAAAAACAAATCAATAGATTTTTTCTTTTAGGAAATTTACATGGCACTTTTTTCCTTGTGGGACCCAATCCAACTCCAATGTATAAAAGGGAAATATTAGTTAAAAAAATGCTAGCTGGATTACATACTGATAACTTCAAATGTCGTACAACTGTGCCATATTTACACCTCTCATATGAAAAAATATAGATGTTTTCTTTTGTGGATGCATTTATTTACTGAATAAACACATAAAATAAAATAATATTCAATATTTCCATTTCTAGGGTGAATACCATACAAATTATCCAAGGATGTTCAGACTAAACTTCTGTACATAGGCTGTACATATAGAAAATTCCCTAAATTTTAAGCTTTCAAAATACATATAGATCAGCTTTGGGATATATGGAATGATATGGAGTTTTTATAAGTAGTTTTAGACTGTATAACTCAAAATATATGTTTTAAAAAACTTTCCAATTATCAAACAAATAAAAGATTAGATCAAATATTCAAATAAAACACCATTATTACTCAAAATGTCAGGCCATACAGTTCATATTTTAAAAAGGATTTATAGGACCATAACATGTTGTAAAGTAAAATTCACATGTAATAAATAATTTATTTTGTTGAAGTCAAAGAATTGAATTTTGTAAAAATACTATGCTATATTATTGTTTGGCTATGAAATTAATTGACAACATTGATACCTTGCAAAGATCTTATTTGCACATTAGATCCCCATACAAGTGCACCATACAGATATGTGGGTGTTAGAAGCTTTGATGTTTGGTCATACAAGAATTTGATGGCTTCAAAAGAAAACTTTTCAATTCTTCTCTTAAACACCATAGATCTTCTCTCAATAGAACAAGATGTAGGTGCTAAATGATTTGTTTAGAAGTCATCCTTAATGCATACATTCAAAAACATTACAAGTCATACTTTGGGTGTACTAATTTAGGAAGAGGAAAACAAAAAAAAATCAATGTTGAATCCTCCAATTCAAATTACCAGGATTTATTACCACTGTAGGCTCGATAAAATGGAGAAATTTCACAAAATTACATTTTAAATAAAATATTTTATTTTTATTATTTTGGGATCATTTTTACAAAGTCAAGTGAAAGATTTAAAAATCTTCATGAATGGTTATAGAATAAAACCAAATTTTTGTGTAACCAATTTATTTAAACATAAAAACAAACTAACTAAAAACATTAAATAAATAATTTTTAGATCATAAAATAATTCAACAAGTCCTACAACACAACATGACATAATGGTTATATGATTTAAGACAAAGTGACCTCATTTGAATTAAATATGACACTATGAACTCAAGATCAGTCAAATGAGTTGATGTTAAGTGATTTAACATTGATCACCACCTATAGTCTTGTATTCCCCAATGAAGAATCCATAGCCTGACTGTAGGCCCATAAAGTGTTGATGGTTAGAGACAAGATGTTGGGAGCATGGTCTTAGATTATAATTATTCATTCAAGATTGGAAATGACTCAATGATATTTAGGATTAAACCAAGATAGATAGAGAGAGATACAACACTTAGGCTATAATGAATATCTATAGGAATCTCATTTTCTTGAGATGAGTGCATACAACCTATTATAGTCACAAACTAGCTCATGCTAGTGAAAGGGTCTTGACTAACACACAGAGGTGTATGATGGATTAATAATGTGGAAATAACTATGATAATGTTAAAATCAATTTCATATTATTCTCAAATTAAAGAAATAGGGAAAAGACTAGGTTTCTAGCTTTAACCTACATTCAAACCATAACACTACAAACAGTCGCTAAAATTAAGAGGCTAGTTTTAGGTTTTGGAATGTTGAGAGATCTACAGAGGTGATCCATCTATAAAAACTTTTATATAGGGTCATCAAGACCTAATATATACCCCCATGCTCTTAGTTTTATGAAGCAAATAGGGGATATTCTCTCTATTTTGTCTTAGATAGAGGGAACTCTTAGTCAAGACCAAACTGTAGGATTGGTACATGAATGGAGAAAGGGATAAAATTAAAAATTTTGGAATACTATGAAATTATGTATAATGTTTATTTTAACATGAATAATGGTGGAAAATATTCTACAATTAACATGAATACTCATTGGTGGTCATATACACATAAACACATAGTTAGGCCTATTAGGCCTAAAACTAAGCCTAAACCCTGGGTGCTTATTTCTATTTACATGACCATATGACCTTTCAAATATCATCAATGGGATTTAATGGGAGGTATAAGGTTGATCAGATCCATTATTTTTTATAGAGTTACACCAAATTGGTCATTTTGAACTAAAATCATCTTAAGGGTACATAGAATACAAGGGAAAGCTCAAGAGGCCATTTATAAACACTAATTTATGAAAAAAATTATTGAATGGTGCCTCAATAACTTGAGGATATTTGAATGGGGTAATTTACCTCATTTTTTTTTAAATTATTTCTAAATTTTGATGTTAGGATTTTATGAACAATTGTTAACAGTCCAAACTGCCAAAAACCCTATCAAAATCTTGGTTTGAATTCAATGGGAAATATATGGTGGGAAATTATTCCAAGAGGGATAAAATGGACATGAAATTTATTTATACATGTCTTTAATTCTCCTAGGTTCCATGACATACACTTTGGTTGTACTATCATTTATATGGATAAGCCTAATACTATGTTTTTTGTAGGAATTAGGATGTTTTATAGGTACATAAGAGGATAGAAAAGTAAGAACCATTGAGGGAGGTATTTATAGAATTATAATAACTTCTCAAAATAATTTGTCATAATTTTTATGAATGAATATTAGTTTTCTAGTTCATTCATCACAAACAGTCTAAACAAATAGTGAGAAGGTAAAAGTGACTACCTAGTGAGATGGTAATAAAGGTGACTTAGAATATTTTAAGGTATATTTGACATAATATAGGAAAAATATGCCTTAAATAGGTGTCCTACATCCTATTTAATGCATTTATTTGAGAAACTTTAAGTCACTTTGAGTGACAAATGTGAGGACAGACCTATAGGACTAATGATGAATGACTATGGTGAATGATAAGTGATAATGATGAATGCATTAGTTAAGGAGTCATAGATGACATACACTCACATATTATCTACATTATCATGATATAACATATGTATCAAGGCTTTTTATGGTATTTTTAGACACTTAAATTCACTCTCACCATCATGAAGGTAGTTTTAGACCATAGAAATGAATGGTCTATGCCAACTTGAGGAAGGTGCTCTATTTTATCTTAACACATGTTTATTAAATCATATTTAATTATTTTCCAATTAATTACATGGAAATTTTAACTAATTTATATATTTTGAAACTTGGTTTTGTGACCTTTCATCTT